>OX401409.1:825000-1425000 GCA_947846245.1 Cerastoderma edule
ATTGTATAGCTTTAGAAAGTCTGAATGAGCAGGGTAACTTGTCCTCCTCTGGGGTTTTCGTATATATACATTACTTGCATTACCACCTTTATGATGAAACAACATTTTCTTCATGTTTTCAGTTTGAGATGGCTCAAACCTCAAGGAGATTAGTACATGGTCATGTTGTAAGTACTGTTTCAAGCGATTTACATAACACAAGTAAAGCTGTAAATTTTTGTGTATGTTTTCAAACGGAACAATCGTCATTCAAAAGGCACATGCATTACGACCTAATTAAAACAAGTGCTTCTTCCTTAGCCTAGTTGTCAAAGCAGTTGATTTGTTAACCCGGGGTCCCTGGTTTGAGTCCCACAACATGTCGCTTCAAGCCAAAGCATAGTATTGGCAAATCCAAGCAAACTGGTGTTACACCCCAACAACATTCAGTCTTTCCAAATACGTTAACTTTCTTTTTAAAGTCCGTCGCTAAATTGAGACTTAGATAAATATCGGCATTTGACTTTTTGAAACAAAGCCAGTTACGGGCGCTTCTGAAAGGCATATAGCATATATAGTAACACATAACTGTCTATCTTTAAACTGATTCATTTTACATCAATTGTGACGGAAGCGTGAAGCTTATTAAATTAACTTTGGATGATTGCTTCCTGGATAATTCTATCTTTCCTGCCAAAAATGATTATGCCAATATATATGTGATGACTAACTCAATCAATCAACCAATAAGTCACTCAATCAATTAAGCAATTAGTCAAGTAAATAAATTTGTAAAGAATGAAAATCAAAGACAATTTAAAAAATCTATCTGAAACGACGCATTCTATATAACCAGCACCATTGTAAAATAGGACAAAGGCTCTAACGTATTACTATTGACATAACCTTTTGGCTTGTATTTACACTCTATATATTCATCGCCTACTTATCGGTAATACGTGATAAATCTGGGTATACCAGACGGACTTACGTGTCGTCTGCGTGGCTTAAATTTATCATACCAGAGGACTTTTATCAGGACATTTCCGGTTTTTTGTCTTCTTATGGTTTTATGAAGTATTGCACTCAGACATAAGAGGTCTGACAATTATAAATCTGACAATATAAGAAAAAACATGGCGTGCATAACGTGTTTATTATCATAATCTTTTTACACATAATGCTTGTGTGGACAAGTGTCTGAGTTGGCGGTATTGGGACTCGGGTCTAATGTCCATGCCCAATCAGTACATCTTGCTTCGTGGCTATGTCCTTTGGCAAGAGACTTTTAAACTCTAGTAAAGAATTGGCGAATCCAAGCTTGCCGTTACATAACTGAAAAATATGTTTTTGACACAGCGATAAATCCGATTTAAACATAACTGGATTTCACGTACATCTTAAACTACTGGTATTTTTTATCGGGGACAGCTTATTCACGATGTCTAAATACGCGTTTTGAATTCGAACTGGAACTATTTTTCTTGAACCGGAAGTTGATTTTTAGTCGATATCATATTCCCATTACCCATAATACCCTCTATGGAAGCCATATCTTTATTGCCATCGTCATACAAAAGGCCCAATACGACAACAAGTTTAAATAAAAAAAGTCATTTCAACAAGGGAGCTGCATGTTTTACTTCCTATTTGAAGACAAAATGGCGTGCCGCTATCGTTTTTCTTTTATCATGAATCGTTCCACCAGGAACGTGATATTTATACATATTTATGGGTTATTTCATTTTGATAAAACACCTTAAGTCATTGGCGCACCTTAGTTCTATTCCATTTTCTTGTGCGAAACCCTATAACAATTTCTTTGCTCATCTGTTTCTGAAATATGGTCCATGTGTTGAATGCAAATAAAATAAAAACCCAGGTGCTCCAAATGGGAGGACCCTCTATCCCCCTGTTTCTCAGAAAGGTAGACCTTATTTACCTATGTACATAAGAAGTAAAAAAAAGAATACCTACGTGTCCGCTCACACTTTGAATTGGCCCAGGGCACTGGTCACAGCTGTATTTTCCCGTCTAATGAAATATTAATTTGTTCAAACAAAAGCCCGCTTGCGCCATATGCGTAGCCCTGCAATATTTGCTTTGCTTATCTGTTTCCGATACTCGGCGCATGCGTAGAACGTATATATAGGGAGCCAATGGGCCGATGAGGCGGTCTCACTAATTAATGATAAGTGATTAGCGAGTCCTATACGTCTGCCATAGTTTGACTCTCTGTCCACCCATGCGTTGATATAACAGGTAGGCAATTAGATTAATTGTTCATAAGTTAATTTTATACAAATTTGAATTATATTAAGTTATTTGAAAATCGCATACATGCATCCAATATAGCTATTTCCAACATATCTCATTGAATGGCAAATACTGAAAAACAACAATGCAACTGTTTTTTAAGACTTGTATAAACTCAAGTTGATATTCGAATTAAAGAATCATGGCGACATCTATTTTCTATTTGCACATATATCACATATTCAAGCTTAAATTATAAATAAAGACGAAATACTACTGCAAATGTTAATATTAAAGCATGATTCAGATTTCTTTCCCTCAATAAAAAACACTGGCGCTTTTTGGGCGATTAAAAAAAAAATATTTTCGCATCCAATATCTACAAAAATTAATATTAACATATCTATGAAAAATTCCTGCATGTTTTAACACATCTAAACTCAAAACATCTAAGAACTCCTTTATTCAAACTTAGGTTATAATGCATCGTAATAAGTATTTAGCTGATGGTCAAAATTAGTTAAATTGTATTTTGTGTATACACTTTGAGTTAGTTTAATATTATTGATTTCACATGGATTGCGATGGAAGCTGTAAGCTTCTATTCAAATTCGCTCTTGATGACTGCTTCCTTGATACTTAACCAGTACTCGATTTTTCACCTCGTCGCTGACAGGGATCGAACCCAGGACCCTCGGTTCAACAGACGGACGATCTACCTCTGTACCACTGTCGTAATTTAAATTGTCACATCAGTTGCAACTCATCGCATTAATAATTCTATTTGTCACAATTTTTCTTGGGTTTTAATCCATCCGATTCTCTTTCCAGGTGGCAAACCCAAGCACGTGGACCAAACATGAATTTGTTGATCATTGTGCTTACAGGTAAGATATAAAATTCTGATACCGAAGATTATTAAATGATTGTGTTCAGTAGTGATTTTGATCTGATTTAAATAATTGTTCAGGCAATATTGCATAGTTAACCAGCGCATGGTTACTCATCGGAATCTTGTAGAAGTAGCGCACGTTGGTGCGAAAGATCGATCTTTGGGTTACCTCTGGTGTTTTCTGTTTTTATTTCACATTTTTCTTCTCTTTACAAAGATATCCAGATAGTTCTAAGAGCACTCGTAAATGTGGATACGATAACTCATAGAAAGCCATGTTCATGGTACAAGACATGTTGGATCTCATTACGAGAGTGTGAAATACTGCTGTGTATTTTCCGTCGTGAAGTTGAACCAATGCGATATTATGTTTCCTTTTTTTCGGTAACTTCCAGCCACTTGTGGTCATGGTGAAAAACCATTGTTGACTTCAAAATGGTACGGTGCAATTTTTGTAAGGAAACACCTGGAGCATGGATATGTGCGATTAACCCTTTCCCAAACAATAAAGACATTTGACCATTTTGTTGCAGACGACTTTAAAAAACATTGAGGAAAAAGGAGAAATTGCTCGTTACGAGCAATTTCTCCTTTTCCCACAATGTTTTCTGTCCTATTAGAAGATTATTTTCCAATTTCATCACATTTCGAAATGTCGTCTGCAAACTCTTTCAATTTGGGACAGTCGAAATTTTGTTGTTTGGGAAAGGAACACCTGAAGCATGGATATGTGAGCTTTACGCTACAATATGACCGAAATGTTGTTGAAAAGCTTTGTAGAACTCTTACGTAGTTATACAAATAGTAAAACCCAATAACGTGACGTTAAAAAAACCAATGCGCTCAATAAAACCCAATTACGTTACGTTTAAAAAACCCATAGACAATGCACATTCAAGAACCCTGTCAGTGTTTTTGAGGCGCCCATTTTAAGGAATAAGAAAGAGTGTAATTTTAATGACTTACACTTACAAACATGCAAAATCTCGTCATGCAACCTCATGCAAATACAAATACAGTCTAACTTGTGTTAAGCAACCACCCTTTTAAGCAGCCAACCTGCCTTTAACAGCCACCACAGAAAGTCCCATTGTTAGATTTATAGTGTACATCAATTTGTGTTAAGCAGCCAATCTGTCTTAAACAGCCAATTTATTCTGTCCCATAGGCTGGCCTCTTAACACAATGTTGACTTCTTCACTCTTTGATAATCAAATATTGTTTTACGTGTTTAGTATAACTTTCCTTAAAAACCACATGGTATAATACTTTGTACAAACTATGTATAATATGACTATGTACTATGTACTTGTTTAATAAAAATATGTTCTGTTCTGTTCTGTTCTGTTGACTGTACATACATTCTTACAAGGTGAATAAGTTTGGTTTCACGGATACGAACCGCTCCCTCGGTCATTGCCTCGAACACAGAACCTTTCATTGAAGTCGTCGCATTCTACAGATATCATTTAAATGGTGTTGTGTACAATTTATGAACGATATTAACATGCCATTACATGCTTTTGATGTTGACAATGGTGTTAATTAACGAAGATAACAAATCAGAACGCTTCTGTGGTGAAACACGTCCTGTGGTTTGCTGTACTATAGTTGCTCTTTCTTCCCTGGAAAAGATGTGTTGAATGTTTTTGTTTCTGTTTCTCTTTTGATTATTTTAAACGTATTATTTTTTATTTTACATAATTGTAACGGAAGCTTGAAGCTTTTGAAGTCACTCTCGATGACTGCTTCCTGGATATTAAAACAGTACTCGCGCCGATCTGAGGCCTGGTTCGGGCAATTTTTACCTCGCCTGAAGGGGATCGAACCCGGGACCGTTTCGAACCCCGATACAAGAGGCCGATGCTCTACTTCTGCACCCATGTCGCCTTTAATTGGGCTTGGTTGAAATGAAAATGAGTTTCAACACAATTCAGTTTGGAAGGCTGCACATGAGTGAAAAAAAAAGAAACCCTGTATAATCTAAACTTGACTTAATACTGAAATTGTCCGCTCTGTAAAAGTGGATTTCGATGGAAGTAGTGAGCTTATTTTTGTATGAGACATTTATCCTTTTAATAACACATTGAAGTCTACCTGAAGATTGCTAATTCGAGTTCGAATTTTTAAGTTTCTTAATTTCTCCCAAGATGGAACGACGAAGAAATTGCATAGCAAAAACACCTTTCAGTTGTTATTTTTTTAATTTTTATTTATGTTTTCATTTGGGGGACGTCAAGAGCCATCTTTTTTGGTAGATTTTCTTCGGATTTTCTTTGGATTAGTTTTAAATTAAGGATGACATACTATAGTTTATTATGATAAAAGAAATAAAGAAATATTCATTTGATTATGTTTGTAGAAATATGATGAATTAAAAATGACCCTATTTTGAAAATGACGTCGTAAAACATTTTTGTTTCTCATTCGATTTTTCAGTTGTAGTAATTGAGGATATCAAAAAAAGTCGAGAACATATTTTTTTTTTTATAAAGGCTTTGTCTGAAATATTGAAAAAAAAAAGGTTTCCTATAGCCATATACATGTATATTCAATTAATATTCTCTTTGTAAATAATAAAGTTTGAACAAAGCTCGAAAAATCTTTTTAGTAAAGTGCTTAAATAAAGGTGTTTGATTTCTAATGTCATAACTTTAGAAGCTTTACTAACCAAAACAAATTAATAGTTTGAAATAGATTGAGATTTTATTATTTTTAACTGATCAAACTGATAAAATGACAACATGGATTTCTAAAGCAGCAAAAGACTAGGTTATTGACACCTTCACAACAACGTGTATGATAGTACAGAACAGATATAGAGCATTTGTATTGCAGATATTGCAAACTTATTAAACGGGTTAATTTCGTAAAGAAAGAGCTGACCCTAGAATAAGAGGTGCTATTTTAGATACCAAACAAATCATACCAGCGTCATGTGGTTCTTTGGAAACGATTGAACGCTATGGTCACGTAACATTGACAAGGTGCGCAAGAAAAGAAATTCCTGCGTTTATTTATAAACCGGCGTTTTCTATAGAAGCGTTGACAGGCACCAAGGGATCACTTCAGATTATTCGACGAAATTGCAGGATTTTAGTTATTCAGTGTGTAATTCAGAAGTAATAGAATTGAAAACGGTCTTTGGTTTATTGGCAATGAGTGTTGATATTAAATATTTAATGTTTTTTAATCCAAGAGCACAACTCTCTGAGTAAGTCCCTTTAACCAATTACCAAACAATAACGACATTTGACCAGTGTGTTGCAGACGACTCTGATCTTTTCTACCCTATCAGAAGATTGTTTTTCAATTCTATATTAATTTGAAATGTCGTCTGAAACTCTTTCAATTAGGGACAGTAGAAAATTTGGCGTTTGGTAAAGGGTTAAAACAGATCAGAGTAGTTTTTGACAACGTGGATTTCTTTTTTCGTAGAAGTGATTACAAATACTGTATGTATATCATAAATTGGTCAGTGCTGTTCGAGTAAGCTATGACTCGCATGCAACAACCAGCTGTTGATCAAAGGATTGCACAAAGATCACGTCAATGCGATATTAAATAGCCGGCGTAACAATACACTTATTGAATATATAAATAAAGAAAAAAAGTAGGGCGAAACTGCAAAACTTGCCCCACAAAGCCAATCTGAACTCATCGGGGTTTTTTTAACCGAAAACATCTCTGAAGTAATATGGAAGCCGCCATTTCTTTCTCGCGAGACTTCTTTCATTAAACTTTCGTTTGAAATTATAGATCTTAAATGTGAAATCTAAATAATCATTTAATTTTTATTAAGAAAACAGATATAAATCACAACTTATAATTATACTATAATGTATGAGTAACCGATTAAAACAAATGTTTTAAAATGACGTTCAACACCTCAATATACATTAAACTACACAAGGTGGATGAACATAGGAAATGTTCCACCCGAAATATTGTAACCAAACACTTTGAACAAAAAGCACATTGGTTTAATCATATCATTTACGTAAGCTCATGTGATACTACTTCCTTCTGTATAATAGATTTAAAGAAGAGAAACAAGCTACAGGCGATTGTATTAAATCAAAAGGAAAACAAATCTAGTTCATTACTCGACATTCTTTTTTGTGTTAGAATGTTTTATGTTTTCATTGGATAACGGTGTTTAAACAAACAACGTGTTTGGTTCTACTTTCCGAGAAATAAAACATCATCAACGCTGACACCACACTTATTTGGTGCAGACAGTGCACAGGGCATCAACAAGAAACATCGACTTGCTTACAAAATATGGTGTCTTTTTGGGTGCAATATTGCTATACATATGTTGGTATTGAATGTGCATAAATATTAATTGGCTGTATTCTTTATCAAAAGGTCAGTCGGAAATGTCATCAACCTCTTCGATTCGTATAAAAACTTGTTGGTCTGTCTTATAAATAAAGACATGCATTCATTCAATTTCCCATAATTAATATGCAACATGCCACGACCTAGAAATAGGTCAAATTGAACGTTGTCGTAAAACTGGTCCTCTACGTCTTTTTTACGACATCCTGCAGAAATTCCAGTCGGATGAATACATTGTTTTTTAGATTTTGAATTAAATCGCAAATAAAAAGTTCCTAATGACTGATGCAAATGTGTCCTTTTAACCACTAATTCACAAAAGATGGCTTCTTTACTTGCCAATCACAAAATCTCTTTCTCCTTCATCATAATACTGAACTGGGTCATCAATGGAACATACTTAGCTTAATTAGGCATGTTCTCTTATTTTTTTTTTTTTTCGTTCATCTATTTTTTCCATTTCATTTATTTATTTCAATTGAAATGTGATCGCCAGCGACAACCTTCCAAGTTCACCATGACATCGGATATCCTTCGTGTTTTAAATGCCTGCCGTCTTATGTACGTTAGCGCTAGAGTTGGTTTTGGTCCATGCACATTTTTATGTCGAATACAATGGGACATATCACAAAAATACTTTTTTAGATCATACCGCATACTACGTTCAGGTAAAACGACAAACTCTTCACATTATTGTCAAACCATAGCTATTTCAGCTGAGTGATAAGAACAACATTAAAGAGATTAGACTGTAATACAGCTTTAACATGTTCACACAGACTCAAATAAGTTCCGTTTTACATCAAACACGGGTGGGGTACACAATAAGCAACCAGTCGTATCTACTCGGCAATCCCCGACACAAGCTGGTAGATATACCTCGTAGGTAGTTCATGACTATACCAGAAATCCCGGGGGAAATTCGGTTGTTTTCCTCCGGATAAAAGGCTTGATTACAACATTACATCAGCCGGGGATTATCGAGTAGATACGATTGCAAACGCACCAATCTGAACACATCGGGTTTATCCAATGAAAACACAGCTCACGGAAATACCCGAGAAGTTCCGATTGCAAACGCACATACCCTTCGTCGCCGCCATGTTGCCGGACTACTTTCAGAATGGCTCCCCATTACTTCCGAGGTTATTTCAAGAAATAACCGAGGTGAAGCAGCATGTCTCCGGCTAGGTCAATATGTTTTCGCGCGTTTTATTCATCCTTCGTCTTTAATTGTCTTTTCAAAGGCTTATGAACAAGGCTTAGCGATATCACATCTACATATACGTATGATGATATCATTGAAATATCAATGCACATAAATTGCAATAAGTAGTTCTGTCAAACACAACCTTTGTATAATAGTGAACATGTGCGGCCAGTAATAGTCATTGTTGAAAGAACACATCAGTCATCATAGTGCACCAATGTGTTTTTAAGGACGTGAAATGTTTTAACTGATGAATATCACTAGAGATATCTTGCAACAGACGACGTTTGAATAGTATAAATATATTATATCAATTCTGTGGAACAGAATGGATAAGCTGTTTTCAGTCGCTGACAAATTGGTTTTTAATGATGCGATGTCTTCTGCTGCAGTATTATCTGGGATGGTTTCAGATAGGATCAACCATGAAAATGTGTTGTAGTGATTTTTTGGACTAAGGGCACCTTAGTCCATTGAATTTACATACCACTTTTTGAGGGACGGTACTTTATCGATACACAAACAGCGGTCTGACCCCAATTACTCATTAACCATCCGCCTTCATTTTCGGACTAATACTAGGAATGTAGTCCGGATTTACTCAATTTGTTCTGCTCTTTATTATTATAACTCATGGAAAATCGTAAAATGTCCCGATTTTCGAAAAATAGACTATCGTTCAGTCTCTGTTCACAGAAATAATAATTTTAGTAATGGTGGTAAAAGCAGCAGCTGTTTTCCTCGAGATGTTGCCCAAAGAAATTTTCAAATGTATCCGCAATCATCTTGCTTTAAACACACCTTAGTCCTTCAGCGCTATCAGCGCTTTGATCTTTTATTTCCATTGTCTTCATAATAATTCAGCTTTTGATATGATAATGAGTACGTTATCTGACCTATATAAGATAATAAGTTCATTTGATTAACCCTTTCCCAAACAATAACGACATTTGACTACTTTGTTGCAGGCGGCTTTAGAAAACCTTGTGGGAAAAGGAGAAATTGCTCGTAACGAGCAATTACTCCTTTTCCCACAAGGTTTTCTGCTCTTTCTGAAGATTATTTTTCAATTTCATCAAATTTTGAAATGCCGTCAGCAAACTCTTTCAATTCGGGACAGTCGAAAGTCGTTCAGTAAATCGGTACCCAATGAGGAAATATCTGGATTATGAATAGGGGCCTGGGTTTGGGTTCACGTTTATCAACGTTACCATTATCTATAGATGCGATCGTGACATTGCAATATGACACCGTGGAACATATTGGAACATAGATATTAACTAGTGAAATAAGATACCATGCCTACACACATGCTTAGGTTTATAACTGTTTAACTAGAATTGTTCGATTGACAAACACTCAAACCGCAATTTTCCGGACATTTTCATCGAATGAACCATCATTCAAACACTCAAACCGAGTAACCCACCCATCAGTATATTGACTGGTTCGCGCAATAATTCACGGAATGGCAGAGGCGTGTGACATCATGCGATATCCGATTCGAGAGTTTGTTATATGAGCCGACTCATTACTGAAAATCAACCTCTTCATGGGTAACAGATTGCAATGTTGTACCGTAAGGGCGCTTTGACCCTTATAGTGCTGGAACCGACTCCATGATTGAAAAACAGGTTATATCCAAGCCAACCGCCAAGTAGATTGGCGCCTGCAGTGGCATGTGATCTAACCGGTTTGCTACTCTGAGTATCTTTCCTCGTTAAAACTTAGCAGATATTTGGTGTTTTGGAAAGCAAAGACACAATAATCCATTTTTATTTAAGTTATCCAGCATTCTAAGGTAAAATGTTCTTAAACTGGGCGACTCACCGCCAACGCGTAGGAATACAGTCCATCCGTTAAAAGAGAGTTAGACATCGATACTCAAACCGAAATATTCGTATCATTCGCAATAAATTGGAAAGGTTCCAAACTGTCCATAAATGCAAGACAATCCCGTTGCCTGTTATGTTTCGTTTATCTAAACGATAAACCTTGATATTTTAATTACAAAGCACCTGCGGTAAACGACACGGACGTTTCGATTTTGTAAAACGCTTCGAATTCGGCAAATCACCGCCAATGAGTAATAATATAGTTCTCCATATTCACAACCTGAACCATCTATTCGTATCTATGGTACTGGACTATCAGAATTTGTATGTATTAAGCAGATAGTAGCAAGCAGAATAACAGCGTCGCTGCATTCAGTCACTTAGTGAATTGTATAATTCCAGACCCCTTTTACATCGATTTCCCCACCCACCAGATGATACTTACCTAAGTTACCTTTGACCTAATACAGAGGTCATGTTTTAATGGGTGTGGTCTTAAATTTAACCTTATGTTTAACATAAAATCCTTCATTTTCTATCGATTGTGACGGAGCCTTGAAGCTTAAATTGAACTCGCTCTCGATGGCTGCTTTCTGGGTACACGACGGAAGCTTGAAGCTTATTGAATTCACTCTTGATGCCTGCTGTAATTAACTGTTCACGCCTAATGGAGTTTTATGGTAATACCATTCCATGTTTCTACCATTGTTATCTATCAATTTTGTCACATCTTGCAGTTTATTTCCGCGTAATTAGTAATCTGATCAGTTTCATTGATTAATTCCCTCATAAACCAGTGCAATGAAAAGACTGCAAATCTGACACCTTAAGGAGTATTGACTGGCAAGTTTATGTTGCTCATCGTCCACAATCGTAACTACTCGGGTATTTCCGTGACCTAAGAAATGGTATAAACCCGAAGAGCTCGGGTCGCATGGTCCCCTGTTGTTTTCAATTAACTTTTGGCCGCGATTTGTCACAGATAGAATTTCAGATAACGTTCATAATAACCAGGAAACAAACGAGCATATGATCTGTTATCACACCGATTGTAAAAGATACCCATAGTATTGTTTACGAATGTTGTTATATATTGGTAACTATGACCAGCATTGATCGAGATACTGGGTTCCAGAAGATATTGACTCATACAATACCAGGAAATAAGCGAGAACATGTAAAGCCATCAAATCGTTTAGAAAACACAACAGTTTTGTTGTCACAGTATACGATCTCTAATGGCTGTCCATAGCAATCGATGGCGCACATATGCGCATTGATATCGTTAACATATGTTATGTGTGAGAAGTTGTTGCATGCATATTTCATGTGAAAATGCTGTTGTTGTTTTTTAAATTTCTAACGGATATTGTATTTAATTTAGTAAAAGATGTCTACTTGTGTTGATTTCTGACCAGTTTAATTAAAAGATATATTCCTTTTTCTTTACAAATAAAGCGTAAATGGATGAATTCTTTGGGGTGTAGCCGCCATCTTTAGACGCCATTTTCGTTCCTAAACAGATGGTCATGTGACATTTGTGGTGGTAGGGATCAATCCCATGAGGGAGGCTCACTGTTAGGAGATTGTTAGACTATATTTCACCCAATCTTAGCATGTACCAGTTATGAAGTTCCGTTCACATTAAGAGTTCAAGGCTTAATCCATACACGTCTAATAAGCGTAACGCGAAATCTGGTGCCAATTCGAATTACGTATACAAACACACATACAATGTACGCCCTTCTATTTGGAGCAACCACTCGGTCATTTACCAATGCAAGGTATTGGAATGCAGCGATGCAGAAAACGTTTTGGACGCGCTTTGATTAGTTGTCCAAGCGTTCATGCATGATCGAGAAGTTTCATCTAAGAACAATGTGTCTATGATGGATCTTACTTGTTTGCATAAGCGTGAAGTCGGTTTCAGCACTATAAGGGTTAAGCTAATTTATACCATTAATTTCAGAAAGCATCACTCTTTAATGGGCAATTTGAAAAAGACAGTAATCATTTGCAAAATGTTTTGATAACAGCGAATTTCTTAACATATTTTTCTGAGAAACCGGTCTGCCTCAATGAAAGGGCCTAATTAAATCTACCTGAAAAGCTATTAATGTACCCTTTCTAAATGCGTCCCGGCGTTCCGCCGCCTTGAGTACAGCTGCTAACGAGAAATACCATGTTTCTTTTCATACAAAAGCAACCGTATGAATATCCAATTGGGACAGACATAGAAATTAGCAATTGGTGTTAACAAAAACACGCAACGTCGCATCCAGGCACGTAAACCCTACTCGTGTATTCATTTAATGGCCTCGTTCTCGTTTTATGTTAACAGGGAACCGGTCTCTTATCTGTCTTTCCGAGCAAAGGGGAACAAGCGGAATATGACTGACCAGTTAACATCTAACTGTTGTTTGTTTCTTCTTCTTCTTTCGGTTAAGAAGTTGACTCAGTAGAGAGCGTTATACTACGGCGTGACGTAAAAGAACATTTGGAAGTCAAAATATAATGTCGTTGAAACAAAACAATTGCTGTGTTGTTGAATAAAGTGCAATCAAAAGTACATGTAGTAATTTAAAACATATACTAAATCCAGGAAGCGTCGATACAACTTATATTCCTTTATACGGTCTATATGCGTGTGATCCCAAACCGTTGCAACGCTTTTGAATATAAATGAGGGAAGCGATAATGCCTGATCCTGGTTATAAGCAACTATATCACCATTTGATCATCACTAATAAGTGCTGAATATTTAATGAGGCCATACCATTTGCGCAAAATGATTTTTCGCTTTCTTCATCAAATTATAAACAGGCTTCGGCGTTCTCTCTGTCAGAGCCGATGAATGAAGTGAGAATGCCAGTTCTTTGTTACAAACCATTAGAACTATATATGTATTTTTATATGATCATCACTAACGATTGCTGAATGAAATGAGGTCACACCGCTTACGCAATTTATCGATTTCGTTTGCGTTATATCTACCTTAGGCCCTATTTGTCTTACATCGATCGTGTAGGGTTAGGGTAAGCTTGAAGCTTGTTAACTTTTCTCTTGGTTACTGCTTCCTGGATAATAAACCTGTACTTGCGCCGATTTGCCGGATAGTCCCAGTACTTTTTCACCGCGCTAAACGGGGATCGAACCCTGGACCCTCAGTACAAGAGACGGACGCCCTACCTGTACATAACTGTATTTCTTCATCATTATTTTCAGGCTTCTGTGTGTTCTCTGCCAGAGCCGATGAGGGAAGTGAGAATGGATGTTCTTGGCATCAGACCCAATCCTGTCATGAAAAGGCCGAATGTGTAGACATTGATCTAGAAAATAACGTCTGGGAATGTAACTGTCCCGCCGGACTCGAAGGCGACGGTCTCAAGGGAGAGAACAATACCGGATGTGGAGGTATGGATTCTGTTAGAGTTGTTCCCCTTGATAATTTAAACTGAGTTAACAACAACAACAACATGGCGATGCCGCGACTTTTTTTGAAAAAAGCGAATCTGTGGTATTTTGAGTCTATCTATTTTTCGCTGTAAATATATCTGCTCTTTATGATTTTTATTTGTGGTTTGGAGCCTAACAATATACTTTCTTGGTAAACAAACCAACCAATAAATACCAAAATACTCAATTAGGAATAAGAGGGTTTCTTTTTAATAACGTGTCAATATTTGGCGGCAAACATTTAATTGTATAAAGCTAATTGGTAACGTAAGTGCTTTCTGATTTATTGAAATATTTCGGTGGGTAAGTTTTGGTTCCAAGGTTGAGCATTTCAATGTAGACTGCTGCAAATTAACAGGGGAAACATTTTTCAAAAGGAGCATGAAATTTACTGAGAAAGAATCAAATATTAAATAACGCTTTGAATGTTCTGAGCTTTAAAGGGTTTATTTCTCGGACGTGCCTATTTCTCTACCCAGAAAAGGGAAGTAAACTAACCTAGGTTGGGGATTAATTAATTCAATTCCAGACTTGATGAGAATAGGTAAAGGTTTGGTTTATTATAGTGTCCCCCATTGAAAGGGGCCAGCCAGTGTGGGATATTAATTCAATTCCAGACTTGATGAGAATAGGTAAAGGTTTGGTTTATTATAGTGTTCTCCCCTCTATTGAAAGGGCCAGCCAGTGTTTGGCTTACAAGACACTTTTCACTGATTATACCAAGTACCTTCCAACTTCTATCACTATCCCAGGCGCCAAGCCAGTAACCATCAATTTAACTAGCTTGCTGCTCACGAACCAAGCATTTTGGAACAAGTCCTACGAGAAACATTCTCTAGATAACCGTGGTGCTCGAACTTTCATCTCTCGTCTGAGGCGGATACATTAACCACTATGCCACAGTGACAGATAGAAGTTGTTAATTTAATTTTACCTAGAATGATGTGTTTTCTGACCTCCAATGTTTTGTATTAATTAAACTATTGTTTCTCTCCCCAGAAAAGGAATGCAAACTGACACAGGACTGTCATCCCTATGCCACATGTGTCAACCAGACGACCATCTTGAAGTGTATTTGTAAGTTTGGTTACCAAGGTGATGGATGGGAGAATTGTACAGGTATGGTATTAATTATACTTTTTGTAAATTGGTCATATATATCAACACTCATTATGGCTATATAGTTTATTCCTTTCTTTGAGTAATTATATGCGCTCCATATGGTTTCATTTGTTGTTCACTGGTCCATACATTTTACTTTTTGTACTGGGTACCGTTTTACTAAACAGTTTACGCTTAAGATTTCCGTAAGTCTAAAACAACAATTCCTCTTATTTCAATATTGGATGAAGCAATGTTGCAAAGTGACACATCATTGGAATTGTCTCTCCGAGACGCTTCCAATGAAGTGCCACATTGCAACATTGTACTTTCATTGAAGATACTATCCATGTTTATCAATTATGACTTACGCAAAGATTTTCAGTAAGTTGTTTAGTAAAACGGGCCCCTGGTCTTAACTTTGATTTAAGCCACATTCATTTAGATATGCAAGAAAATAATATAATGAAAGAAGTAAAATACTTTCAATGAGAATTTTCTTTTGTTGCCACAATGACTTTTTTTCAGTTCTATTAAAGTCAAGGTTGTCTTCAGACCTTTAAAATGGTACTATGTTGTCTGCTATGGTTTTGAATCAAAGTCTGTTCATAATTAAGCTAACAGATTTCTATGTGCCAGTACATGTTAGATAACATAGTTTTAGATTTTTGCCCTAGAATCTGTATAGACAAAACAAAGAGATTCTTTTCAAATTTCACAATTAATGCAAAAGTCCAATTACATCCTTTACTCCTAATAAATTAAGCATCATCTGTACCAGGTAAGCCTACAAGACTCTGAATCTGATCTGAAACAAAAACTAAATCTTTTCTCGTTTAACAGATGTTGATGAGTGTCTCTCCAAACCATGTCATCCAAAGGCGTTCTGTAACAACACGGACGGGTCGTACCTGTGCACATGTGATGAACGTAACGGCTATGTTGGTAACGGGACGTTTTGCGAACGTAAGTATCAGAAGCTTGATCCTTTTATCTAGGGAAAGGAGCTAAATGAACTGATCATTTAAAGTATCAACAATTCATCAATAGAATTAATGAACTGTGTGAAACGAAAAAAAAAAAAATGACTTATAGCTCTTGAAAATCTAAGTATTGAAAGCTGTCATGATAAAAGCTAAAAAATATAGTATATACAGTCTAACTTGTGTTAAGCAACCACCCTTTT
Source organism: Cerastoderma edule (assembly GCA_947846245.1). Classification (NCBI taxonomy): domain Eukaryota; kingdom Metazoa; phylum Mollusca; class Bivalvia; order Cardiida; family Cardiidae; genus Cerastoderma; species Cerastoderma edule. The sequence continues at coordinate 841,260 of OX401409.1, forward strand.
AAGCAGCTAACCTGCCTTAAACAACCACTACAGAAAGTCCCATTGTTAGATTTATAGCTTACATCAATTTGTGTTAAGCAGCCAACCTGTCTTAAACAGCCAATTTACTCTGTCCCATAGGCTGGCCTCTTAACACAAGATTGACTGTATATGTAGATATACTGGAAGTGGTGATAAAATCTGATAAACTTGTCTGTAGATACCAAATCCTTTCCTGCACTTATATACATGTACTTGATTTCAGTAAAAGGAATCTCTTATTCATTAAGGCTTTTAGACAAGCTGGCAATACATAATTTTGCCTCCCTGACTGGCATTACAAATCTGCCCAATCTGTAGCAATATACATGACTTGTTTGACTTTCTCCATAGATACATGTACTCTGGACGACGATTGTTACGCCAATGAAGAATGTTTGGGTCAAGTGTGCGTCTGCAAAAAGGGTTACAAACCGATGAATGAGAGTGATGGCTGTGTAGGTAGGTCTTAACCCTTAGAATGCTGGGTAATTTTCTAAAAATACTATTTGTATGTCGTCTGCTTTCCAAAACCTTAAATATCTGCTTGATTTTGTTAAGGAAAGACATTTTTTTTAAAATTTTGAGAATGGGTCTGGTGCCAGATAAAATTGGGAAAAATCACGGCATTTGCCTCTAAGATTGGGAATTTTCCAGGAACAACTATTTTTAAACATAAGTTTTAGATGGGAAATTGGGAAAAATAGTCAGTTAATTACATTGGGAACTGGTCTGTTTTAAAATACAAAACATGTAAGAAAAAAAGTCACTGAAACATACTTAGAGTAGCAAACAGGTTAGATCTCAGGCAAGCCGCCAATTTACTTGGCGGCTGGCCTGGATCTAACCTGTTTGCATAAGCATGAAGTTGGTTCCAGTACTATATGGGTTAAAGTTGCTTGTTCATGGTGTGAGGAAATTTGAAAGATGAAATTGAATACAATGAATTAATATATATTTGAGCATTGCACAAATTTTGAAATCTACCGCATATCAGCAGCTATTCAAACTTGGATATATCAACACCTTTTAGATATATCGACATCTTTTGAAAGACCTTTCATTAAACCACAAAAAAATTGATCGTATGATGAAACTTTTAGTGCTAAGTGCTGACACAGATGTCACCTGTACTTCGAGAATGTTTGTGATGATGTATAATGATAGTGCCTCAAGATAATGATCATGATCGAACAAACTATATAAACCTTCCCAACCCATTAGAGGTTTGCTTCATCTGCCTCAAGATTATGGTAATTAATCAAATACAGTCTAACTTGTGTTAAGCAGCCACCCTTTTAAGCAGCCAACCTGCCTTAAACAGCCACTACAGAAAGTCCCATTGTTAGATTTATAGTGTAAATCAATTTGTGTTAAGCAGCCAACCTGTCTTAAACAGCCAATATACTCTGTCCCATAGGCTGGCCTCTTAACACAAGTTTGACTGTAGCTCATATAAACTTACCTAACCCATTAATGGTTTGCCTCATCCGTACTCATTCTAACCACTTGGTTTTTTTTTATTTACCTGTCATATTGAGGTTCCATATCTAAGGTTCAATTCACAACTATAGTAAGTGCTTCACATTTGTGAAGCACTTACTATAGTTGTGATTTGAACCCTTAATATTGCATTAGAGAAAGAAGATTAAAAAATCTTATGAGATGTAAGTAGTAATATCTTTTCTCTCTTTCGCAATGATTTATATCTGTCTTTATAAAAATGAATCTTTTTTTTTTTTTAATCTTTGAATTTTATATTATACAAGAAGAATATTTTATTTTAACTGAAGCATATACAGCCCATTGTTGACATTAGTATTCCAAAGATTTGTAATTTTCTTTAGTAGTCATCTGGTGTTGATTTCGTTTTGATTTACTACTTTTATCTATGTAATCATAATATACCCTAAATGACCTTGCTGTTGATGTACGTGAAAACCCCATTTATTCGTTCTTTGATGTGTTTTGAATTTGTGACAAAATTCCACTCGAGGAAATAAGTTAAACAGCTGTTGCTCATTCATTTATAAAATCCATTAATCATGCTTAATTGGTTTCTAATCACACAGGTATGCACTTTAAAACACCGTTTATTCATTCTTTGATTTTATGTGAACTTAATACACATTCCAAATGAGATGGAAGATTTAACATATCTTGTTTATATATAAAATCCGTTAAACACATTACACTTGATGTTAATTTGGCATATGATATCATATGAGGTAAAAGATTAAACCCATGATATCTCATTCATTCATTAATTAAATGCATCAATCATGTAATGCTTAATTGCTTGCAAATTACACATTATACGATAAGATAAGAATTTCTATTGATTGATTTTGTCTCTCCTTCCTCAACAATTCTTGAACTAAGTGCCTTTGATTAATACATTTTCCTGTAAATACATTTATGGTGTTTTAAGAAAATTGTTCATTTGCTTCCTTTTTTTATATAAATTTTAGCTGTATTTCTTAAAACAATTCTTGGATTATGTGACTCTAAATATACATATCTTCTTTTTTTTTCCATTTATACTGTTTAACCCTTTTCTAAACAATAAATTTTGGACTGTCCCAAATTGAAAGAGTTTGCAGATGACATTTCAAAATGTGATACAATTGAAAAATATTCTTCAGATAGAGCAGAAAACCTTTTGGGAAAAGGAAAAAAAGCTCATTACAAGCAATTTCTCCTTTTCCAACAATGTTTTCTAAAGTTGTTTGCAACTAAGTAGTCAAATGTCGTAATTGTTTGGGAAAGGGTTAAGGGAAATTGTGAGTATGGTTCTTAAATTCCTTCTTTATCACAATAAATAGATTCTAAAAGTGTCCTTTTATCACTATGGATTTAAAAATCCTCAATTCAAGCTGAATATGGAAGTCATCATGATAATTTATTGAAGCTAGAATTATAAACATAACAAAAATAAATTCCATAGATGCAATTTCTCAGAAATTCTACAAAAATCAAAGGAAATAGCGATGTTTGTATCTGTAAAAAAGGCAGTTCTCGGTTTGTTGTCACAGCTGTGTGACCCATCCTTCGTGGTGTGCGTCAGTCACTGAAAACAAACAAACGGGACAAAAGTATCTTCACCTTTCCATCTGTCGCTATTAGTACTTGATGTTATCTCTCTCAACATCAAACAGCCGATGTTATGTAAACTGAGAATTTATTGGAAAAGATAAAAAACAAATCAATATGAGAGAATAATGAGAAAATATATGAATGGTGTTGAACATATCTATACGAAAAGAGTAAAACATATTTGGAAAAATGAGCCATCCCAAAACAGATTATGTTACTAAAAAGATCAATTATTATACTTCCCTTGGCTGTCTTTGCCATGTTACTCCGAAGTGTTACAGCTTGGAGGCACTGTGCGATATAGTATGTCAGCTTTCCTCCTCTTGGCCAGAGGGGACTATTTGCCAACAAGAATTTAAAATGTGGACCATTATCAAAAACAAGTGTAGCGCGAATAATCAATATTTGCACTGAGGCATTTTGATACTGAATGCATCTAGAATGAAATACCAACGTCTTGTTCCTTTGGACTTAAGTCCTCCTATGAACTGAGTCTTGAACTGAGGGAATTGTTAAAGCAACGCAACTCTGATATAAGAACTTATCATAATCCCACTGCTACCACAAATGAAACAAACCAAGCAAAAATGCCGAAGACCCAATTACATCCAATAAGTGAAAAGCACTGTCTTTCATGGATAGGTTGCCATGCATTATATATACATGTATGCCCTTTTTAACAAAGAGAAGTCAGTTATAGCACTATAAGAGTCAACTATGCATATAAAATGCAATTCATAATATCCAGCTTTTTTTAATTTTTTTCGAAAAATCTCGCTGGTAGTGCTGACTCTCTATTTACAAGAAATCTCACCTATGGGGGAAAATGTGTTATACATGTACAGTGAACCCTCGTTTATCCGAACACGTCCGTTCCAAACAAAATGTCCGGTTTACCGAATAATCCGGACTAATGAAGCAGAGCATGTTCTTATACACATTAAGACATAAACAGTCTGTATGCACGTGTATACTTATAACCCTTTAGCAAACGCCAAATTGTCGTCCATCCCAAATTGAAAGAGTTTGCAGAAGACATATCAAAACGTGATGAAATTCAAAGATAATCTTCTGATATGGCAGAAAACATTGTGGGTAAAGGAGAAATTGCTCGTCACGAGCAATTTCTCCTTTACCCACAATGTTTTCAAAAGTCGTCTGCAATAAACTGGTCCAATAATTCCGTTCCCTTACAATTTTGTTCGGATTGCGAGACATCCGGATAATCGGTGTCCGTTTAAACGAGGGTTCACTGTACATCAATTTTTCATCAAAGAGAGATATACGAAGATTAACATGTATTAAATCCAGGGCTTTTTTGCGTTACATATCAGAGGCCTATTAAAGGCACCTTCCCAATTGGAAATCTCTTTAAAATCATGAAGTTTTCCCAAAAATTCCAAGTCATGCCAGCTTTTTGGTTTCCCAATTGAACAATTCTATCCATACAATTTCTCAAAATTAGCAGGCCTAGGACTCTTCCCAATTTGAGGAAAAAAAAGCCCTGAAAACATGAAATCAATTTGGTCTGGTTGATATCTTTGTTCATAATCTGTTTACAGATATCGATGAATGCGTCGAGGAAGATCCATGTGACGCCAACGCCCAGTGTACGAACACGGATGGAGGAGTGGATTGTGCGTGTAACAACGGCTACACCGGCGATGGACGGACATGCAGAAGTAAGTCTTTACCAATGTAGAAAGGGGTCGAGATTTATAACGTAGGGTTAGATGTGTATGCAGGCTTGACAGCTTAGTTGCTAGAGCATTTGAAAAGTTTATGTAAGTTCATTTTGAATTCTGTCTAAGTTTAAAGCACAAGCAGACGACAAAGAAATGAAGGCATGAGCATTATAGCATGAGCATGATTTTCGATGGAAACTTTTGTAGGGAAAGGATGGATTGCCCATTATGAGCAATTTGTTCATTTTGCACAGTATTTGTTAGAGTTCTACAATAAGGGCTGACTAGCTTGGTTGATAGAGCATTTGCACTATTTGTGGAAATCATGTGTTTGAGTCCTGGTTTGGCTGCATGTTTTTTTCACACTGTTTAAAATAAGATCGGTCCAATTTCAAAGCACAAGCAGACAATAAAAAGTGAAAGCATGAATGATATTACTTGGAAATGATGTTGGATGGAAACTATTGAGGCAAAAGGATGGAAAGCTAGTTATGAGCAATCTGCCTTTTTGTCTCAATGGTTGCTATATTTACACATGATGATACAACCTTATGTTTAACAGCAGTTTACATAAAAATATTCACTATACATTATAATTCAAATGTCTATGCAGTGTTCTCAATAAGTACAGGTTGCAGGCCAAAATGGCAGCTTCAAATTATGTTTTGGACGGTTCATATTTGTGGAGATGTTAAGAACCCTCATGGTCCCCCTCCAAGTGGCCTGTTCAGATTTTGTTTTGGCATGTTCAACCAATCCCTAATTCGAACATTGCTATGCAATCCTTTAATTTCAGAAATGCCGCTGAATTGCGATGACATACAGAAAGCCAACCCTGATTCCGAAAATGGGGTTTATGAAATCGATCCGGACTTTGAGGGACCTTTAGGAAAAATCGAGGTCTGAATTTATACAGGGATAATTTTTCATGGCATTTCACTCATAGTTTTCAAAAATAGCCCTTAGTTTTCACTCATTTTGGGTTTGTTTGCTATATAAAAGCCCATTGAATTTAAGATTTGAGTCCTAAAACTCATTTGTTTCAATTGAAAAATTATCACTGAATATTAGTTTTGTCTGCTCTCATAGTTATTCTTAACGATTGGAAGCAAAATTTGTTCATATTTAAATTTAAGAACCTATATATATGCAGTGAATTAGAATGTATCTAAATCCAAAATCATTTCATTGGTTTAGAGATCTAAGGCATCTCTTCTGTACTTACTTAGATTTATTAAGACTCCCTGAATTAATCATGCTTTCAATAGCTGCTTTCAATAGCTGCTTTCAATTGCATTTCATAAATCAAATATAAAAACTGTATTTTTCATTGAAAATTTATTTTGACTTTCAAATTTCTCGTATGTTGACAAACAACTTTAATCCATTAACAAACAATCACCACGTTTAACCACTTTGTTGCAGACGACTCTGGAAAACAATTCCATTTAATAATTTAAAATTTAAAATTTTAAATTATTTTAAATTTAATTTAATAATGTGATAAGCAATTTCTCCTTTTCCCACAATGTTTTTCTACCCTATCTGAAGATTGATTTTCAATTCAATTACCTTTTGAAATGTCGTCTGCGACTCTTTCAATTTGGGAGTCGAAAATTTGACATTTGGTAAAGAGTTAAACAATTCCCTTTGTTCAAGACTCAAGTCAAAAGAGGACTTTGAAGAAACGTGACAAATAAGCCAATGGGGAAATTGGTCTTTTTAGTGAGATGGTCATTTTCAAATCTCATCTGCAATCTCTTTCAATTTGTAACAGTCAAAAATGTTGCTTGGTAAAGGGTTAAACTAAACTATTTCTTCAAAGGTGCAATGCGATATGAGAGGTTCATTTGGCATCACGATCATCAATCCGATAAAGACAAAACTGAGAATGAAAATCGCCTTCAACTACGAGGTTACATACGAACATACTGTCGAGGAAATCAAGGCTGTTGTCACCTCATCAGAATTCTGTTACCAGTATCTCAAGTGAGTAAATTGTTGCTTAACTCATTACACTAGAGTCCCATGATAATGCTTCCCTCCGGAGACAGAAAAATCCAGACCGCCGTATAATGCAGATGTCCGTCTGTGACATAGATTACCGGTCCCCCACAACCACGTATCTGATAAGGTGACCCATCATTATAGACTGCTCGTGAAAATCACTAACCATAACCCCTGCTATTCCTAGGTGACGCTATCCCATTAATTACACTGTCCTTTCCCCACCCCCCCAAAAAAATCATAAACATACATGTTAATTCACCAAAGTTTATTATAAGTACTATTATTGCAATTGTTTAGGGAAAACTGTTGTTACATCTTAAAGAGCAATTTATCAGTTACAGCGTAATAACTATAATTCGTTACTGCTTTTATAATTATATTGCTACAGTTTATTTTGACAGTTTGAAAAAATTACGGTGTCTGCTGTTTTCATTATGCCACCGTAGAAACCCCAATTGATTCATCCGTCATTTTCTTCAGGTATGAATGTCGATATGGAGCTACCCTAATGAACGGTGACGATTATCTCGTGGACGGTAACGGAGATCAGATAAACGCTTTCGCAACAACTGTAGAAGGCATGGTAAGGTTCAATGTGGTCCTACCTTGAAAAAAATAATTAAGAATCAAAATCTTCTGTATGTGTTTAAAATATTTTATTAATGTAAAAGACAGTTAATCTTATTTTTGACCAGTTTTAATTTTGACACTTTTACTTAACCTTTTACTAAACCATAATAAAAAAATAACCATCATTTATTTTCTCTATTTCTAGTGCCCATGTGGTCAGATGACATACTGTAGGAATAGAACTTCCAACTGTAACTGTGATGGGAACGAAGACTACGGCTTTGATGAGGGAAAGTTATTGGACAGGGAGATATTGCCCATTACGCGATTTGTGTCCAACCCTAACCAGGGGCGTGGGGACCTGAGTGTTGGTGCTGTGAAGTGCGCACCCAAACCTCATGGTTAGTATTTCCTATGAGAATCAATCTAATGATTTCTTATTTTGATGAGTGATTTATGGTTCTGGGGAAAAAGATAAGATATGTATCATTTGCTATCTTCTCTTCTTTAATACCCTGGTCCAGTGGTTAGAGAACAGAACTTGAAATCACATTGCCCATATCTGTGTGGGTTCAAATTATATGGTAGATTTGCATTTTCATGAAATGGAGTCTTCCGACTTACTTACGGTATAAGATGGTTCTACCTGGCTTGACCAGCCCTTACCAGAATAATGTGGCACTAACTTTACGCCTCAGTTTGAAGTACCTTCAGTGCCCTAGCCTATTACTGGTGGATTTAGAAAAGCCGTAACATAACTGAAAAATTGTTTTATGGCATAAAACACTATACAAACAAATCAAACCAAATGGTGCATAACCATTTCACAAATGTTACAATAAGATTTTGTTTTAGTTAATTTCTGACTTTGTCTCATCCATTTTTCCAGATTTCCCGAAGGACTGTCACGATGCGAAGTTTACGGGGATCTACAACGTCCAGAAAGACGGTCCCCAGCATATTGATATAGATGGGGAGGATGGTAACCTGGCTCCCATTTTGGTTCATTGCGATGTGGAATCTGAGAAACATGTCGGAATTACAGTTGTTCCTACATCACAGTAAGAATTATATTAAATAAACATCGATTTAAACTACAACTGTTCATTGCAATGTTGAATCAGAAAAACACATACAGTTATTATACCTACTTTGCAGTAAGAATTTGCTAATGTTGAACGTCTTTGTTTCTTACTTGATTTGAGGGAGTAATCGCTTTAACCAACTATCAAGAAATCAATTGATCAATACATTGACAATGCATTGTGTGGGTGACAGACTGACAGTGGTGCATTGGAAGAGCATGGATGATTGGATCCGAGGGTCCTGGGTTGGATTCCCAGTAGTGGCGAATTGAAAATCACCGGGGCTAGCCGACAAATGGGTGCAGGTACTGGTTTAGTATCCAAGAAAGCAGTCATAGAGTGTGTATGTAATAAGCTTCCAGCTTCCGCCACAATCAATGTAAAATGAATAGTTTAAAGTTAACACTGATGTGGAAAAGAAGTCAGCAGCTTGGTAAGAATCTACTGTGTAGGAAATACCAGAAGTATAGAAAGAAGTCAGGGTCTGCACCTGAATTGATTCAACTGTGCTTAAAATTTGTCCACAGCGCTTTAGATTTGTACTGCAGGCAGTCTACTTGCTTTTGACATTGCTTGATACATCAGTGATTAAACATGTACTTTAACATGTTCTTATCAATTCACAGAACAAACTGTGATAGAAAATAGCTAAATTCAACATTCTTATGAGGGGTTCAGAGTCCTATATGTATTGCTTAAAAATGTAGTTCCAACAAGTAATCTATAACACACTTAAGTGTGATATCTTACAGTGTGATCTAGAATTTTTTTTTTTTTAGATTATCACACTGAGAAATCCCAGTAGTTCACCGATAGGAATATGATAAATATATGTATGTATGTATACATACAGTGCTCTATTATAAAATCAGATTCACACTACTATTGAGATTAAAACCTATTTCAGGCCCGACCCTGTAGATGTGTCCACTCCCGGTAATTACAGTGTGAGCTACGAAGTCTCTGACGACCATCTTAGGGCTCTCGTTGACGAGTCAGATGATTGCATACAGGAAATGGGATATGAGTGTCTGGTAAATTAGCAATCTCTGTTCTGTACTGACCCATAGACAAATTACTGTGAAATAAATGCTTAGTTTAACTGGTATACAGCAAGGGGTGCATTGCTGAATTTCAGGTTTTTGAGACTTTTTTTTCCCTATGTTATGGTATAGCAAACATGCCTTTTCAGGATAGTGAACTACAGATTTCAGGTTTTTGTAATTCTTTAACTTTCACCCATGGGGGTGTAACATTATGCTGAAAACCCCATAGCAATATATTGAATGCATGGGTGAAAGTTCTCAGAAATATTTCTGATTTTTCGGAATTTAGAGATTTTTTTACCCTAGATAATGGTATAGAAAACATGCCTTTTCTGTACAGAGAACTAGAGATTTTAGGTTTTTTAAATTCTTCATCTTTCAACCATGGTAAAATAAACACTTGAAATAGTTTGATTGGTATACAGCTGGGGGTGTAACAACATGCTGAAAATCGTATTGCAATATTTTGAATGTATTGTTATAGCCCCTTACCATATTGGAAAGCCCCCCTCCCAACAACACTGTACAATACCCCCTTTTCTGTATAGGGTTGTCATTTGCCCCTCGCTGCAATATAGATAATGTTTGAAAAATCAAAAGTATTTACAAACAGCATTCAAAGGGACCAATGCAATGCAAAACTACAGCAGTTCCTTGACTTCTACAAATATTTAAAGACGAATTTATTTTGCTTCCAATTGCTATTCTCTTGTAAGTCCCAAACAACAGTACAGTAGTCGAGGGTTCAATGCAATACTATAGTAAGTGCTTCATAAACATGAAGCACTTACCATAGTCTTGCATTGAGCCCTTGAGCTGCTATACAGTTTTGATAAATACAATTTTTATGTCCAAGTTGTCTTACATCTGTGAACAAGCAGCTTTATTGATCATACAAAAAATAATCAACAATAGAAACCTCTAACTCTTTGATGATGACTCAAAAATTAAAAAACGTTTGCCAAAAAGTATTTGAAGGGTTCAAAGCAAGACTATAGCAATTCCTTCACAAAAATGAAGAAATTGCTTTGGTCTTGCTTTGAACCCTCGATCGATAAAACATGAATATTAAACCCTTCGTGTTGATTTGGGGGGTTGAAACTTTGGTGATAACAGTGTTTTAAATAAGAACAGGCCGCAGTCAAAAATGACAGCTTCAAATTATTTTTTGACCTGTTGAAATTTTGTTTTGGCCTGTTCAACCAATTCTTATTGAGACAAATGGAGGGATAATAATTTATGATGTAGGGGATTGAATTAGTGTGAGCAATTATTATTTTTATATTCGTCTTTGCTGTCGTTTAATTTTACAGAATTCTGCTCTTTTGAACAATGGTAACCCAAAACAAGGCTATTTCTGGGATTTGAGCGGAAATGAGAAGGACTACTGGCCCACTGGTCTAGGCAAACAGTACAAGTGCGGGTGCGGTGTACTCGACGACTGTGCTGATAGTAAGTTTTTCTCTTTGTAATAAGCATATGAAATATTGTAGTGTTTGTTGGTTTGTCAACTAAAACTACTAAGTATACTTAATCTCATTTTCATTGTGAAATTTGGTATAAATCATTGTAACAAAAGGATAAATTTCTTATCTAGAGCAATTTATCATTTTGTCACAGTGTTTTCTGAAATCTTCTGAATGTTGTAAAGGGAGGTTTTATGATGAAAGAGGCAAAGCAAATGCTCAAGTTAGCTTTTTGAGAGATTGCCAAAAAGAAATGTTGACTCTAAAATAAGTTCAACTTTAAACCGTCTCAAAAGAATAGTGATGTATGGTTTGTTATTGCATAAACATTATGATCTGTTTTCTGTATTTAGCTCAAAATGTGTTGAAATTGGCGTGAAACCCTCTATAAATCAAAGTTTTAACACTAACTTAAAACTTATGCCTTTGTTTCCATCTTTGTCTTGTGTTTATTTGATACATAATTGAATCTTATTTTGCTTTAGATATTAAGTTTAAACTTATCTATTTTGCATCAATTGTGGCCACAGATACTCAACACACTTTTCTATAATGCCTTCAATATATGTATTTTATACTATATAGGAGACTTTTTGGGACATTATAGAAGATTGTGTCAAGAACTTGTGATTGTGAGGGAAGCTTAAACCACTCTCAATGACTGCTTCCTGGAAACATGGCCAGTACTCATACTGATTTGTGGATTAGTTCCAGCATTTCCACATCATTGCTAACAGAATTGAACCCATGGCCCTTGGTACCAGAATTCTACTCTCTGCAGCACTGTCAGTTGCCCACATTAGTATTTCATATTTCCCTTTTCCATTTTAGAGAATTTTGGCTGTAACTGCGATGCAAAAGACGGTGTTGTACGCAAGGACTTTGGCAAGGTCATAGATAAAGCGGACCTTCCCATCGGCAAACTGACCTTTTTGGATGTAGGGGGTGCAGATCAATCTGGCAAATACTACGTTGGTGACCTGAAATGCTCGCAGAAACAGTTTGGTAAGCTTACATAGCCCCACACATGTGATTTTGCCAACAGATTCACTTTTAAAACATCAGATGATAAAGTAATAGAAAGTAACAGTGTTGTAATAAACCAAGCAAATAGAACTCTCAAAGGCACAATCACAACCAATTAATGATATCCCTTGTCCTCTGTTAATATTGGTTATGCTGCCTTTATGATATACAGTCAAACTTGTGTTAAGAGGCCAGTCTATGGGACAGAGTAAATTGGCTGTTTAAGACAGGTTGGCTGCTTAACACAAATTGATTTACACTTTAAATCTAACAATTGGACTTTCTGTAGTGGCTGTTTAAGGCAGGTTGGCTGCTTAAAAGGGTGGCGGCTTAACACAAGTTAGACTGTACACCTATGTTCTCTATAACAGTGCGTCAGGTCCTCAAATGTGCATATGCATTCCACAAATGTAACAGTATAAAGAATTAAAAAAAGAAATTGTAATAGGTACTTTTGAAATTGTACTGCTTTAACCACAGGAGACCATAACTTAATTATGGATAAAAAACTTGCCATTGATATTGGTTTGGAATAAAGAGCTTAGCAATGTTTGCATTACTTATGGCCTGTTTTGCTGATGAATGGCAATGAATTTTTTTGGTAATTTAACAAGGGAATGTCTGTCCCCATTTCTTTTTTTCTTGTGATATAAATGTTTGTTATGAAAAATGGGGAAAATAAAGTAACATGGTTTGCCAATAGGAACACTGGTCCTTTCACTAGACACATCAGTATATTTATATACATGTAGGAATCATTGATAGATTACAGCTGCACAGGTATTGCTGTAAAATGATGTTTTTATTTCCTTTCTCAAATTTTAGGAATTCCCCCGACTTGTCAAGACTATGTTAATGACGGCAACTACGACAGCGAGGCGTACATTATTGATCCCGATGGTCCTCAGAAAACCTCAAGCGATACTGGTACCCAGTTTTATATCAGAGATGGAGAAGAGAGACTTATTTCTCTTACTATCTTCTTTTACTTATTCTCTAAATCCTATATTGTGGGTACCGATTATAATCTTTCCATCGTGAGAATTCAAAGAGCACCTAAAAAAAAGCATTTATCAATAATCTTTTGAAATACCTCATAATTAAGAATTTAATATGCTCTCTTAGTGTAACTTCTGTATTATGCAGGGCAAACCTTCCTTTTATAAGGCACTGTACACACAAAAAATAGGAAAAATATGAGTTTTAATGGTATAAAGATGTGTTCAATGTGATACCCTTCAATGACACAATCACATTTGATCAGTGAAAAACACTTTCATCCACTGACTGGTTATGACGTCTAAATGTATAAATAGAATGAAGATAGTTGAAGATATATATGCCTGCATGTAACATATAGCAATGGGTTCAGTTCTCAAATTTGCATAAAAGTTCCACGAATGTTTCAGAATAAAATGTTAATCTATATTTGCCATTGCAGAGAATCAGGATCCGTTTCTTGTGTATTGTGAGATGACCGAGAAACCCCCAACAGCAGCAACCATTGTTTATCATGACAGTGAGACTGTAAGTGCTGCTTTTCCTTAATTGCGGTGATTAATATCTGTCCTGTAATTTGGAAAAAGAAATTATCACAGTAATTTGAAACATGCCTTAAAAATGTTAAAGATTTATTTTCACAATGGGGAGACAACATACAGGGTGATCACGTGATCAATGTTAACAGAAAAAAATTCAAACAAGATGGCCATGCCACAAGTATATTTCCTTTTTTCACCTTCTGCCAATGATAGCCACATTGTGTACTACCCATGAGTTGACCATCAACATCCTGGTTCTGGTGGTACATGATAACCCATGCTTTATAACGACATTAAATCTAACACTCAGTCATAACAAGCAATTTCTCCTTTTCCTACATTGTTTTTTGCCCAATCAGAAGATTATTTTTCAATTTCATCATGTTTTAAAATGTCGTCTTCAAACCCTTTCAATTTGGGACTGTTGAAAATTTGATATTTAGTAAAGCGTTCATAAGACTAAAGACTTCCATTTCTGTTTTAGATCAACATTGAAGGGTCTGGGAATTGCATGGGTCCTAACCTACAAAAAGATTTGGCATTTGATAAAGGATGAACTTTAAAAAGCCTAAATTCTGTTTTAGATCAACATTGAGGGGTCAGGAAATTGGGTCCTCACCTACAAACAAGCGGTGAGAAAGCAGCTGACGGTACTCATTGATAGATCTTACTCCTGTACCCAGACTGTTTTGTACACTTGCCAGCGAGCCGCTCTCCATGGTATAACTATGGTTTTATCTTTTTATGGGGTTTAACCCTTTCCCAAACAATAACACCATTTGACCACTTTGTTGCAGACGACGTAAGAAAACGTTGTGAGAAAAGGAAGAATTGCTCGTGACGAGCAATTTTTCCTTTTCCCACAATGTTTTCTGCCCTAACAGAAGATTATTTTCAATTTCATCACATTTTAAAATGTCGTCTGCAAACTCTTTCAATTTGGGACAGTCGAAAATTTGTTGTTTGGGAAAGCGTTAACACTTCCACTGCCAATCGCCTGTACGAAATTTTCCGCCTGTAAAACAGGCGGAAAAATCAGTCGAATTCCGCCCGTAAATGAGGAATAGTCCGCCTTATTCTTTCATTTACAGTATCATTGTGTTCCAGGCGGAAACTGGGCGGAAACCAGGCGGAAAAATGGGCGGAATATGTAAATTAGGCGGAATTATTTACAGGCGGAATTATTTACAGGCGGAATCTTAAATCCAGCAAAACCTAAATTCCAGGCGGAAATTATTTAAAACTGGAATTTTTACAGGCGGAAATATTTACAGGCGGAATTCGGCCAAGGCGGAATTCAGAAGGAATCCAGGCGGGAAAAAAGCAGATTCCCTTTCAGTGATAATTTTTGGCCCAAAAAAATCTCATAAAATATCCAAAAAACTCATTACCTTCATTCATTTTAATCATTTTTCTATAGAAAAACCCATTGATTTTTAAGTTTTGGACAAAAAAACTCATTGATATAATTTAGAAAAATATCACTGCCCTTTAGTAATTATTGGGATACCAACTTGCATGCAAAAACTTAACCAGGAATTTCTTAGTACAAAAATTGGCATAATTTGTTTAAAATCGAAACCAAAGTTATGGGACTTGGTCATTGATTTGACATAATCACCCAAAGTAGATAATAAAAAAATATATGAAGTTTTTAATGAGATATTAAGAAGTAAAGCTAGTCGCCCTAAAAATAAAAACAACAGGAAACGTGTCATTCTTATATGATTTTAAAATCACTGTTAGAAAGCAATTGCTTATTATGGATGAAGGAATTCATTTCATCGTCAAAGTGTGTCTATGAGACAATTAATTTAACTTGATTTTGTGACTTCAGTCCAAATTGATCAGATGACAGTTGGAAACGATAAAAAAATGACTGTCAAGGTGAAATTGAGCAGTAACCATTGTAGCAAAACATTAACGTTTTTTTTATAGTATTTTTGGAGTAATAGTCTATGTGTTCCTGTTTTTCTTCTTAAGTTGTTTGGGAGTGTAGCTTGTCCTCTCTGTAAAGCCATCATTCAAATCATGGCTTGAAAAGGTCCAGCCAAGATTCTTCTTGCACCATGTATTTACATATTCTGAAATGGAAAAACATAATTGATTGAAATATTGTTTGGTCTACCAACCAACCATCATGTGCCTCTGATTTAAATAAAATGAACACACAGATACATGAGAGTTAAATGTAATTTAGTGACACTATAAAGTCTAAGTAATCACAAATGACAACAGTTTTATATTTGCAATGGTGTGTGCTACCAGGCAGACATCAATACATCTGTGAACCAGCTTTTAAACAAGCATCTCACAGATTGAATCATAAATTGTCTAATTTAGTTATTGCCATTTCTTAACTGTTACATCCTGCAGACAATATTTCAATGTTGTCTGCTTCATGATGCAAAATTCGTCATTATGACATAAGGAATTTAGCAACATTATAACTTTAAACAAAGGCATTCAAAAACTACTTGATTATGTACTAGACACTTAAGTAAATTGAAGACTTTGATCGAATAACCCATACCTTTCAATACTTGTACTTTTTCTGTATCTAAAACAGGCCTATTCTCATCTCCTGGCTTTGGTTTGGACAAGCCTAACCCTCTGGACTCAGCCAATTCTTCCAGTGTAAATACTTCCGAGCATAGCTGGTACACAAGGTGGAAGGCTGCTCTCTCCTTTTTTTTGCTTGCTGTATGGCAGGCCTTCCTCAGTGGCTGCCTACCCACTCTTAAATCGCTTGTCGGCAACAGTTTGACCTATACAAAGAATATTTATTATACAGTGGGGTCTTATTATCTCATCTCAAAGAAAGACAAATTGCGGTGAGATAACCGAATGTCGATATATCTGATTTCTAAGGTGAGCATTTTTCATGTATGTATAGTTAAACACAGGTCAAAAGTAATGCTGAAAGCTCCTACCTATGACCTGCATTTAACTTTGATCAACATTAATTAATTGGTTATCTTTCCAAAAAGTAAGAGTAAATACTACAAAACTTGGAAGGGGCCCAACACTTAGAATGAAATTGAGATAACTGATGTCGAGATAACAAGATTTCACTGTACTATACACTAAGATTCATTATTTTATTCATAATGTTCACTAGTGCTCTATTTTCAAACTTATTAAAACACTTAACCAGTTTTAAAAAATTCAATGCAATATCCAATTGTTGAAGTGAAAAATATTTCTTGAAAGTAAAATGGAGGGATACCAAGAAAAAGGAATTCTTGTGAGTATTCAAAATTTCCACACATCAAATTTGCCTTTAATGATCGGTATTTTCTTTAAACATAAGTAATTTCCACTCAAAGAAAACTTGCCCTGCATCTTGGCCTATGAGGAATAGTTATGGGCAACTCTTATAGAAAGAGAAAGTTATCGCGCTAATGCCTTCAATGTAACAAACTTTAGCAGACAGATACTCTCAAAGACACAATCACATCCAATCATGAAAAAACTTGTCAATCTGTCACGAATTTGTTTCCTTGTCTGTTTTTTTTCCCCAAATAATGTACAGGACTAACATTAGAAAGGAAAACTTGCATCTAGGTTCCATTAAGAGCCGGGTTAAATCCACTAATTAGGTCCCTGACGTCATACCCCCTTCTTTTGAAAATCACCCTCCTACTTAAAATACTAATGAAACCCATGAACTTGTAATATGTGTACCTACCAGTATGAGACTAGGAAACATGTCTTGCCAAAGGACACTCCCTGATGAATTAGTTCAGCACCATCACAAATCAAACCTGGTTTGGCTGGTCTGTAGTCCTCAGCACTAACCATTATGCCACAGTAGATTATTGCGATATCTTCAATCTGCAACAAACATTTTGAATAATAACATATGTAGCGAAAAACATGATTCTCCATCCTATCATTTTTTAATTGTCAAGTTTAAAAGTACCTGACCACCTTTAAAAATGAAAAGTCCTTTGAAATAGGTATTTGGAAATGCGTTGAGAGATTGACTCAGCCCCCTGTGCTTTGAATAGTTTTGAAAAAAAGAGTAAAATATCAACAAAATAATCATCTAAATGAATACATATTCATAAAAAAATGAACTAATTCTCACATGTGAGATTCATAATAAATGCCAATAATAACAGAAAATTCAATGAAGTCTACAATGTATATTCAACATGTGTTAACAAGTTGAGATTTCTTTTAAATAAGACATTTGAAGTTTGAACAGCATAAAACCAAAAAAGTGACACAACCAGTGCAAATATTTGATGGGAAAATAAGGTCAGTCAATTTGGTTTTAATGACGATATATTTTAAACACAAACAGAATTTCTTTTTGTTAGTTTGAGATAGTCGTAGTCTATATGATAAAAGGTTAGCAAGAGTACTTACAGCTAAAATCAATAATGATTCCCGGGATGTTTCTTCTGCGCATTTCGCCACTGCATTCTTGAGGTGTTTTCCCTAGAAAAAAAGCCTTTTCTTGGCTGTATGATACAACGAGATCGGGCTTTCGTTGAAATCTTTTTACTGATCAAAATAAAGTGTCAAATAGATCTACAAGTAAGGTTTCTCCATTGAGATCGGCGTCCATAAACAAACACCATTCATGGTCAACCGCGACAATCGAAATTTCAAATAACGCGCACTTCACGCATGTGTACGGCGGCTTCGTCTCACTTCCTGTTAAAGGTAAACAAACTTGTTTTTCGATCAATTATGTGTAAATTTCAACGATTTTTCCGTCATTTGATTTAATTTATCATGTAAGACAACATGGTGAAGTTAGCGGTCGGTTATTAGACACGGCGACTGACCAAATGGTAAATAAACATTGAAAACTAATCATCACCGCGTTGTGTCACATTCGTGCCTACGTATTTTCGACCGTTCCGATTCGGACGACCGTAACAATGCTTTGGAGGTGCTAAGTTGCTAGAAAGTTGCATGATCCACGAGAAATTCGATTATGAATAGCTTTCATAAATTATTACATCATAAATTTACTGTCCATAATATTTGTGTGTTAGAGACAATATCATAAAAATAAAAAGATTTTGAATTGTTAGTTTGAGTGTATTTATTAATAAATAAATTAAATGAATCAACTTTTTTGTTATGTCATTTTAACCTCAGCTTAACAATTTAAAACATTGAAAGATGTTTTTGTACATGTACCTCTATAATAAGTGATATTGTGAAAGTTTACAAATGTAAACAATACAGAAAATTTGATTTGAGACAAATTTGAAAAGGTTTCGCTAACAATGTGAAAAACTTGGCAGTTCTCCTTTTATTTTATGTAAAAGGTTTTTAAAAAGCACGTGCAAAAGAAAAAAAAAATTGTGCTTGTAAACTTTTCCTTTTGCCAAAATGCTTTTGAAAGTCATCTGCTGCAAGACCCTTAAAATGAAATGCTTAATTTAGGATGTAAAAACATTCAAGGAAATATTGTGAAACTTTCTAAGTACAAAATTCCGCCTGGAACATGATTTACGCCTCAGTCAAAAGTCTAAGTCCAGAAATCCATCTCATTGAAATGTTACAAGTTGAAAATCCGCCTGAAAGAAATGTTTAAGTATGAAATTCCGCCTCAACTTTATATCCGCCCGGAACATTTTATGAATTCCGCTTGTAAAAC
Organism: Cerastoderma edule; assembly: GCA_947846245.1. Lineage (NCBI taxonomy): Eukaryota > Metazoa > Mollusca > Bivalvia > Cardiida > Cardiidae > Cerastoderma > Cerastoderma edule. The sequence continues at coordinate 860,429 of OX401409.1, forward strand.
TGAAAAAGAGGAGACCTTTTCCAGGCGGAAAATGCATTTACGCCCCTATTACGCCTGTAACCAACACTTTCCGCCCCAATTCCGCCTCAATTCCAGGCGGATTCCGCCTATTCATTTCGTACGGGCACCACTATAGTCGAATTACCCATACACTGCCGATCGCTTCTATAGTTGAATTACATGTTGAAGCCAAAAAGGAATAATTACATATTTTATCCAAAAATCCAAGATGGTCATGTGACTTTTATAAAAAAACAAAAGTTTAGAAATTAATACATAAAGGCTTTGCTATCATGTATGTGAAGTTTCATAAAGATCCATTGATAAATAAGTCCACAGTATACATTCTTGTGAGGACACAGCATTTCCAAGAAATGCCTGGCACCTGGAAATGTATCTAAAGCGTGTCTGGCAGTGAAAGGGTTAATGCTGTATCATACAATTTTTTCCTTGATCCACCAGTACTATGTTAATGCTCTGAAGTGACTTGCCAAAGGCCAGTGCCATGATTGGCCACAAAACCAGAGGTGTTGATGGAACTCGAACACTCCCGAGTTCCTAGTCTGCCCCCCTTAACCACTGGGCCATGCAAGAACCTCATGAAATAACTAAATGTGTTGTTTAAACTTGTTATTTTACATCAACTGTGAAGCAAGTTCTTAACTTATAAATCCTTACAACTTTTTAATACTTACAACTTATTAATACTTACAACTTATTAATCAATCTTGATTTTGCTCCCTGAATACTTAACCAGTACTCACTGCGAATAAGGATTATTGGATCTTACGCAATAAGCTATTAAGTTTGTACTAATTTTTCTTCACCATCAGCTCCAATGCTATTTCTATGATTAGTCCAAGTTACAATTTTACAAAAAGTTTCTTTAAAAAAAAAGAGTGATTGCTCTCTGATGCAATTGACAAATAACATTCTGGCTAAACATTTTTCTTCTGTAAATGCACAGTGCTCATGATTGCAATGTTGAACTTGTCCTCTGGACAATGGGTTAGGTAAGAGTGCATCATGCCCAACCACATTCTACAGTCTAACTTGTGTTAAACAACCATCCTTTTAAGCAGCCAACCTGCCTTAAACAACCACTTCAGAAAGTCCCATTGTTGGAATATAGTGTACATCAATTTGTGTTCAGCAGCCAACCTTTCTTAAACAGCCAATTTTCTCAGTCCCATAGGCTGGCCTCTAAACACAAGTTTGACTGTACTTTGAAACTATTATATACAAGTCTCCTTTTGCCACAGTGATTTGAAATATAGCATTTTTTCTATAAGCTGAAGATGGTACCAGTCTCCTCACCTGGGAGACACGTAACGGGGAGACGGTTTCTTATCTCGACGGAAACGGGAACCGAGATGGTGTTTGTCAGTGTGGGCTTGCGGAACCAAACATCTGTACGGGCGGAAAGCCGTGTAACTGCGACATGGGAGATAATGTTGAAAGGTCTGTACATGGTCTGCGTTCAGTACCTTTTGCTTTTTTTGTTTTTATATGTATATCTCATTACAAAAACTGTAATATTTCAACAAGATTTTATTTTGACTTGCAAATTGTCTCATGTGTGAACAAGTGACTTTAAATGTTTTTGTGTGTCAGTCAAAGAGGCATTGCCCCTCTCTATGTAACCCATTACCAAACAGTAATGACATTTAACCACTTTGTTGCAGATGACTCTGGAAAACATTGTGGGGAAAGGGGAAATTGCAATTTTTCCTTTTCCCACAATGTTTTCTGCAATACCAGAAATTCATTTTCCAATTTCATCACATTTTGAAATGTCGTCTGCAAACTCTTTTAATGTCCTTCACTCTTCCAGAGTGGACGCTGGCCTATTGACCAATAGAGATGATATACCCATGATGGCCATCAACGTCAGTAGTGTTGAAGGGTCAGCTGTGCTCACTCTCGGACCACTAGAGTGTAGAGGTAAGCTTGAAATCTATATCTACATAGGTAACATAGAAAGTAAATCAGTCTCAAGCCACTAGAGTGTAGAGGTAAGCTTGAAATCTATATCTACATAGGTAACATAGAAAGTATATCAATCTCAAGCCACTAGAGTTTAGAGGAAAGCTTGAAATCTATATCTACATAGGTATATAACAATGAAAGTATATCAATCTCAAGCCACTAGAGTTTAGAGGAAAGCTTGAAATTAACATCTGTATATAGGAGACATTGAAAGTATATCACTCTTGGTCCAATAGAGTGAAGAGTGTAGGGGTTAGCATGAAATTTATATATGTATATATTATAGGAGACATTGAAAGTATGTTTGTCAAGTCATGAAACTTAAAGATTCAAAGCTAATATACACACTTTTTGGGTCGTTTCCTGGTTGACTTACGGAATATCAATGGTTCTACCAGGCTTGACCAGCCCTTATGGGCGATTGAACAAAGGCAAGATGCCATATTCTAGACCTCTGACGGTGTACATATTAGGGAAAAGGCTTGCTAGGAGATTCACTATTACAGACCATAGAACTATTTTGATAGCAGTAATAATCTTAATTTTCTTCACCTCTTTTATCATATTTGTGTCAAACTCAATCTGCTGTCAGATTCAAATTCAGGATAAAGAAAGAAATCTGGTACTTCTACCAGGAATTATATCCCTTCTGATCTGATATCAAGCTTCATGTGTGAACAGATTTTTGCCATGTTTGTCCGAGGAATTCAACCAATATTTAGAGAAACAACGTAGCACAACTTCTTGTATGTTTAATTGGTTAAGTATTGAACACATAATAAGGTCATACACAAAACTCCTCATTTTGGGGTCTCAATTATAATTCTTTTCCAGTTCTCTTTGCAAGTAAGGTATGTGACTCAAGACGCTCAGATTCTTTGTAAAAATGAGTTAGACATGTTGCATTTAAATCTATTTTTCGTCCATTTTACAGATCTCTATCCAAATTGCGCGGATTTGAAGATTTACAGAGATAGCAATAAGTTGATCAGCGAGTACAATTTCGAGGACGGATTTTACACAATTAACCCTAATGGAGAGCAAGGAGTGGAACCATTCCTGGTGGAGTGTAAAGGAACGCAGACACTTGTACCCGTCGTTGTAGGTATGTGATGAAAAAATCAGTTTATGTTATGATATGGTATATATTGATATGTAGTTTATTAATTGATTTACTTGACACGCTACCATGTTATCTCATAAGATCATATAAGTTAGATAGATGGAGAGTTAGAATAGGAACCATTCCTGGTGGAGTGTAAAGGAAGGCAGATACTGGTACCCGTCGTTGTAGGTATGTGATAAAAAATGATAGATGTTTGCTATGATATGATATATATTGATATGTAGTTTAACAATTGATTGACTTGACATGCTACCATGTGATCTCATTACGCTGAATTAAGTCTATTATTGGAAAGATAGGAATGGAACTGTTCTTGTTTGTTTTAAAGAGCCACTGATCTTTGTTGTAGGTATGTGGTAGAAAATCATAGATTTAAATTATCATATGATATATATTGATTTGTTGTTTATCAATTGATTTATTTCACACACTTTGACTATATATATAGTGTTGTCTCATCACCTTATGGTTAGTAAGTCAATGAAAAGCAAGGAGTTGAACCATCCCTGGAGTTTTGTAAAGAGACTCAGACACTCGAACCCTTTGTTGTAAGTATATGGTAGAGAAAATTGGTTAATCAGTGGTTAAGGTGGCAGACATAAAACTCGGGGTCCCGGGTTTGAACCACAGCAACACCTCTGGTTTCCTTGGAGACTACTATTTTACTCCAATCATATTAACTCTATGAAGTGCTACTATTAAAACTACTCTCTGTCAAGTGCAAATCAAGACTGATTATTATATTCATATTACGCATGGAAACTGGTTGATGACAACTCAGTAAGCATCCACCACTTCGACCTGAAAAAGTAACTGTTTAGATTATGTAAAATGCAATGGACTAAACAAATTCTCTGAAATTTAGAACCATCCACGCCAGTGACCAATGAGAACACAGACGAGCCTGTGTCGAGTTGCTACGAGGTCAAATACAGGACCACTTTCGAGGGGACTCAGTACGACATACAACCCGATCAAATACAGGTCAGTGATTTTGTGTTGATATAAACAAACATACATATATAACATTTCTACTTCTACTTCTATATTGTACTTCCAACAATCGTTGACAATATTGATTGCATTATGAACATAACATGGTATGTAAGAAACATTTTAACATAAACATGGATTTACAAAAGAGCTTTTTGTTTAACCTTTTACCAAACACCAAATTTTCGACTGTCCCAAATTGAAAGAGTTTGCAGACGACATTTCAAAATGTGATAAAATTGGAAAGTAATCTTCTGATAGAGCAGACAACCTTGTGGGAAAAGGAGAAATTGCTCATTAAGAGCAATTTCTCCTTTTCCCACAATGTTTTCCAGAGTCGTCTGCAACAAAGTGGTCAAATGCTGTTATTGTTTGGTAATGGGTTAAAGGTGTTGACTCACATGGTATATTATGGAGTAGTTTCCTTCCCGAGGTTTGTTTTTGCTTCGAGTTGCATATGACCAAATGTGTGGCTGGCTTATAACTCCATGAATGAATGTTCATATCAGTTGCAAATTTTTTCTCATGCAATGAATTAGACGAAATAAGTTACACATACTCGTTTGAATTGTTTTGATTTATGGATGACGGATCAATGCATAATAATTTTTATTTTTGTATTTGCATTGATATTTCTTTGGCAAGACACTACAGAGCTCTGTATAGTACTGGTGAATCAAGGAAAGACTTAAAATTTACTGAAATACTGTTGATGCTGAATTAGCATTTACGCATTACAAAACGATAACGACATTTGACCAGTTTGTTGCAGGCGACTCTGGAAAACATTTTTCCTTTTTCCACAATGTTTTCTACTCTATCAGAGGATTGTTTTTCAATTCCATCACATTTTGGAAAGTCGTCTGCAAACTCTTTCAATTTGGTCGAAAATTTGGCGTTTTGTAATGGTTAAGTCATCTTTTCAACATTTATCACTCACAGAGCACAATTTCATCAAATTTCGAAATGTCATCTGAAAACTCTTTCAATTTGGGACAGTCAAAAATTTGGCACTTGGTAAAGGGTGAAATCCCATTTAAACAAACAAATTAATAAACAAAAAAAAAACTTTTTGTCTCCACAGGCTCTTGTTGAGAACAGTAAACACTGCTCACAGAAGTTGGATCAAATCTGCCTAAATGCGCCTCTAACTGGGTTCTCCAACTACTCAACATGTGACGGAGAAGTCCAATCAGGTATGTTCTGTTCTTTCTTATCTCTTCTACAGGCGCGGGAATCATGTGACCAATGTAAATTATCTTATGTCCCAACAAGATGGTCGTGCCTAGGTATTTTTGCTTTTTTCACTTACCTTTTTGGTAATGATAGCCACATTGTGTACCTTGCACGAGTTGACCATCAACTTTCTGGTTCAGGTGGTATATGAGAACCCAAGCTTTATGATGGTGTTGCGTCTCACACTCAGCAGAGAAATTGCAGTCATCGGACGCACATGTTCTAAGCAGTTGGTCTTCAACTTGCGATTTCTCTGCCAATTGTTAGAAGAAACGCTATAAAGCATGGGTTATCATTTACCACCAGAACCGAAAAGTTGATGGTCAAATCATGTTGGGTAAACAACGTGGCTATCATTGGAAAAAGAAGGTGAATAAAGCAAAATACCTGTGGTGCAGCCATCTTGTTCGGAAAAAGATTGTAAATATTTATCATATTATTCCCCCGTCAGTTCCAACCCCTTACTCAATGGTGCCTCACTTGACCATATCTGCTGCAGAAGATGTCAGCAAACTAATGCGACAAAAGAATAATTGAATAAATTTTAAAAATTCTACTAATAAGTACCTAAGGGCATTATTTCCATTATTTGACAAAGCAATTTTGGTATGTGTTTATATATATTGTTATAATTAGTCTTTTGATTAAGTCTTTGAAACTTGATTATGTACTAAGAGCACTCTTAAGACTTCTGCTTAATATCATCATCAAGAAGTTTATCTTCAGCAAATATGCAACCCAAAAGTTTGGTTTGGTAAAAAATGTTAAAACTCTATGACCACTGTTGAAGTTTGAACATAAAGCAGCCTCAAGAACAAAGCTAACCATAAAAGAATAAGAAATTCACCATCATCAGTTATGAACAATCCTAAAATTCGTATTGTTTAGGTAAGAATGTTGAGAATTATTTCAATTTTTCAAATTTATAGGTTGGTCTGGCAGTCAAGGTAGAGACAAATGCTCGTGCGGCGTGCTCGGTACTTGTAAAGGTGGTCCTGATGTGCCATGTAACTGTGACGTTGAGGATGGAGAGCAGGCTGAGGACGGAGGTTGGATGCACGACAAAGATTATCTGGCCGTCTGCCAAGTTTGCATTGGTCTGGATAAATTGAGCACGCTGGATTCTAATGTCACGCCGAGAAAACGTCTTGTGCAACCATCTGTGTCAGATTTGTTTTGTGATTCGGGACGAATTGGTGAGACTGCCTTACTTTAAGATTTAGAATGCTGGGTAGTTTTCTAGAAATAGATTTTTGTGTCATGTGCTTTCCAAAACCTTAAATATCTGCTTAATTTCGTTGTGGAAAGATGCTCATAGTAGCAAACTGGTAAGAACAAAGGTCAGCTGCCAATTTACTTGGTGGCTGGCCTGGATCTAACCTGTTTGGATAAGCATGAAGTCTGTTTCAGCACTACAAGGGTTACGATTAAGATTGCTCTAACAAATATTTTGGATGATTATGTAGTCATTTTATCTACTATCATAGATTGACAAGTACCATTATTTTTCCAAAGAAACTATTCACTGAAATATTTTGTCATCATTTCAAAAATATGATTTGTTATGAAAATCTTTGTTTAAGGTCATCACTTTGAGGTCAAAATACATTAGTCAAAGGACTGACTTTATCCAAAAGTGACCTCAGGATGAAAAAGGAATTTCTAATAATTAGGAAGCTCAATATGACATAGGACGGGAACCCTTTCTGTTACACTAACAATTTCAGGGCATATTTTCTGTAAATCGGGAAGGGGAGTAGGCCTGCTAATTTTGGGAAGTTACATCAATGAAATTGCTGAATAAGGAAATCAAAGAAGCTGGTGTGACTGGTATTTTCGGGAAAACTGCATGATTTAAATGGATTTCCAATTGGGAAGATGCCTTTAATGGGCATCTGTTATGGTAACGCATAAAAAGCCCTGGATTTATGTTGTATAAATGATAAAAATAATAGTAACTTTGACACATTATTACTGTTAACAGGTCAGACTTCGTCATGCATGGATTGGCGTAACTCGGGCATGGTAGAGTCCGGGGTTCAGATGGTAGACCCCGACGGTGCAGGTCCCGCCGAGCCGACGCCCACCTACTGTAGGATCGAAGTCTATCCACCCCTGGGGTATGAGGTGAGATACATAGGGAGTTTTATAGAGAGTAATTGTTATAGAGAAGATTATAAGTGAATTTATTTTACATAGATTGTGAAAGTTATGATTATGATAATTATAAATAAGTCACACCACTCCTGGGATATGAGGTGAGATATGGAGGAAGGTTTATAGAGATCTTTCCTAAGAGGATGTTTTATAGAGAGAAATTGTTATGTAGGAGAGTGTTAGTGAATTTATTTAACATGGATTGTGATAATTATGATAATAATAATAATAATGATAAATAAGTCTACCCACCACTGGGATATGAGGTGAGATGTGTAGGAAGGTTTATAGAGATCTTTCCTAAGAGGATGTTTTATAGAGAGAAATTGTTATGTAGGAGAGTGTTAGTGAATTTATTTAACATGGATTGTGAAAGTTATGATAATAATGATAATAATAAATAAGTCACACCACTCCTGGGATATGATGTGAGATGTGTAGGAAGGTTTATAGAGATCTTTCCTAAGAGGATGTTTTATAGAGAGATATTGTTATGTAGGAGAGTGTTAGTGAATTTATTTAACATGGATTGTGAAAGTTATGATAATAATGATAATAATAAATAAGTCACACCACTCCTGGGATATGATGTGAGATGTGTAGGAAGGTTTATAGAGATCTTTCCTAAGAGGATGTTTTATAGAGAGATATTGTTATGTAGGAGAGTGTTAGTGAATTTATTTAACATGGATTGTGATAATTATGATAATAATAATAATAATGATAAATAAGTCTACCCACCGCTGGGATATGAGGTGAGATGTGTAGGAAGGTTTATAGAGATCTTTCCTAAGAGGATGTTTTATAGAGAGAAATTGTTATGTAGGAGAGTGTTAGTGAATTTATTTAACATGGATTGTGAAAGTTATGATAATAATGATAATAATAAATAAGTCACACCACTCCTGGGATATGATGTGAGATGTGTAGGAAGGTTTATAGAGATCTTTCCTAAGAGGATGTTTTATAGAGAGAAATTGTTATGTAGGAGAGTGTTAGTGAATTTATTTAACATGGATTGTGATAATTATGATAATAATAATAATAATAATAAATAAGTCTACCTACCCCTGGGGTATGAGGTGAGATATGGAGGAAGGTTTATAGAGATCTTTCCTAAGAGGATGTTTTATAGAGAGAAATTGTTATGTAGGAGAGTGTTAGTGAATTTATTTAACATGGATTGTGAAAGTTATGATAATAATGATAATAATAAATAAGTCACACCACTCCTGGGATATGATGTGAGATGTGTAGGAAGGTTTATAGAGATCTTTCCTAAGAGGATGTTTTATAGAGAGAAATTGTTATGTAGGAGAGTGTTAGTGAATTTATTTAACATGGATTGTGAAAGTTATGATAATTATGATAATAATAAATAAGTCTACCTACCCCTGGGGTATGAGGTGAGATATGGAGGAAGGTTTATAGAGATCTTTCCTAAGAGGATGTTTTATAGAGAGAAATTGTTATGTAGGAGAGTGTTAGTGAATTTATTTAACATGGATTGTGAAAGTTATGATAATAATGATAATAATAAATAAGTCACACCACTCCTGGGATATGAGGTGAGATATGGAGGAAGGTTTATAAAGATCTTTCCTAAGAGGATGTTTTATAGAGAGAAATTGTTATGTAGGAGAGTGTTAGTGAATTTATTTAACATGGATTGTGAAAGTAATGCTAATAATGATAATAATAAATAAGTCACACCTCCCCTGGGGTATGAGGTGAGATGTGTAGGAAGGTTTATAGAGATCTTTCTTAAGAGGATGTTTTACAGAGAGAAATTGTTATGTAGGAGAGTGTTAGTGAATTTATTTTACATGGATTGTGATAATTATGATAATTATGATAATAATAAATAAGTCACACCACCCCTGGGATATGAGGTGAGATGTGTAGGAAGGTTTATAGAGATCTTTCCTAAGAGGATGTTTTATAGAGAGATTATGTAGGAGAGTGTTAGTGAATTTATTTTACATAGATTGTGAAAGTTATGATAATTATAAATGGCATATCAGAATTAAAGATGATGATGATGATGATGTTACATTGAAGCTTTTACTTTGAGATATGTTGTAAGATTTGTTTACTCATAAGGAGCAATTTCTCCCTCTGTCAAAATGGTTTCTTCTAAATATCACAGAGAAAGACTTAGTGTTGCTATTACTTTATGATTGCTTACCGCTGTTTTTTTTTAGAATTTGGGCTATTCAGCACTTGGTTATCTTGTAAATGTAATCCATTGCTCTATATTTTAATCCTACTCTTTTCAACAGGAAATTCTACCAAAAGAACCCGAAATCGAAATCCCACCCGAGGGAATCGAGGTTGAGGTTATATACTGGGTATATACAATCGAGATTTTACGCGTTCTTATCGAGGAATCGGGCTATTGTACACAGGACGTATACATGGAATGCGAGGATGCATCCCTCGTTGTGAACGGAACTTATGGATGGATATCGCAGGATGGAGTTTTACAGAGTTATTGGGCCGGCAATGAAATGCGTAAGATTGCAATTCTCTTCTTTTTTCATATTGTAGTATTTGAGGTCTTTAACATACATGATGTGTTTCATCAGTGTTTGCCAATTTCCCCTACATTGAAATATGTAACAGAATCCAAATTGATAACACTAGCAAAAGATAAAAGAAATACATGAAAAAGAAATCTTTTTCATTATGATGTTCAGGGGTGGCTAATTTATTGTCCATCTTGTCCAAAAGCCTTAATGGACATCAGAATTTTTATTTAAATTTACAATATAACCACCATACAGACAAGTGCAGAAAAAGGGTTGTCATTTACGGACAAATAAATCGAAATCTGATAACGCCAGCCCTGGTGTTGGGTAGATAAAGAAATAATTACTTATTTTGTCACAGTTGTCCATCTGGGTACCGTTTTACTAAACAGTTTACGCTAAAGATTTGCGTAAGTCTAAAACAACAATTCCTCTTTTGTCAATATTGGGCTAAGCAATATTGCAAATTAACACATTATTGGATTCGTCTCTATGAGACGCTTCCAATGACGTGTCACATTGCAATATTGTACTTTCATTGAAGATACTATCCATGTTCATCAGTAATGACTTACGCAAATATTTTCCATAAGTTGTTTAGTAAAACGGTACCCAGGTCTTCTGCTGCAGCGGTGTCAAAGTAAGGGATAACAGAGTAAGGGCTCTTAAGTTTTGATGTGTTAGTATGGAACAATCACAGGTACCAGTAACAAACAAAATAAAACAAAAACATTGTGTATTGTACTATATATATCAGTGTTCTCTATAAGAACAGGTCACAGGCCAAAATGACTGCTTCAAATTATGTTTTGGCCAATTCACATTCGCGTAGATGTCAAGAACGCCCATGAAAGTGGCCTGATTAGAATTTGTTTAAGCCTGTTCAACCAATTCTTATTGAGAACACTGTATATAGCACAATACACATTTTTTTTGTTACCTGTTGGAACAATAAGTCTTGTATTCATCACAAGAAAGTTTTATTGAGCGCATTGGGTTTTTTAACGTCACGTTATTGGGTTTTACTATTTGTATAACTACGTAAGAGTTCTACAAAGCTTTTCAACAACATTTCGGTCATATTGTAGCGTAAAGCTCACATATCCATGCTTCATGTGTTCCTTTCCCAAACAACAAAATTTCGACTGTCCCAAATTGAAAGAGTTTGCAGACGACATTTCGAAATGTGATGAAATTGGAAGATAATCTTCTAATAGGACAGAAATCATTGTGGGAAAAGGAGAAATTACTCGTAATGAGCAATTTCTCCTTTTTCCTCAATGTTTTTTAAAGTTGTCTGCAACAAAATGGTCAAATGTCGTTATTGTTTGGGAAAGGGTTAATCGCACATATCCATGCTCCAGGTGTTTCCGTAGAAAAATTGCACCGTGCCATTTTGAAGTCAACGATGGTTTTTCACCATGACCTTTCATGTTTGAAATGTTCAGTCTAGAAACCTAAAATTCATCAACAGGAAGTTTGGATGTGTTTGGAATGATAACTCACGGAAACCCAAATCTAATCAACAGGAACGAGTGGTTGTGAAGGAGAGAATGGAGAATGTAACTGCAATCTGCCGGGAGTCCAGGTAGATGGAGGTAAAATCGTAAACGACGAGTACTCCAACGTATTGCCGGTGTCTGGGTTTGTGTTCGGCCCGTCGGACGGGAAAAGGAAGCTGAAGATCGGATCGGTGAAATGCTACAGTAAGACATTGAATCCCCGTAACCCTTAGAATGAAGGGTAATTTTAGTAAAAAAGAATTTTGTGTTGTCTGCTTTCCAATAGCCTCATGCAGTACCTTTTTAGATGTTTAGCACTTAGAATGCTGGGCAGCTTTCTAAAAAAAAAGAAACGTGTGTTGTCTGCATTACAAACCCTTAGATAACTGCTTAATTTTGGTGAGAAAAGATACTCAAAGTAGCTAACAGGTTAGATCACAGGCCAGCCACCAATTCATTTTGGGGCTGGTCTGGATCTAACCTGTTTGCATAAGCATGAAGTTGGTTCCAGCTCTATAAGGATCAAAATGACAATCTGGCAGATTGAAATATTGATTATTTTTAGAATAAAATGTCTTTTATGGATAAGATGACAGCACAGACCTTTAGATAATCTTACATGAGATAGACTTCTAAACCACATTTATGACAGTTTGGTAAAGAAATAGTAAGTTTTTTTTGCAGAAATAGTGCACTGTTTAAATGCTTTGTTTCAATTTGATTTTAGCAGAATATTTAAAAACACCTTACAGAATCAAGAATATAACAGAGATATTGTTTAACCCTTTCCCAAACAATAACGGCATTTGATGACTTTGTTGCAGATGACTTTCGAAAACATTGTGGGAAAAGGAGAAATTGCTCGTAAAGAGCAATATTTTCCCTTTCCCACAAGGTTTTCTGCTCTTTCTGATGAATATTGTTCAATTTCATCACATTTTGAAATGTCGTCTGCAAACTCTTTTCAATTGGGACAGTCGAAAATTTGTTGTTTTGGAAAGGGTTAAAGACACAGTCAAATCCAATTTGGACAACTTATACTGTTACCATTTCTCTCTCCTTTTAACTGCTAAGGTAATGTTTGGAAAACTGTTGAAAGCACATTCGGAGTTCGATTCAAAGGATTTATTACTACATAGTTATTCTTATATCTCCAGATTTGCCTGTTGACTGTGAGGAAATCCGTGCAAAGAGACTAAAACGTAATCCGATGAGAAACAACACCTATACCATAGATCCAGACCAGGGAGGTGGGGTGCCTTATTTCGCCGTAAAATGTGACTTCGAGACTGATACACAACAGGGCATCACAGTGGTATGATGTAATTCTTTTAAACCTTTCCCAAACAATAATGACATTTGACCACTTTGTTGCAGACGACTTTTGAAAACATTGTGGGAAAAGGAGAAATTGCAAGTAGCAACAATTTTTCCTTTTCCCACAAGGTTTCCTGTCCTATCAGAAGATTACTTTCCAATTTCATCGCATTTTGAAATGTTGTCTGCAAACCCTTTCAATGTGGGACAGTCGAAAATTTGTTGTTTGGGAAATGGGTTAACACATTACTTTTGATCAAATTGTTGAGGACAGTGGTCAAGGGGTAGAGTTGTGGCCTCGTAGCATAAGGGTCATGGGTTTGATTTCTGTGTGTAGTGGGACCAACCTTGCGATCTTGAATTAATCCACATTCAGATTCATGAGTACTGGTTGTTGTGTATCCAGAAAGCAGAATAGAGAGTGATTAACTAAGTTGTAAGAAGTTGTTTCACACTTGATGTAAAATGAATAATAATTTGATCTTATTGAATCACCAATGTAACATGAGATAAATTTAAACTCATTTGCTACAAGGAAACATCTCCTTTTGGCACAGTGATGTTAACTCAATATTACATAGAAAATACAGTCTAACTTGTGTTAAGCAGCCACCCTTTTAAGCAGCCAACCTGCCTTAAACAGCCACTACAGAAAGTCCCATTGATAAAGTGCAAATCATTTTGTGTTAAGCAGCCAACCTGTCTTAAACAGCCAATTTACTCTGTCCCATAGGCTGGCCTCTTAACACAAGTTTGACTGTACAATATTTTTCATCTGTTGCAATGCTCGTGTGGTGCTCCTAAATTTTGGACCATTTACAAAGAGAAGAAAGGATAAAGAATAATTTATAAAGATGTAAATGCGAAAGTTTAACTTTATGAAAATCTGAGAGCACTTCTGTGTCAGAATAAAAAGAACTGTATTGGTGAAAAGAATAAGAAATTATTACTCTTTTGCTGCCGCTCTCACCATTCAATAAGTGCTAGGAAAAATGCCAATCTTGCCTATCGGCGATTCAGTACCACGTCGTTTCCAAATGGATTTTCCTATACACCACAGTGTATATATGGAATCACCTAATATAAATGTTGCACTGAAAAGGACAATCTGTGAGCAATTCTGCAGCGAAAGAATAAAGGTTGTAGCCATGTCAAAGTTGCAGTATTTCAGGGGTGTTGCAACTAGCAAAATTTGCAGGTGTGTCCGAAAAAAAAGAAAAAAATCTTGTTTAATCCTTTAGTTTTCGGATAGATCTTTCTTATAACTATGTTTGTGCGTTTCATTTTTCATCAAAATCTAAAAGTTTAAGTCCTTCAGTTCTGGAGTTTTCTTTCTATTGTCTATCAGATCAAAACAGAGATACCTGAAGAAGCTAACCCGGTCCCAAAATCACCCCAACCCAGTCAGAACACAACAACGATACCTGTGAAATACGACGGCGCCACCTACGAACAGATTCACGCTCTCGCTAAAATATCAGGTTACTGCTTTGAGGTACGCCAGTGGTGTAGCAGATGATATCTTAATCAATAGGATTTTATTTTGTAGACCAAGGCCTTTGGCCCATAATACAATATAATTTTGAGTATGCTTTATGTCATAATCACATTTATTTTTGCATAATATGTGTTGGAGGCTTGTTTTTGTTTTTAATAAAATACAATTTGTTCATGAGTTTTGTCTGCGATATACATTATGTATGCAATCTTTGTTTTAACCCATTACCAAACAAAAACATCCTTTTACCAGTTTGTTGCAAATGAATCTAGAAGTTATTGTAAGAAAAGGAGAAATTTAAATCAATCTTGTAACTCAACTAACCAATCTAGTGAATTTTACCCAAAACTTTTTGCCTCCATCTTATTGTTTTTTAACCTTTATAATGCTGGAATTGACTTAAGGCTTATGCAACCTGGTAAGATCCAGGCCAGCCGCCAAGTAATTTGGCAGCTGGCCTGTGATCTAATCTGTTTGCTACTCTTAGTATCTTTCCTCAACAAAATTAAGCAGATATTTAAGGTTTTGGAAAGCAGACAACACAAAATTCTATTTCTAGAAAATTGCCTAGCATTCTAAGGGCTAAACATTTAATTAATGCTAATTGATGCTCTTTTAAAAGCTTTATTACATCCCTTTCAAAATAACGATAAATATGACATATTACCTAACGCCTTATATAAATGTTTATTCCTTATCATTTGCTGTTTTATTCAGAGAAAAATTAAAAGGTATCATGCTTTGGTAATCTAACTGGACTACAAACTGTTGACTTGTGAACACTTTTAACTGTTGACCGCTTGCACATCAGGTGTTACCGCTCAGCATTATCTAGTATTTTCCAACCAAGACAGAATGTATCAATTTTTATTCCAGACATCGAGAAATACCAACGAAGTAACTGTATAATACTTATAATTTTCTCCATAATTCAGGGTATACAGTATAACTGCTACCAGTCCCCTCTGTTAAACTTTGACGACCCAGCCTATGTGTATTACACAACCTTCGGAGGAGAAAAGTCCCCGAGTTTTGGAGTTGCCGGCCAAACTGATGATAATGTGTGCGCGTGCTACATTACAAATTCATGTCCAGAGGGACTAGGGTGCCATTGTGACGCTCAAGGCCCAATGACGTAAGTAAGAGATGTTAACCCTTAGAATGCTGGGTAATATTCTAAACATAGATTTTTGTGTTGTTTGCTTTCCAAAACCTTATATGTCTGCTTGTTTTTTATGAGTAGAGGTACTCAGAGGAGCAAACAGGTAAGATCAAAGGCCAGCCGGCTGGCCTGGATCTTACCTGTTTACTAAAGACCACATGACTCTTGAAAGTCTCTTAAAAAGCATAAAATACCGTTTATATGGTGTTAAATGCTGTGTCAACAATGTTACGGCTATCCTGGATCCACCAGTGCTATAGGCTAGGGCTCTGAAGTGACTTGCATAAGGCCACTCCCACAAAACCAGAGTTATAAGGGAGGCTTGAACCCGGGACCCCCCAATTCTAAGCACACCATCATAATCACTGGGCCACGCAGGATCCTTATAAAATACAAACATAACAATATTTCTTATAACATTCATATCTTGGCAATTCAACAATATGTAAAAGACTTTACTTATATTGATGACATTTTCTCTCTTTTAAGGACCGTTGAATACGGCTACGAGACAAAAAATGAAGTTCTCCCAATTGAAGCGCTCTATGTGATGGAGAACACAAATCCAGACGCTTCTGCAACGTTCGACATAACAGATGTCTCCTGTGGACCAAGACCTTTTGGTAATTGCCGGGCATCAGATTTTGTATTTCTGTTTGATATACAGCTAAAAGTAGCCATTGGAAGCATAATCAATTTAAGAAACATCAATTTATCAAAGAATTCAGTTTAAATGTGGTAGATCTCAAACGTAATGTCATGCTTGTTGTTAGGAGCCTAGAATTTCTATTTTGAATCTAGCTCGCAACGAGAAAGGAAAAAAACCAGCAACAAGTATTACAAACAATAAAGAGTTTATTTGATGGATGAATTATAAAAACAGAATGTATATAATACGTGTGACATTCACTTCCTCTCCAGAATTCTTACTTATTTAATGTACATAACAATGTTTCTAGAACATTCAAGAATTAACATCAAAATCCTAACTCAGATATTCCGAGCTGAGAATGTGTTTCAGCTTGGATGCACTGTGCGATAAAAACATGTCAGTGTTCCTCCTCTGGGCCAGAGGGGACCAATCAGTGATGAGAATTAAGATTGTGGACCAATCAGAAACGAGATTACTGCAAACAGTCGATATTCGCTCGGACACGTTGTGATATAGATTGCATCCAGACATAGAATGAAATATCTACCTCTGGATCATTCGGACTAATCTCAGCCCTGAGGAATGATGAATTATTTCATTTCTTTGCAAGGTTGAACTTGAATTATATCTCAACACTGAAAAATGACAGATTATTTCAATTCTTTACCATGTTAAACCAAAATAAAATCTCCACAATGAAAAGTGACAAACAATTCCTATTCTTTCCAGGTCTCCCAAAGGACTGTCAAGACGCCTACAAGGAGGGAAAGAAGACCGGAGAGGTTTTGGTCCAGCCTAACCCAAACATCGATCCTTTTCTGATTCACTGTAACATGGATAGAGGCTTTGGTACGGCTTTTTCTCCTTTTTTTCTACAATGGTTATTTGAGTGTTCCAACCTACAGGAGCGATGAAAAGAGGGTTTAAAGGTGCATCCTTTAAGCAACACTTAAATATAACAGAGACAGAGGCTTTTGTATGGTGTTTTCTCCTTTTTTCAAGATGATTGTCTGAGTCTTTTACCTACAGAAGCAATTAAAAGAAAATTTGAATATATCCAATAGGATTTACACTTTAACTTAACCATATTTCATCCAAAAATGTGTAGCAACAGAGCAAATAGGCATCTCAAATACGCAACCAAATTCAATCAGTTTGCCATAGTGTCCTTATATACTTGCATGTTCTTTATAACAATCTGATGGTTACCAAAAATTGCATGAATGTTACATGACTTCCACCTATAAGAAGTATTTTTATTGTTTGTCTTCTGCAGTTGCTTGCATAATGTCCAGCCTCAAGATTCTTTTCAAAGAGACATGATTAAATCCTTGATAATAATAATTCACCTTGGGAACTCTTGGCTGTCCTCAATTTTTATTGCTAATTATAAACAAACCTTATCTTCTATGTTGATTGTCAAATGTTCTAGAACCTCTCTGGCTTTAACCCTTTACCAAACACTAAACTTTAGACTGTCCCAAATTAAAAGAGAAATGCAGGCAACATTTCAAAAAGTGAGGTAATTTGAAAATAATCTAAAGGAGCAGAAAACATCGTAACAAGCAATTTCTTCTTTTCCCACAATGTTTTCCAGAGTTGTCTGCATAAAAGTGGTTAAAATTTTGTTTTTGTTTGGTAATGGGCTAAGTCCTTCATGACTCTTCCTGTTTGACCTATTGCAGGAGTTGCGGTGATCAGTAATTACCTTGAAGATGGTAAAAACGTGACATATGGAGAACCAGTCCTCGTGGATTACTATGGTGCCAGCAAAGAGCAGCTTGAGGCTC
Organism: Cerastoderma edule; assembly: GCA_947846245.1. NCBI lineage: Eukaryota > Metazoa > Mollusca > Bivalvia > Cardiida > Cardiidae > Cerastoderma > Cerastoderma edule. Next base: position 878,382 of record OX401409.1, read on the forward strand.
TGGTTGAAGTATCCGAGTTTTGCTATACCCCGTTCAAGTACGAATGTCAGTATACCAAGGTGAGATAACTTAAGTTTAAACTTATCAATTTTATATTACTAATGATGCAAGTCTGTACACTTTATATCCTCAGGGGTCAGTCTGTACTTGTTCAGGGGTTACCCTTGAGCAATTTCTCCTTTTACCACAATGTTTTCCAGAGTCGTCTGTAACAAAGTTGTCAAATGTCGTTATTGTTTGGTTATGGGTTAGGTAATTAATCTGGAAATCACAATGGTTGAAAAAAAGATATTTACATTATGAACAAGATATTAAAATGTATGTAAAAAATATGGAGAACCAATCCTTGTGGATTACTATGGTGCCAGCAAAGAGCAGCTTGAGGCTCTGGTTGAAGTATCCGAGTTTTGCTATACCCCGTTCAAGTACGAATGTCAGTATACCAAGGTGAGATAACTTAAGTTTAAACTTTAGTTTAAACTTGTTCATTTTATATTACTAATGATGCAAGTCTGTACACCTTATATCCACAGGGGTCAGTCTGTACTTATCCTGGGGTTAACCCCTTACCAAATAATACAAAGTTTTCAACTGTCCCAAATCGAACTGATAGGGCAGAAAACATTGTGAGAAAAGGAGAAATTGCTCGTTAAGAGCAATTTCTCCTTTTCCCACAATGATTTCCAGAGTCGTCTGCAACAAACTGGTTAAATGTCGTCGGCAAACTCTTTCAATTTGGGACAGTAGAAAAATGGTGTTTGTTAAAGGGTGAAGATTATCTTTCAATTTCATCCCATTTTGAAATGCTGTCTGCAAACTCTTTCAATTTGGGGCAATCTAAAAATTTGGCATTTGGTAAAGTGTTAAGCACAATATGAATTCAGCATATTTGAATATAGTATTACATTTTTCTCTTTACAGGGCTTATCCCCTCGAATGTTAATTGAATGTGTATTCATGTTATAATCCAATTGCTATATACAAAATTTCTAACATCTTTTAAGTTCCTCTCCGGAGACGGGTTCTTCCACTGGAACAACGACAAGACGTACGTGGGCGACGGTCGATATTACAAGAGTGAGTGTAACTGTGGGAGTGATGGAGAAAACGGCCAGTGTGGGGGCAGCGAGGATAAGGATTATCTACTCAACAACTACAGGTAACGTCTGAAATATTGGGATAACTAATCCAAAATGTGAATTATGTTTTATGTGATGAGATAATTTCGAAAGAATTTGTGCACATGTTTATGTATGCGACTCTGTTTGTATGTAAGGAAGAGGAGAGAGAAAGAGAGGAAGAAAGCAGTGAGCGAAAGATGTATCACCTTGACAATACATTAGTTTGTAAATATATATTGTTTATAAGTCGATTAAAATTATTCTGATTCTGAATGATTAATTGGGTAATTTGCATGTCTGTTGGTACAGAAGTGTTTGTATGGGGGTTGTTGTGCCAATATTCTAAATTATTAGCAATTAAACTTTAACTGGATTGAATTAAATTGGATTTTATAGTTCATTCAAAAGGTTTTTTTAGTTTGATGTAGATGTGTCAGCTATTTTGTTTTATAATTTTGGGTCACATGGTCAATGAAGACCGGGAGATTGAGTCTATTTCTATAGAGGTATTTCCCAATTGCTGAGCATATCAAGATTGTACTTAAGAGCATGATTAATGAAATGCGCTCTGAACCATCTGATTAAACACAGTCTTTATTCATAATGAGTAAAGGACATTGATGTCCTCTTAAAATTCTAATCTATTGTGCATATGGGTTATGTCTGTGAAAAAAAAAGCAAGTTATAATTGTAGAAACCAAGTGAAAAAACTTATTCATTTTACATCATTCGTGAAACAAGTTCTTATACTTTAGAGTTATCAATCTCGATTCTGAAACCATCTTAGAAACTCTTTGACTGAATTTGTAAATGATACAAAATTTAATGCTACCAAAATTAAAGAGTTTATAACCTACATTGGATCCATCCATTCATGATTCCTGTTTTCTGTTGCAGACCTTGTAACTGTGATGCGGAGGACGGAAAACCCCGAGTGGATGGAGGAGTCTTCAACACCACCGCCCTTCCTATAACAGAGTTTCTATTTAAGGAAACGGGGAATCCCCTTTCCTTGGGAATGGTCACCCTGGGTAAACTGTATTGTGCGGACTTTGACTTTGGTAAGGATTTAATGATGACTCAATGCAAGACTAAAGCAAGTCCTTTACAAAATTGCTTTGAATGTGACGGAAGCTTGAAGCTTATTAAATTCATTTGCAATGGCTGCTTCCTGGATACATGACCAGTACTTGCGCTGATTTATTCGTAAGTCCTGTTATTTTCACCTTACTATTATTGTTTATTGAACCCTGAACCCTTGGTCAATACTCATGAACTAAATTAACAGGCGTATTTGCTCAGAACAAGTTTCATGAATGATTAAATTTTCAATAACATACCTAATGATTTGTACTATTGCATGAATTTATTTACTTTGCAGTGCAAATTTGTGTTCATCCTCTTTATGATCTGTGATAGTGTCATTTTAGCTGTTAATGTTAATTGTAAATGACCTTACAGACAATGTATGTTAGGGTCCTGCAAGGCCCAGGGGTTATGGCGTAGACTTGTGACTCTGGGGTTCAATCTTCACCAGTGTCACCTGAAAACTTTATTGGAGTGTCCTTGAGCAGGACACTGCAGAGCTCGGCCTAATACTGGTGAAATCAAGGAAAGCCATCAAATAACTGCTAAACTGTTGACACAGCATTAAACGATATATAAATCAAGTCAAAAGATGAATGATTCATTCGTTCATTTTATGTAACAAGAAACTGTCAGTGTGTCCATCCGTCTGTCTGTCCATCCATCCATCTATTGAATTATATACATATATTTGTACAGACCTGGATGAATGCATACTGGGCTTTGACGACTGTGACGAGCATGCTACCTGTACCAATCAACACGGAAACTACAAATGTCGCTGTATAAAGGGATGGCAGGGACTAGGTCGACCAGATAAATGGGCGAATGGACGAGACTGCCATGGTAAACTTAATATAACCCATTACAAAACAATGACGCCATTTGACCACTTTGTTGCAGATGACTCTGGAAAACATTGTGGGAAAAGGAGAAATTGCTCGTAACGAGCAATTTTTCCTTTTCCCACAATGTTTTCTGCCCCTTCAGAAGGTTGTTTTCCATTTTGAAATGTCGTCTCCAAACTCTCTGTATTTGAGACAGTCTAAAATTTGGTGTTTGGTAAAGGGTTAAATCTATTATAGATTAGATATATTACTATTTCGTCTTTCTATTTTTTATGTTAACTTAAACATCAAGTAAATAATGCAGAACAATATCTTGTATAATGTTGAAATAAATGAAGCAATTTGCTCTTTGTAAAATCTCAGGCATCTGCTTAATTGATTGACATTTTTTCCAAAAAAAATCTTGCGTGAAATCATTCAGGGATTTGTATTTCTTAATCCATTTTGAGGGGTGTCTTAATCAAGAGTTGCATTTGAATTTTTGCTTAATAAACATTGCAAAAGATCAATATACAATTGCTTCAATTTTGATTCATTAATTTCACAGTTATGAATTAGTACAATAATTGCCCACTCCAAACTAGTGCTAGTGATGAATACTACTTTTAAATGAATATACAAATAGATGATTATTAAGTCAGGATGAATAATACTTAGGAATGAATATATGTATTAATTTGGGATGAAATATAATTTTAGAATATATAAAGTATTATTAGCACACTACAAAAAGTAGTCAATATTCTAGAGAATCTATAATTTCAATACTATAACGCGATTTATAACTTTACAGATGATGACGAATGTGCGCTGAATGATTGCCCTGTTACGTCTAACTGTACAAATACTCCTGGAAGCTTCTTCTGTACGTGTCATGATGGATATGAGAAAACTGCACCAACCAGGTGTGATGGTATGTATAGACTGTTAAGTTTTTTCTGTTATCAAAATCTACGTTTATTGGCTGGTAGTCGTGCAGAAATTGCTTGTTTGACTAAGTTTAGCTTGATATTTTTTACTCTGTGAAGTGTAATTAAAAGATGAGTATTATATTCAGTTGAAAACCTTGTGACACTCAAAGAAGCTGCTTTTCCCTGTAACCAGTGCCATTTTCAGTACAATGACAAGGTGCTGTATATCATTTGTGATATCCAGCGCTAACCACATAGTATGCAGTCACATGAAGAACCATGATGTCATTTTGATTGGAGCTTGAGGCTCATAAAGTTCACTCTAAATGAGTGTTTCCTAGATATATGACCATTCATAATCCAGATTTGTGGGTCAGTCAAGGTATTTTCACCTCGCTGCCAACAGGGATTGAACCTGGGATTGAATCCAAGACCCTAAGTACAAGAGACCACGATCTACATCTGCACCACTGTTACCCACTGACTTCAAATAGTACAAAGAAGAAACTGATCATCCAAGCTCATACCAATTGTCTAGCAAACATTGCCTTTTAAGATTATTATGAGAAAAGTAGAAGTTGCTCATACTAAAACTTTAGCAAACATTGCTTGTTTTGATTATATATGCTTTTATGACTATTATTGAGAAATGTAAAATTGCTCATATGAACTCAAAATAATACTCTACTAAACAATTGCTTGGCAGCTTCCCTGGATCCAAGCATGATGTCAGTTCCAGCACTATAAAGGTTAATAACAATTCCAAGGTAACAAAAAAACAACTAAAGAAGCAAAAATTGTTTGATATCATAGATTTATGTTTGATTAATTATTTTTCAGATATTGATGAATGCGAGATAGGTACACATGATTGCGATGAAAATGCAAACTGCATCAATCTACCAGGTTCATACGTTTGTAAATGCAAGAGGAACTTCCGAGGAAACGGGACACATTGTGATCGTAAGTACAAATATATCATCGGCTAAAATATTCCCACATAATAATTTTTTCATATAAGTTTTGAGGTTTAGTGTTTTATAGTGATATTCCAGAAATTGTTTTGCAGCTTAGTTTTATGGTAAAAAGCATCCAATTTCACAATCACAATTCTGATATTCAAATAATTCTTGCTGGGGGTTTGTGTTTTGGTTCATAGTCTATAGTCTGAAATATGTAATACTTCTGAAAAAAGGTTGAAAAAAACCTAAATCACCGGTAGATACTGACACATTCTTTCTAAGCAGGTTGAGCTTTACTGTATTAAATAACTAGAAAGTCAACACCATCATCTTTCAAATATATAAACAGCTTTTGCCAAATCTTTGAGTTGTTGAGATCATATAAGACTAAACCCAAAATAAGCAGTTCTTCTGAAGTGGTTTTAAGATTGAGAAAGACTTGAATTATTCACAAATTCTGAAGAAAAATAGTTGTTAAGCAAGTTCAGTTTTATTGTTAAAAAACAAAAATCACCATTATATTTTAAATATCTCATCAGCTCTTGCCAAATGTTTGTGTTTTTGAGACCTATGACCAATTGTCTCTTACAGTTTTATACTTAATTCTAAATAAGTAGTATTTAGCAAAAGGTACTGAGAAAAATCTGAATCACTCACAAATTCTGACAAAAAAAGTTGTTAAGCAAGCACGTACAGCTTTACTGTTAAAGATATCATAAAAAGTTTCACCATCATATTTCAAATACCCTGACAGCTCTTGCCGAATGTTCGTGTTTCGGTGATCCCCATTGCCTGACCTCCGATGGAAGCATCATCGACTACCAAGGGACGTGCCAGTATGTGATGGCGCGTGATGGATGTGACAATCTGAATGGCACCCCCTCATTTGAGTTATTGATACAGACGGACAAAAGACCAGAGATTCCAGCAAGAGGTCCAGTCTCTTATGTCAGACAGGCACTATTCAGACTACCTGGCTATGTAAGTTTGTTGGTTTTATGTTGTGATTTGAAAGTGCTTTTTCACACATGAGGCAATTTATAAGTTAAAATCAGGCCTGCTTTTTTTCCACGGCTTTTAGAAGTCATTTCTTTATGTTCTTCCATATCACGTTGGTGCTGATACTTTTAAGGCCAATATTTACATTGTGTCTACGATAAAAACTGAGGAAGCAGTTGATTGGTTCAGACTCTTTTTGTCATCAAATTGGCACCTCTCTGTTTATCTGTCAAGATCATTGTCTTTTAGATGCTTATGTTTAACTCTTACACAACTAGAACACAACTATAATGCATCTGATTGATTAAGATTATCATCATAAAGCCCAGATGTAAAGATAGCATACCTTAGAAATTAGGAAAAACAATGTGAGTAATTAGCGTGAAAGACCTTTGAACTCAGCCTGGAAAAGTAATTTTCTGGCCAGCTGTACACCAAGAATAGCAGGCTTTCAAATGAAGTATGGTTGAAACAATGCAACAAATACAATGAAGTTAGAATTGTAACAATGATACACGTTTTACAGGAGATAAGCCTGCTACAAGACCATGTGGTCTGGGTGAACGGAGATCGGGTGAATCTGCCATACAAGAAAGGGGATCTGTTCCATATCTCGAGGTTCGGAAAATATGTGGTGAGTAAAATATTACTTTTAACATAACCTCTCCTTTATAGATATAACATCATATATTTAAAGGCTGTTCCATTTTACACAATGTTTTGGAAAATGTGTGGATTTGTTAAACTACGTTGGGGTCCTGCGTGGCCTATTGGTTAATGTGGTGATTTAGAAATATGGGGTCCCTGGTTCAAGACCAACCACCATCTCTGGTTTCGTGAGAGTGACCTTTGGCAAGTCACTTTCTGAGCCCTAGCATAGCACTGGTTGATCCAGGAAAGCCTTTACATAACTGAAAAATTGTTGATACGTAGTAAATCACCATACAAACAAAACAAAACTGCATTATACTCAAGCACTACCCTTGCATCAGATATATTTTTTTTGTGCGACAGAGTTATGATGAACTAAATGCGTTTTTTGGGGGGTATTATGTTTAACTTATATCGATTGATTTCATTGTATCAAATGTAAACAAGTCTGTTAAAGTTGTATGTGCAGTTATGATTTGATCATCTAACAAGTGAAACTTTTCTGGGGGCCTCCGTGGCCTAGTGGTTAGAGTACAGAACTTGAAATCACATGGCCCCTCTCCGCGTGGGTTCAAATCCTGAGAGGGATATGGATTTTCATGAGAGGCAGTCTCCCGACTGACTTACGGAATGCCGATGGTTCTACCCGCCTTGACCAGCCCTTATGGGCAGTTGAGTATGGGGTCTTCCTCCATCATTAAGAGTCGGGCATCGCTACATAACTGAAATAATGTTGATGTGATGTAAAACCCATATGAAAAAAAAAAGAAACTTTTCTTGTGATAAATGTTTTAGTTTTATGTTTATCTTATATAATAATCACTTTCAATCATATATCACATAGGCGTAGGAGCAGGGGGGGCCAGGGGGGCCTGGCCCCCCCAATATCCAGACTGGGGGGGCCAGAGTATACTTTGGCCCCCCCAATATTCACAGTGGCAAATGAAGATATTTGTATAGAAAAATGAAAGAAACGAAATTTAACAGCAGAATAAAAATAAATGTGTATTTTTGTGCTCTATGTAATACCAATTCGCCTTTTGTTACGAACAATAACCAAAATCTTTTTGACGTCATCATCGCAAATGGCAATCTGAACACATCGGGTTTATCCAATGAGAACTCAGCTCGCTAAAATACCCGGGAAGTTTTGATCGACGGAAACAGTGGTGTAAAACATGTTCTTTAAAAGGTGTCAGACTCTATATTATCTTCAATTGTTTGGTAAATCTTAGTTGGATCCGTGGCTGTGACAGTCTGGTCGCTGCAACTTTTTATCTAGTTCAATACAATTGATATCCGCGTGAGATCGAGACCTGGCATATCCTTTTTTTTTTTTTTTTTTTTTTTATTAAAGATACATGTTTTTCATACGCTTTCTTTTAATTCTTATAATGTTATTGAATTTGTACATGCATGAAAAGTCATGAAAAAGTTAAGGAACATTTATTCTTAGACAGGTCCTCATCTGAAGTTGGCCCCCCCAATGTTGAAAACGCTCCTACGCCTATGTATCATAGTAAGTGTACACAAGTAAGAAAGTGAAAGTGGAAGTTATGTAGAATGGTGACACTTTGATCAACTGACATCTAGCATTTTGATAAAGAAGGAAAAACTTTGTGTATTAACCCATTACCAAACAATAACGACATTTAACTTTGTTGCAGAAGACTCTGGAAAACATTGTGGAAAAGGGAGAAATTGCTCGTGACGAGCAATTTTTCCTTTTCCAACAATGTTTTCTGCTCTACCAGATGATAAATTTCCAATTTCATCACAATTTGTAATGTCATCTGCAAACTCTTTCAATTTGGGACAGTCGAAAATTTGGCGTTGGGTAAAGGGTTAATCAATTTCAATGATTTATCATCATAGGAAATATACACCAGTATCAAGGTGGAGGTTGTGTGGGACGGCGATGACTTGATCGAGATTCGAACCCCTGGCACGTACAAGGGGCAGACATGCGGATTCTGTGGAAACTACAACGACGACTCGGAGGATGATATGATACTGGGTCCATCTTGTCCTGGGACCGGAAACCAGGTTTGTGTACAGTGATTTTTCTTTCTATGTTTGGTAACATAAAACGGACCCATTTCCAATCAAATAAACTTGATTATTTGTCCCAATAAAGCTTACGTTTGAATTACATTATTCCAAAAGAAATCCAAATATTATGAAATGAAGCCTTGATTTTTCCAAAAATGTCCAATACCGGACCCATTCCAAATTTTCTTAAATAAATTGCTGTGTTAAACTAGATATGACAAATTTCTTATTAAAACATTTTATCCCAATTTCCGCAGAAAATTCCTTAAACTATACTTCAATAGGTAGTAAATTATTATCTAATTTGAAACGCTTATAGTGGCATGAAAAAATTAATGTGGCTAAATATATTTATAACAGCAATAATTTGAGACAAAGATTCAGAAAATGGCATGAGGTTATAATCCAACTGAACTAGATAACAAAATTGCCATCAATTAAGTGCTTTTAGAGTGTTTAAACTGATAAATTTAACATTTATTTTGAAACAAGTTCTTAATATTTAAATCAATTGCTATAAATACTGCTCTATTTATACACAACCAGTATCCTTCCTGAATGTGGATTGCTGAAAGTGGACGATTCTTTTTTTTCAATCTGTCATCATCTATTTTTAGACGGACAACTACTCTGAATTCGGCAACTCATGGGCAGATGCTGATTTTGCAGCCGAGAACCCAGAATGCAATGTGAACTGTACGCCATCCGTCGAACCAGAGTGTAAGGGGCTGGACTTAGTAAAGGCAAAGTTGGCATGCAAAAAAGTCTGGGACAGAGATGGAATGTTTACTGTAAGTGTCCAATGCTAGTTCTTGAATTTAATTTTTTTTTTGTATTGGTAGTTTCAAGTTTTTGATTTGTTTTGATAGATTTGCAGATAAGCAGAACAACTAGAACTAGTAATTCCTTTTTCAAAAGAAAGTTGAAAATACACATTTAACCATCATATGCTCTTCAGTTAACATCTATGCTCTTTTATGGTCTTTGTCATGAAATAATTATGGTTTATTTATATTGGTAAAAACTTACACTGTTTTTGCAATAAATGATATAGTGAATAGAGGGTTGGTGAATTGAATGTGAAATGTTATCAGGCAAGGCATAGGTATATAAATCGGTGAGCTGAAGGCCAAGCCTGATAACGTTTCCTATTCAAAGACACCATCCATCTATTTTATTCATCCGGATACCTCTACATCTTACCTCTAAGAATTCTTTTGAACAAACAAAGAATGGGAAAAAAATACAAAATAAAAGAAAACAAACTGAGGGTCCTTGGTTCCAATCCCTGTTAGGCGAGTTGAAAATTGCTGTGACTATCCCACAAATCCACGGGAGTACTTGTGTATTATCTAAGATGTAGTCATCAAGAGTGATTTGATTCGCTTGACTAAACATCCTTCTTAATGGATGTAATACAAATCAATCAAACAAACAAAACAGAAAACTAATTTCAATTAAAGTGACTGTTAATTACAGAATGATGTATACATGACATCATAGGTCATGACATTCTCATGACCTCATAGTAGTAGTAAGTAACTGACACAGGTCCCATATGGGTCCTCTCCATCAGTGCCGTACCAACATCTCTCCATCAGTGCTGTACCAACATCTCTCCATCAGTGCCGTACCAACATCTCTCCATCAGTGCCATACCAACATCTCTCCATCAGTGCTGTACCAACATCTCTCCATCAGTGCCGTACCAACATCTCTCCATCAGTGCCGTACCAACATCTCTCCATCAGTGCCGTACCAACATCTCTCCATCGGTGCCGTACCAACATCTCTCCATCAGTGCCATACCAACATCTCTCCATCAGTGCCGTACCAACATCTCTCCATCAGTGCCGTACCAACATCTCTCCATCAGTGCCGTACCAACATTTTTCAGTTTTGTAAAAGCTAATGATTCGTCACATGATAATGTGATATATGGTTAGTGCCTTATATCATTGGGAACAGTTGATCTTTTTCCATAATGGTTTAAATATTTTGTCACATTGGTTTATAAAGTCTTCTGTAGCACATTTAGTAAATGAGATATTTCGTTAAGAGTTTAATCTTTGAATGTTTCAGGTGTGCCTCGAGAACATGGATCCGAAAATACGGGAAAGTCTGGAAAAAAGTTGCATCTACGATGTCTGTAACACAGATGGGGACGCCAGCCTGCGTAAGTTGTTGTCTTCACTTTAACCCATCCTGTTCAGGGGTTTACGTCATCAGTAAAGATAGACCCCTGTACTACGACGCAACTCAGCATGATATGGCTTTTTGTGTAGCTATGCACACCTTCACAGTAGAAACATACACAAAGAGTTCTTGAAGTATTACCTCAGGTCTTGATTGTGAGGTGTAATAACTACAAAACAGATTCATCTAACATTCGAATCAATATCCAGCTAGCAAAAAGAGAAATGTACATGAGTTTTTCGTAGAAGAACAATATCTGTGCAAATGTGCACCTGTTAGTTTGAGTGCTAGCTTGCGACTACAAGGTCTCTTTTTATAAACTGGTTTACAGACATTTCTCTATGGCAAAAGTACACAGGCTAGTGCAAAGCGAGCCTGTCAAACACAATGCATTTAAACCTCTATAAACTGGTCCCCCGCTGTCTACTAGCTTCACTATGTTCCACAAGATAGACAACCAGGAGCCATCAAATTTTGAACAATTTGATTGGTCAGAATATAGCGTTCCAAAATACAATGACGACAACAACAACAAGCAACATCAAACACGGTTGTTCCCGCTGAATCAGTGTTTTATGATAATCATAGCAGGCAGTTCTTTATCAGCCCAGGATTCAGCCAGTGATTTGTGCCAAAACACTTTTTATTTCAAATTATTTTGAACACCATTTACATTAAGAAATCTTTGTATCATGGCCAGTTGTTCGTTTATTTTTGAATTGGCAAACATTTTCCAAGGGACAGTGTACTGTTTTATACTTACTATGATGATTAAAGGTTGGTTTCCAGCAAGTGTCCTATTTGCCAGGCTCGTTATTTTCATTATTTTTCTGGTTATTCTATTACATTATCTGACTCTGTTAAGTTTTATTTCTGCCCTATAATTATCATACAGGACCTTCTGTTTATGCCAGTGTTTATCTAGTCTGTTCTTTAATGAATTAATTGATGGCGCTGAAACAACCTCATAGGGACGGCTGTTCCAGACTCTCGAAATGTTTATTGTGAATGATTTCATTCCTTTCATTACCAGCGAAAATTGTGCTTGTCAGATTTGTACCTCACCGGTTTCTATATTTGATAGATGAGAGACTAGTGTTTTTGTGCATTGCAAATTGCATAAAAAGTCAGTTTGAATTCCCTATTTAAAGCATGGATGACTGGGTGAAAATGCATGTTTGCAATCTACATACATGTTTATTATTATTAACTTGCATACCCAATATCAAACAAATTAGTGAATTAGATTGAAAATCGACATACATTGTACATTATCGAGAATGATTTATCTAAGTTGTAAGAACTTGTTTCACAATCGATGTAAAATAAATAAGATTGAACTATTATACATTATCATTATTTTGCCATCATTTCATCCCGTCACTAGTGCTATGTTAGGACCGATAACTAGGTGCCTAGTAACATTTGTAATATACGGCACTAACCATATAGCATGTGCATAATGACGAATCATGACGTCATAAGAACGTAATGGCAAATGACGTCATGTTTACATCATTCTCTACTTTGTTTTTTTTTCTTTTGTTCATGTTTTATTTTCATTTCATTTGTTTAAGAGAATACATAAAGCTAACAGGATAGATAGAATAGATGGTTGGTGTCTTTGAATGGGAAAAGTTATCGGGCTCGGCTTTGAATTATTACCCGTTTCGCCTTCAGCTCACCGGATAAAATCCCTAGCTAAGCCTTGCCTGATAACATTTCCAATTCACGACACCAACCATGTTTTCTCTATTTGTTGTCATCACCGTGTAATTTTTAACTTTTCTGTTATAATTATCATGACATGTGCTTTCTTGTCTACTCCAGCGGTGTGCGACTCAGCTGAGCTGCTTTACGAGGAATGTTTGAACATGAAAATCGAAATCGAGACCTTTAGGACAGACGAATTTTGTGGTGAAAACAATTTTTACAATATTCACAGTGTTTAATTGTCATATTATTACACCCTTTTACATAGAGGTTGAGCATCGTGAATTTGTATTCTTTCATTGATAGATCGAGCATTGAAGAACAATCTTTTGTGTTGTTGTTTTGGTTAGTACAACAATTCCCATCCCAGAGAAGACATCATTATATGGGGACAATAGTAATAGAAATGTAAAACATGTGTATCATAAATGCAAAAATGTTGATAAACCATGAAAGCACACCAAATGATTTTCACTTATGTCCATGATTTAAATTTTTTAAAATAATCCGAATTAATCAAAAGATAACTAGATAAGGAAGAATGAAATGAAAAACATAAAATACTTTTTTCTTAAGTTAGAATAAATGCTTTAACACATTATCAAACAATAACGACATTTGACCAGTTTGTTGCAAATGACTCTTAAGAATTTTTTCTGCCCTATCAGAAGGTTATTTTTCAATATTATCACATTTTGAAATGTCGTCTGCAAACTCTTTCAATTTGGGACAGTTTGGTAAAGGGTTAAGAATTAAAAAAAAAAGAAAAAACAAACATTTATAAATTTGGTTCCAGGTATCACATGTGAAGACAACATGGTCTACATGCCAGCGGGCCCAGTAAACCAGATGACATGTATCGACTTTCTGAACGGGACGCCGGTGAAGAATGCGGAACCTCCTTTCTCTGAGGGATGTTTCTGTAAGGAGGGATTTGTGATGGACGTAGATCAGTGTGTAGACGAGGATGAGTGTGGCTGTATATATGAGGATCAGTACTATAAGGTAAAGTTTGTGTGGGGAACCAGGCAATAAAACCGCTCAGAGACACAATAATCAGTTAACCCTTTCCCAAACAACAAATTTTCGACTGTCCCAAATTAAAAGAGTTTGCAGAAGAAAATGTGATGAAATTGAACAATATTCTTCGAAAGAGCAGAACACCTTGTGTGAAAAGGAAAAATTATTCGATACGTGCAATTTCTCCTTTTCCAAAAATGTTTTCTAAAGTCGTCTGCAACAAAGTCATTAAAGGTTGTTACTGTTTGGGAAAGGGTTAACAAGATTTCAACAATAATAAAAATAAAATTATCTTCTGAACAATTTGGCATTAACCTTCCATTACCTGTATTTCTAACTAGTGTTTAGAACAAACATGCCGTTCTTCACTATTCTTTATAAAAAGTTTTGTTTGAATAGATTGGAGACGAAATCACGTTGGATAATTGCGGCAGCATAGGGACATGCTATGACAACCATACCGTGATTTTCGACGATATCTCTTGTGACGAGAACGCCGAGTGTACGAGAAAAGAGGGCCGTTATGGATGTCACTGTAAAGATGGTTTCTATGGTGATGGCGTCACATGCACAGGTAATGTGTCTTAAAATAGAATTGGTTATTTTTTTATTACAAATTCATCTTGGTAAATATTTCAGAAACTGTTGTGACAAAAGCAGAAGCTACTCTTTGCAATTCATATAGTTTTCACTGTAAAGATGGTTTCTATGGTGATGGAGTCACATGCACGGGTGATGATTCTTTGAAATAGAATTTGTAATGTGTATCAAAACAAATTCATCTCTGTGAAATTTGACGGAAACCGTTGTGACAAAAGCAGATGTATTCTTTTACCATCTGTATGGTCACTGTAAAATTGTTTTCTATGTTGCAAAGGTTATGGTTCATTGAATAGAATTGGTTATTATTTTTTAAAAGAAATATATTTTTGTAAAATTTGACCAAAAACGGTGTGAAAAGAGCATAAGCTATTCACTATGAAAAGGTTTTCAATATGGTTGTCTCTGCGAGAATGGTTACTATGGTGATTAAGTCACATGAGCATTTATTGTTTCCACAATTTGTTTGATAATGTTGTTCAAAACAAATTCATGTTGATAGCATTTGTTTCATAAACATTCTGCTACATACGGCTTGTGACATATAAAATACAATGTATGTTAAATCTCTTTTGATTTTGACTGAATAAGGCTCTATGTAGCAGGCAAAATGTGAAAGCACACAGACAACAGAAAAATTTGCTCATGATTAGCTTAGTCTCCTTTTGTCGAGATGATTTCAAAGCTTCAATAGTAGAAAAAATATAAGATCTTGCATTGAGCCTACTCTCACTCTTTCATAATATTTGATATACAGTCAAACTTGTGTTAAGAGACCAGCCTATGGGACAGAGTAAATTGGCTGTTTAGGACAGGTTGGCTGCTTTAAACACCAATTGATTTACACTATAAATCTAACAATGGGACTTTCTGTAGTGGCTGTTTAAGGCAGGTTGGCTGCTTAAAAGGTTGGCTGCTTAACACAAGTTAGACTGTATATACCAATGGCTCTCATTCAAAGTGTTGTAAAGATGGAATGGGGTAAAGTATAAGAGATCAATAGTAAACTTTCATAAACAAGTGTAATTACTAATGTATGTTTCAGATGATCATTGCGAACCCAACCCTTGTGGAGAAAATGAGACCTGTGTTCGAAACTCGGCTAAGGAGGAAGGCTATGAATGTATATGTGCAATGGGCTTCGTGGGAAATTGTAACAACTGCACTGGTAAGTTTGTATTCCTTTATCTCTTAACACTTTACCAAACAATAATGACATAATGACTTTTGCTGGCGTCTCTGGAACACATTGTGGGAAAAGGAGAAATTGCTCGTGACAAGCAATTTTTCTCCTTTTCCCACAAAGTTTTCTGCCCTATCAGAAGGTTATTTTCCAATTTCATTTCACTTTGAAATGTCATCTGCAAACTCTTTCAATTTGGGACAGTCAAAAATTTGGCATTTGGTAAAGGGTTAACCACAACATTTTCTAAACTCAAACCCATTTCCTTGGTTCAAGCCCCACCTATAACTCTGGTTCCATGGTAATGTCCTTGGTAAGAAACTTGAGAGCCCAGCCTAGTATGAGTACTTGTGAATTTATGAAAGCTGTTACATAACTCAAAGATTGTTGAAATGCTGTTAAACCACATATCAACAATAAACAATCAAATAAATTGCTTTTATATCATATATATATAAGCTGACAGATATATGAACATATATTGCGAAATTCGAATGAATACAAGCTTTTTTCTCATTAATCTTTTTCTTTGCATCAAAATAATAACCTTTACAAAACTTAATAAAGGACTAAGGTAAATTTTATACTCCTAAATGAAAAATTATTTTGTTGTAATATTTGAAGATAAAAATGTTTTTGTTTTTTTGTATTACAGAGATAGATGAGTGTGCCGCGGCTGTCGACGGCTGCCCATACCATGCTGACTGTATTAACACAGTTGGAGGTTTCAGCTGCAAATGTCTCGACGGATTTTACATGTATGATGGACACTGTGTCGGTCAGTAATGATACATACAAAATATCATGAAGTAGAATCTTTCTCGAGGTTTATAGTTGCTTCTAGCTGTGCGATATTATGTATTTCTCCCTAGAATGATGGTTTTGCTAGATGCATATTTTTATCATGCAACGATAAGCAAATACAGTGAACCCTCGTTTATCCGAACACGTCCGTTCCCAACAAAATGTCCGGTTTACCGAATAATCCGGACTAATGAAGCAGAGCATGTTCTTATTCACATTAAGACATAAACGGTCTGTATGAGCGGTGTATAGTTATAACCCTTTAGCAAACGCCAAATTGTCGACCGTCCCAAATTGAAAGAGTTTGCAGAAGACATATCAAAACATGATGAAATTCAAAGATAATCTTCTGATATGGCAGAAAACATTGTGGGAAAAGGAGAAATTGCTCGTCACGAGCAATTTCTCCTTTACCCACAATGTTTTCAAAAGTCGTCTGCAATAAACTGGTCCAATAATTCCGTTCCCTTACAATTTTGTTCGGATTGCGAGACATCCGGATAATCGGTGTCCGGATAAACGAGGGTTCACTGTACAAAGCCTTGAAAAATTACTACACCATATTATTCCATTCGTTTATCATATAACTTTATTGTTTACATGAACATTATCAACAATAAGAACGATATTTTTAAACTACACTTATTGTTTGAAATAATGAAAACAATAACATGATAAAGTTCAAATTGCTCTGATTCAAAATGGCTGACAAATATATGACAAACTATTTTTTTTTATTTACGCCTATACAGGTTTTTTACGTCATGTGTGATAAGATCCACATGAAAAGTATGTTTTAGCGCCCAAATTTACATTTGTATATAAAAACCATTAATAGAAATTCATTGAATATAAACTACATCTTCATTACAAAAAAAGAAAAGCAAGAAGGTATATTCGATTTAGAAACTAGAAATAGATGTTATACATTGCTGAAAAAGAAAGTCAAGAACTGGCATAAGGAAGGAATTAGCGACAACATTTTATGTTCGGTTCGGGTACATATCAGGATACTATTAAGGGAAAAAGGGGGGCCGGAGGCAGTTGGACTTGTATGTCACAGAAAACAAGAGACAAGCTATGATGAAAAGGGCATTTATTAATGCCGGGCATTTATTTATGCCAGAAAGTAAATACATGTAAATTTGTATGCTTAGCATTTATGTATGCCAGCAATGTGAACACATGTAAATTTGTACATCAGAATAAGCAATGCTCTTTCTGTGATATATCTGGGCGAAGACAAACACCGCCACCAAACCGCCCAGAGAACATTATATCATGATTAAAGTCAGGCCTGTTGTCTAGGTTCTGTAATCCTGATAACAAACTAATAAATCATTCATTAGCCCTTTAACTAATGAATGTAAAATACAAAACATCACCAGAGTTAGTAAGATTACTACCAATGACTACTTTCAGGTCAGTCTCATAGAACAGAACAGTTTTAAAGAAATCAAATTTCAATATCCAATTTTTCTCACATCTGTGAACAAGCAGCTTTAACCCATTACCAAACAATAACGACATTTGACCAGTTTGTTGCAGACGACTCTGGAAAACGTTATGGGAAAAGGATAAATTGCTCTTAATGAGCAATTTCTCCTTTTCCCACACTGTTTTCTGCTCTATCAAAAGATTATTTTTCAATTTCATCACATTTTGAAACATCGTCTGCAAACTCTTTCAACTTGGGACAGTCAAAAAGTTGGCGTTGGTAAAGAGTTAAGCCTGGTGACCTCAAAAGTCACTCATTTTAATTTTTTTTTTTTACAGATGTTAATGAGTGTGAGGAAGATACCGGAGCTGAGCCAGTGTGTGGTAACAATAGTCGTTGCTCCAATAAGATGGGAACCTACAAATGCCCTTGTTGCAATGGCTATGAAGAGGATACCAACGGGACTTGTGTTGGTAAGTATAATGTTATTTCATCTATGAAAAAGGTAAATGTAGGGTTTATAGTCTCATATCTAGGCTAGGCATATTCAGGCGACTTTTACAATTACCTCCCGGATCACTGGGTGATAAACAGGCTGTTAACATATGGTGCAAATGCAGCCACGGCACATTGGTTTATTCCCTCACTGGTACCCATTTATACACCTGGTCAGAGAGGAGCAACGTGGGATGCATTTTTTGCTCAGGAAAATTTAGATGATCCGGCTTGGATACGAACCCAGTTTGACAAACAAGTTAGATATTTAGCAAGTTGGTTTGTGACAACTTAAGAGGAAGGAAAATGCTTGTTCAAGAAAACTCTCATTTACTAACAAAATTTCCTATTCTATTTGAGGTTCATGTTTGAATTTGCAACACATCGTCAGATGAAATAGAAGAATAGTTTTCTTACCACAATTTTGTCGTAGGAAAAAATATTTGTTTCCAACCTGATCAATCAACCGTAATTAATCAATTAATTATTCTATTTACAGAGACACCAGGTGCTGTGGGTGACGCCATCTGCTGTGTATGTGACATTGATATCTGTAATAGACCAGGGGAGGTAAGCTATCATATCTTACTGCTCAAGTGGGTTGTTTCCCCTCTCAATTCATAATTCTTGTTCAATAGACTATTCAATTATCTATTCAAAGTCAAAATAAACATGCTTTTTGCAACAACATGTTCAATGTTTACAAGTTTGACTTGACACAAACATTTAATACAATTTTCTTTAGATATACAACTTTTTGCAATTGAACTTTATTTATACATTTTCAGCCTATTTAATGTTTTTTTCTATAAGATATGTTCTTGAACTGTGACATGATGATAAAGTTTGTGACGCCATTTTATGCCATGAGATTTAATGAAAAACATATCAGATATTTATTTGATATTGCAGTTTGGCAATAAATTAAGTTAGATGTAAATGTGTTAACTTGAAAGTAAGCTTGTGTAAGATGTAGATATTTTGCCAAAAAATGCCAAGGAAACACTTAGAAAGATATTTTTAGCATGGACAGGTAGTGGCTGTTTTTGTAGCCCACCTTCAATTGGAATAACGTCTTCCATACCTGGAGTTATTTTATTGGTATTTATATCAGTTTCCTAAGAGTTTAACACTAATGAGTTATGCAATAAAACATCATTTACACACAATTCGGTATTCAGTCTTATATTAAATCCAATTGAGCATAGCTTTGGACTGTGCATTATCAAGAGTGGAAGCAATCATAAAGGTATTTCAAGCATAACCGCAGTTATTGGCAGGCATTGATATTTTAAGTTTTAATACATATTCAGATATGCAAATCATACTTCATTAAACAGGTGTGTGGTATGGATGAACAAACCTATGACAGCATTAGTGACATGATTATTGCTAACTGTGAAGAAGGTCTACCACCGAGGCTCTGGCAACAAGTGGACTACTTTGGGGCGTGCCAGGGTAATTATATATTCATAACCTCATAATTCTTCAGATGCACATTCATAGTGTTTATTCAGTAGAATGATGATAAAACCATCATAGCAAAACAAGAAATTAAACCATAAACTGTTGCCCTTCATATGTATGGTCAAACTTCTGCTTGGTTAGCTTGGTTACCTGTTTCAAGGTTATCTTGATACACAACGCAAGTCATCCAGAAATCTTCTACTCAGTTGTCAGTTGTCTTACCACGATTGTTTTAATGCAATACTCTTTAATACTGAGTGAAAAGTTATTTAGTGTGAGGCTATCTTAATACAAGATGCAAGTCATTTAGAAAGCTCCTACTGGAGCTGATCCTACTGGAGCTGATCCTACTGGAGCTGATCCTACTGGAGCTGATCCTACTGGAGCTGATCCTACTGGAGCTGATCCTGGAGCTGGGAGCTGATCCTACTGGAGCTGATCCTACTGGAGCTGGAGCTGATCCTACTGGAGCTGATCCTACTGGAGCTGATCCTACTGGAGCTGATCCTACTGGAGCTTTCTGAATGACTGGCATCTGTATTAAGATTTTAGTTGTATCATATTCCATGATCCTTTCTCCTTTTACTACAATCACTTAAAGCAAGATTGAATTTACTCCAACCAGAATAAAGGGTCCTGCGTTGGACAGTGGTTAAAGTTTCCAACTTAAAACTCAGGGGTCCCCGGTATGGGCCCCACTGACACTTCTGGTTTTGTGGGAGTGACCTTTGGCAAGTCACTTCAAAGCCCAAAACCTAGCACTGGTGGATCCAGGAAAGCTGTTACATAACTGAGCAATTGTTGGTATGGCGTTGAATGGGGTACACTCAAAAGCTCTTCCTATTCAAAGCCCCCAGTATTAAAAGGCCCCACTATAAAATTCCCCCCCCTCCCTCCCCCATAACTGGTAAAGTGGTTCAAACCCCCCCCCCCTCCCTGCCCCCCCTCTATTTAAAAACACTTAATTCAACCCTTCTTTTTACCATTTCAGGGAGTTGTAGTCCAAATCCGTGTTCCAAATACAAGACATGTGTGATTAATGAAGCCACTGGTAAACCCACTTGCGAGTGTGATGAATGCACAAGACAAGAAGAGCAGAGTGAGCGTAAGTTAACCCTTTACCATCGTCAAAATAGTCAACTGTCCCAAATTGAAAGAGTTTGCAGAAGACATTTCAAAATTGTGATAAAATTGAAGAATTCTCTTCTGATGGGACAGAAAACATTGTGGGAAAAGGAGAAATTGCTTGTTTAGAACGTAGAATATATTGAGCCAACAAGAACCGTCTACAATTAATCATAAATTGACAAATTTGTACAATATTTTTTAGTGACTGCAAAAATATTGGTCTTTAATGAAATAGAATATTGTTTCTTTAGTTGTCTGTTCATTTCAATATGATAGTCAAGTTCCTTTTTTCCAGTGCTTTCATTTATTTATTTTTTAGTTAAGTTCCTATTTTGAAGTTATTCTATTTTTGTTTTGATTGCAGAGAAAGTGTGCTCTAAAGAGCTGATTATCTACAAGAATGAGTGTCAGTTTAGGAAGATCCAGTGTGAAACTAACAGTGAAGTCGAGTTATACCCAGACATGAAGCCATGTGAGGATAAATATGGAGGTAGGATTTTGTCTTTGTGTAGAAGGGTTCTCAATTTAAAAGGTAGAGTTAAATGTGTAAGCAGGCTGGATAGCTCAGTCGATGGAGTGTCTACACTGTTGACGGAGGTCTCCTGGGGTTGAGTTTCGGCCTGGCTGAATGTTTTTCTCACCTTGGTTACATTAGCACCCAATGTAAATGACCCACAAATGCTACAGTGCCCAAATGAATGTTGTTCCAAGGAAATTCTAAACGAATTTCTATTTTGTGGAGAAGTATATGATAGTGGTCTTGATTTAGAAGGTAGAGTTAAATGTGTAAGCGGGCCGGATAGCTCTGCCGGTAGAGCGTTTACATGGTTTAAAGACAGCCCAGGTTCAAGTCCTGGTCTAGCTGCATGTTTATCTTATCTTGGATACATTTGTAGGTTAAAGGTACTATCTCGCACATAAGGTTCTGAGAATAACAAACATTGAAAGGGGGATTTAAACATTGCTCATCAGTGCCATTGTTAATTTCGCTATATCAAATATGCTGAAAACCTGTATTTCTATTAAAGAGTTGTGAAATGAACATTAGCATGTTTCAGTGCTTTGATTAAAAACTTTATAAAGAGTTATAGGTTGCTATGTGACACACCTTGCTAGCATCTCATGATTAGGATGTTGAACCATGTGATAGCCTAAGCCTTAGACCCATTTCGGCTTTTTGTCAGGATCAAAATGAAAGTTTTCTCTATCTGCAAGGCAAATAAGCTATATCTTCACCAAACAGTTGTAAATGTCATTTAGAAGCATATTGATAATGTTACTCGATAGATCTTTAATATCTTTTTATCAGTAGAAGGTATTTTGTTTTAGAATGATTCAAATCTCAATCTGCGAGAGAATCACTTTAGACTTAAATGTTTCACATTAATTGAGGATTTCTTTTTATGAAAAAAAAATGGTACAAACTTATGAAAACCTTTCAAATAATATTATTATAACAAGTCCAACACTTTACCTTGTTAAAAACAAAACTGAATATAAGAGGGAATTTATCAAGGCTTTTATCATCTATTGAGAAAACATTGTTATATCATTGTCAGAATGATATCATCTTGCTTGATACCATGTTAAACCTGTGCCCATAAAAATTTCCTTTTAAATCCCTCTTTAGACCATGGAGACTGTGTTTTTAATAAGACAACGGTAATATCCTTATCATATTTTGTCAGAAACCATGAAATAACCTGTATCCATAAAAAATTTCCTTTAAAGACTCCCTTGTTAGAACATTAGGTCAATGAAACCTGTGTTATTGATAAGACAATGTAATATTGTTATCTTTTCTTGTCAGAAACAACGTTATAACCTAAACCCATTCTATTATATTTAGACTCCCTTGTCAGCCCATGGGGACCATGGAGCCCCTGTAGTGTGACTTGCGGCGCCGGGGAGCAGACGAAGACCCGATACCCTTATACGACCTTGACCCCTGAACAAGCAGAAGAATTCCCGCTCGCAGTCTCCAAAGAATGTTACGAGGATCCATGTCCAGGAAGTAAGTCTGAGTGATATTTTAAAAGTGCCCGGAAAAAGCCCCTTGGCAAAAAAGCCAAAGGGGCTTTTTTCCGCTCTGCCAAAACGGTGGAGGGGCTTTTTCCGCACTGGCAAATCAACAAAGGGGCTTTTTCTGTTCTGGCAAAAACCGTGGAGGGGGCTTTTTTCTGCACTGGCAAATCAACAAAGGGGCTTTTTTCCGCTCTTGAAAAACTGGTGGATGGGGCTTTTTTCCGCTCTGGCAAATCGACGAAGGGGCTTTATTCTTCTCTGGCAAAAACGGTGGAAGGAGCTTTTTTCAGAGGGGCTTTTTACCGGGAATCATTTAAAAGGGACTAACTCGGATATATATCAGATATATGTGCTCTGGGAGTATTAAACATTAAAGATTTGATATAAACAATCATTGTCACTAAACCAAATACCATTTTCAATTTCTTTACTTCTAAGCTGCTGGAGTCTCGTGACTTCATCTAATAATGTGAAGCTAGCTTTCGCTCTTGTCAGTGCTTCTATGGGAAAGGCGATTTATAAATAAACACAGGAGTTCTTTCTTCCACACCTTACTAACGTGGCATGACAAGAGTGATGAAACGTTTCCGAAGACGCACATGATGATGGTATCTAAAAATACCTTCTTTTATTCTAAGTCTAAATTGTTGTTTATGAAATTAATCTCGTCAAACGGTTTACAACATCTGAAATACAAATGATCTATTTCTTTTGTTTACAGTTATAAAGGGCACTTATCTAGTCATATGCTGCTTTAGAAATCTATCTTGCCTTTTTATCTATAAAAGACAATCTAATCACCTATTCTCTGCGACATGTTTCGTAATACATTTCTACTTTTTCCCATCAGGTTCCTGCGAGAACCACACATGTTCCCATAATGCTGCTGAATGCATTGTCAAGGGTAACGGGGAACCAGAATGCAAGTGTCCAGATTGCACCAACGATGACGTCGACCCCGTTTGTGGATTTGTGACGGATATTGTCGGAGGTCCCCGCCCCATCACATGGAAATCGGAATGTGTGTTCTACGCGTTTATCTGCGATAACGACATCTCCGATTATGAGCTCATGCATAAGGGCCATTGTGGAAGTAAGTGTTTGCTTTTTTGTTTATATTGGGCAGCTTTTGTTTTCCGGTTTTTGGGGAAGGGGGTCTAGTCCCATGAGGGGGGAAAATTCGCACTTGAAAGGGGGAAAAGGGGAAATTTCTATGCTTAGCAAGTAACAATACAAAGTCAAGTTTTGACACTATAATTTACCATACATAGAGAGAAAAACATTATTCCAACTTTTTTTTTCATCAACATGTTACGTTCATGTTCAAAGTTCCAACATTTCTTGGCTACAGGAAATGAATTTTTTTTTTTACATTTCCTGTTTTTATTACATTTCTGGTTGTTACACTGGCATTTTCCTGATCCCTGATCAGAGGTATTGAGATAACTTTCATATTTTCCAGGCATACCTGAGGAATGTACCCGAATACCCGACATGCAGTTTTTGAGGGGTGGTGACAACAACACATTCGTCAGTCAGGAAAAATATTCCCTCAACAAATGCGTCGGAGGCTGTGGCCAGGTGAAGACAGACTGCTGTCAGCCGGTGAAGACCAAAAAGGTTCAAATCCCGCTGGTGAAGGGAAGTAACACACTCTATGAAGAGGTAAGCAGGAAGTGGGACCGGTTTTTAACCCTTATAATGCTGGAACCGACTCCATTCTTATGCAAACAGGTTAGATCCAGGCGAGCCGCCAAGTGATTTGGCGACTGGCCTGTGATCTAACCTGTTTGCTTTTCTGAGTATCTTTCTTCAACAAATTGGGTAGATTTTGACATTTTTTGAAAGCAGACGACACAAAATTCTATTTTAAGAAAATTACCCAGCATTATAAGGGTTAAACTGCTTACTCCTCGTGTTACTACAAAGGCAGTCATTTCATCTTTCAATGATCCTGGTATATAACCCACAAATATTCTTATCTTATTTGTTTTACATTGGTCATGCAGAAAGCCTGAAGCTTGTCATATACCCTCTTAATGCCTGCTTCCTTGATACTAAATCAGTATTTGCAACCATTTGTGGGTTAGTTCCCGCAATTTTCACCACGCCTTACGGGGATCGAGCCCAGTTCCCTTGGTATAAGAATAGAATTTAAGAGGCTGATGCTCTACCTCTGCACCAATGTATTGTTCTCTATTTTCTCAAAGGTTGTTGTGGAATATCATCAAATGATATAAACCATTAGCAGAAGAAAATTAAAGCATTGATTATTCATCTCTGATTGGATAGAACAGTAGAAACTGAACAAAATGGGATTGTCAGATAAACTGTCACATGATACACATAAAAAATTGGTGTATTTATCCAACAACAAGATTGTTTAAAATGGAAATTTCTAATTTCATTGGTCCCCAACATGTTACGAAATTCACCTTGGCAATTTTCAGCTGACCCCGATTTATTGCTATTTTGTAAACACACCTTATTGTCCTAACTCTTTTCAAAAATCATCATATGAACATATTACCAACATCATATGAACATATTACCAACATCATATGAACATATTACCAACATCATATGAACATATTACCAACATCATATGAACATATTACCATGTAAGTTACTCTCAAAGGAATTATCTATGTTAATTGTGAAAAATTATAGGACTTCCAAAATTTTACTGTAAATGAATGCTATTCTGACTTTAATTTCATTAATTGATTTTCTTTTATTTGTTGACTTTTATTTAATTTTTCAGTTCGAGTCTGTCCAAGAATGTGACTGCGTTGATGTTGGAGATGAAGCACAGAATCCTTAGAACTTTTCTATATGACCTAAAGTTGATCAATCAGTTTCCCTTTTATTACACTCTCTGATTTACAGACAATGGTATCATTTCTTGCATTGATAATCATTGACTAAAAATTGGCATATGGAGGGTTCAGTGCAAGACTATAGTAAAGGCTTCTGTAACATGAACTACTTAATCTTGTAAAGAAACTAGCGAATTAATCTCCCATAGACACATATACATCCGATTAGTGCAAAAAAACACTGATGTCCTGTGATAAGTCACGTTTTTTTACTTATATACCCGCATACTCACTATAACAATGCGTTAGGTTCTCTGATTTGCAATAAGGTTCCACAAACGGTACTCTGTGACATTATAGAAATTATGTAATTGTACTGAAAAAAACCCTCTATATATAACAGGCTAGTCTTGCCCTGAACCTCAATATTCAGTTCACTAAAACGAGAAATTGCTTGTTGTGTTGTTTTTTCTTTTAATACATGAAATGACTTGTTAAGTTTATGTTTAAGTTTGTGGTTAATTTTATCTTTATCATATTGTTAATCTTTGCTTTTGTTTCCAAGTCATCTGAACCCACAGGGGTCTTTAGTAATCCTGGCATCAGTTAGTTAAGGTTATAGTAAGTTAGTGACACAGGTCCCATATGGCTCGTCATTGCTGTACCAACATTTTTCAGTTTTGAAACAGCATAGCATCAGTACTATGTAGTATAGTAACATTAAAATATTACATAGCTCTGATCCCTAGATAACTATAGACCCCTGTGTCAGAACCATGAAATGGGCAAAAAGAGCACCTACTTGCTATACATTTGTATTGTCATGTTTGTGTGTCTTTCTATATCACAGGGATCTGTGTTTATCCTGGTTTTCCATTTACTATATATATTGAGGACTCAATAAACACAGAACTCTGACTGTTTCATCGGTACCTTGAGGCCTCTGGCCCAAAAAACATCATAAAGACTCCATCTCTAATAACAAACATTGTTTTGTCCTGGAGAAATGATTTAATGACTTAGTGTAATTACAAACTTCATGATTTCATTCAATGCAGTTGCTCTGGTGTACATTTCAATGGTATGTTGCTGATAAATTTCCTCTCATATCATTTGGTATAAGTTACACGGTTATGGTCATCCTTCATTGTAATCTACCTGCTTGCCTATTCTATACTTTATGGTCGAATAAATAAATATACTCTGGATCATCAAATAGTTGTGTCTTTTTATATCTCATAACCTCTTATGGTTGATTTTTTTTTTAAAGATCTAAAGCCATTTCAACAATTCATAGTTTATAGTTTAATCACTGCTACTTTTTTAATAATGAACCACGGAACCAAACCAGTACACATTTCTTAAATCTAGTTTTGTCGCTGTTATGTTGTGGTCACAGCCTCATGTTTATGGAGGAAATCCTATAACTCCATTCAGCACCCCGTAAGTCAATTGAGATTCTGCCTCAACATGGGGCTCCCATCACATAAGTGCACCATTTCTGGGCATATATTTTTTCTTGAAAACTACATCTTCGAAAGTGTTTAAATGGTGTTTAATGCTGTGGAACAGTATTTTAGTTATATTACAGCTTGCCTGGACTTCACCAGTGCTAAGCAGGGCTCTGCAGTGTCATAGTTGAAGTTATAGTAAATTAATGACAAGGCTCCTATATGGGTCGTCTTGGTCAGTGCAGTACCAACATTCTTCAGTTTTGTAACAGCTTTCCTGGGTGCACAAGTGCTCTGAAGTGACTAGCCAAAGGCCTTTCTCACGAAACCAGAGGGCTCGAACCCGGGACCTTCGGACTTCTGAGTCCACCACCTGAGCCATGCAGGCCATGCCCAAGAACATTCCCACATAAAACTCGCAGTGACTCCTGTAAGGATTTAACCGAGGACCACTACCCTATCAACTAGGTTAGGCAAGATTGGTGAGGCACTATGAAGTTAAGGCTTTAACCCATTACCAAACAATGACGCCATTTGACCACTTTGTTGCAGGTGGCTCTGGAAAACAGTGTGGGAAAAGAAGAAATTGCTCGTAACGAGCAATATCTCCTTTTCCCACAATGATTTCTACTCTATCAGAAGATCTATCAAATTTTAAAATGTCATCTGCAAACTGTTTCAA
This sequence comes from Cerastoderma edule, assembly GCA_947846245.1. Classification (NCBI taxonomy): domain Eukaryota; kingdom Metazoa; phylum Mollusca; class Bivalvia; order Cardiida; family Cardiidae; genus Cerastoderma; species Cerastoderma edule. Next base: position 906,033 of record OX401409.1, read on the forward strand.
TTTGGGACCGCCGAAAATTTGGCGTTTGGTAAAGGGTTAAAACGCATTTATAAGTGAGAGCAGTTTGTCACAGGATTCTAATTTATTTGAAAGCTACATTGGAGGCGTTTTATATGACAAACACTCTATAATAATAAGACTTACTATGAATGAAATGATAATGGTCCACTATGTGTTTTAAGAGGGGTGGCTAAAGACAAGTTTCACTAGATTGAAATCAATAATTTAAGCGTTTTATTGACAATTTCATATAATCAAAAGATCAAGTATTAAATGAAAGAATACAGTACATCATATAAGTAAAATTTTGTCTTGTGACAACAAATGAGAGAACAAAGCACATAAAATAAGTAATATTCTGTCTCTTGACAAAGTTACATGTATTGGTAATTTAAAAAAAATAAATAAATAACAATAAGGAAAATTCTGTCCTGGCAAAATTTGATAGTATCAGCCATATAACGAAAAAGGTACATTCTATTTATTTCATTGTGGTAAAGGGAGGAAGAAAAATTATAAATAACTTTTCTAGTGAATTTTGAACTATTTCAGCTGCAAAGACAGCGTCGTTTGAATTAATTTATTTATTGCAGTTCATCATTTCTAGACTTGAAAGACCGTTTGTTTAACTGACAGACATTTATAATCCAAACTGTTTTTCATCCCTCATTCATTGAATTAATTTCCGGCCATGTGTATGTATTAGTCCTGTGTATTTGGTAAAGCCGATCCTAACTGTTTATATCGAGGGATTAACTTTATCATCCATATGTTTTTTGACGATACATGCAACAACCACCGCTACGGTGATTAGCACAATGCCTCCCCCGGCTGCTCCGGCTATTATCGGTATGGGAAGGGACTCGGACCCTTGGCTCGTAGAGGTTGTGATGTTCGAATCCTAAAATATAAGTTTTTCTTTAATTATTATTTTTTTAGTCTAATAGTGACTTCAGCTTTCATAATAGAAGGTAAACAATAGAAAGTTATAAAGACGCTGTCAACATTGATTCGATACTAAGGGGACATTACTTTATTTTGGACCATTTCTTGCGCATTTCGGCTAGAAAGGCAAATATCTCCAATAACAAGACTACGCAAAAAAAAAGTCTAATGCGACACATCATGACTTTCTTAATGGGAAGGAAAATGTTTAACACAAGCGAATTCACGAAAGGGACAAAGCTTCATAATGGTTTCTTATGTTTTCTTCTCATAAAGTCGTCTGTCTGAGAAAATTTGATTGAATGATTAAACACCTCATTTTAATCAAATGCATACGTACTGCAACACTGGCCTATGACGGCAATGTCTATGGTGTTTACATATTTAGAAGAATATTGTTGAAAATAATTTGTATACAGAAAGAATTGATGAAACATAATAAAACACCATTATCAAAGTCATACGTACCACTGTTTGTTTCCAAAGAACCGTTGTGTTGGCATAGCACTGGCCTATATTGCCCGCAATGTCAATGATGTTTATATATATATACAGAAAAAATTGTTGAAACATAATAAAACACCATCATCAAAGTCATACGTACCACTGTTTGTTTCCAAATAACTGGTATGTTGGCATAGCACTGGCCTATATTGCCGGCAATGTCAATGATGTTTATATATATATACAGAAAAAATTGTTGAAACATAATAAAACACCATTATCAAAGTATACATACCACTGTTTGTTTCCAAATAACTGGTGTGTTGGCATAGCACTGGCCAATATTGCCGGCAATGTCAATGATGTTTATATATGCAGTCGTATGGCAACAATCCGTGCTAAAAATACAATACAATACAATAATTTCATCAATCATATGTACTCGGCAATCTCCGGCAAAAGCCGGTAGACATACCTCGTATACAGTTCATGAATACACCAGCAATCATGGAGAAATACGGCTGTTTTCTGCCGGATAACACACTTGATTACAAGATGCACACATGAACTAAATATTTATATAAATACACGCAAAGTAGTTAAAAATCACAAATGAATTATGATTTTTTTACTACTTCCGTTAAAGAATATCGAATATCGTGTCAACACATTTGTGTTTCACATTTTCTGGTGCCGGGGATTGCCGTGAAGAAACGATTTCAACTAACATGCCCTTCACCGCCATGATGCCGGACTACTTTCAAAATGGCTACGCATTACCTCAAAGGTTGTTTTAAGAAATGGCCGAGGTATTCCAATTGAAACTTGATTTGCAATATGTTACAAAGAAATTTGCATATAAGTGATCGCTAAAAAATCAGGATGTTAATGGAACAAACACATTTGCATATAACTGATACAAAAAATAATTTCATATTACAAAATAACAAAATGGATACCAGATGGTTGCGATGTTACGGTTGGACAGTTATTATTGATGAGTATCATATAATGAAGTTATGATGTGGTTAAATTAAACTATTGTCGTCAGCGCACTATTTCATTTCAGACAACTTTTTCAAAACTCTGCATATGGGTATCAGATGAAACTAAAAATAACTCACACAAGCTCCAGTGAATCATTGTTGCGTAGCAACTGCGCCGATTTGCCAACATTCACCGGTATCACCTGATGAATGGCGTAGCTATGGTTACCGATGACGGCGCGCATTTTCCATGTGCTACTTTTACACATGACGTCATGCCTGCACAAATCACCCGTACAACTGGAGTTCCGGAAGTCACATGAGTCGGTTATCAAAGTTGTGTTACATTGGATGGCGTTGGATTGGTTGGACGGCTGAAATATTGACAACTATGTACATTTGATATCAGATGTTTCGTATAAGAATATGAAAATTTGGGTCGTTTAAACAATGTTTCGGTTATCTTATTTAACTAAAAGTTAATGGCTCTAGATATATGAAGAGTGTATTTTTTATATTTGTTCGTGTGTTAAATACGTGTAACAATCATACGGCATCTTTTGCTTTTTAAGCCGAACACCTTTTATGCTTTTTATATTCTCGAACATTACTTATTTTAATCATCGGGTGACGCCATTTTAGATAAGTATAGCAGATGTTAGTTTTGATACTACCCAAGTGCAACTCATTTAATCTGTTGCCGTGATCATCAAAAATTAACTCATCTATCACGGAAACAAGCAATCCGTAACTACTCGGTTATTTCCGTAACCTCACGGAAACAAGCAATCGTAACTACTCGGGTATTTCCGTAACCTTTGAAATACGAATACTTATGATCCGTTGAACCTAAACACTTCCACCTCTATTGACCTTGAACTACCTTACTGACCGTTATGCTCTATCCTGTTCGGATAGTACTATTGAAGAGATACTACTAACTCAAACTCATTACTTATTTCAAATAACACGCTCTTACGTTTAAATTTAATTTAGACGGGTTTTCGCACAGTTTGGGATCCGGTGCTACGAAGTTTGGCGTCAATGTAACGTTACACAGTCCAACATTTCCCGCCAAATCCACGGCTGTTATTGTAGCGTGTTGATGACAGCAATCCGCGCTGAAATAAATAAATTTAACAAACTAAACTTGACATTACTCGGGAGAATCATTATATAAGACCTTTAGTTTGGGCATCGTCGTTTGATAAAGATTAGTCGGTTATTCATTGAATATCAGATGGAACAGCATGTGTTTCTGTAGAACGAACGGCCGATACGGAAACACCCGAATGGTCTCGCGAAAGTGAACCAGTCTCAAGTTAAGTTTGTCGAACAATACCTCCATAGCAATGTAAATTCATTGGGTTTATATCATGAAAGCACATCTTACATAACAAGGATGCCATCATCTTGCTTCTTTCTGGACTACTTATTGTATATTTCTATATTCAAAGGATTTTGTTGTGTTTAAACACATCTTCATTGTTTCAACAGAAGTTGTATTGAGATACCAGACTAATCATGGATAGGAGAAGGCCCACAGGTTATTTTACAAAAAGAGCCATTCAAATTTGGATAAACCATCGGCATTCCATAAATAGGGCTGGAGTGTTCCTCTCATTAAAATTCCAATGGCACTTCAATGATATTTACTCATGCAAAGATGAGAGTTTATGATTTCAACTTCAGAACTCTAACTGCAATATCTCGGATGCTCCTATAACCTTAATGGCTCCTATAGTTCTACAAGTTATACTGACCTTAGATTTGCTGAGATGACCCCTTTGTCCACAGTGTGTCCAGTAATGAACTTAGTGTGGTCAAACACAGACTTGTTCCCGGCTCCGCTCACAAATAATGACTGAAGCCCGAAACCAACATCGCCGAGAACCGCCTCCATCCGCCATGTTTTATTCACGCATGCGCACAAGTCGGTACCCAGGTCACATGTTCCCGTTACCTTAGTAACATTGCATGTAGGTGGGTAATTATCCACTGCCTGTTGATTGAATACAATTGCATCAACTCTCATATTTAGCAAGTCTACTAGAAGTGATAATTCAGTGTTAACTTCGGATGTATTTATGTATTCATTCTTAAACTATTTCGGAAACAATTGTAATTCACGCCCTTAGAATACGAAAATCTTTCGCTATCGGCTCTCTTTTAACCAAAATAATTAGAAAATTGCCGGAGTTCCCAAATCAAAAACTGCGCCTTTATCAACTGACTGGATAATAATGGAATGATAATCTTTGTCTGTTTACCACCAATAAAATGTTCTGTTAAATGTAAGATCATTCGTTTATAATGAGCACAAATACATGAAGAGATGGTAGAGTGGGCCCTTGGAATACTGGGTAATCTACCGAAAATAATGATTGTGTCGTCTGCTTTCCAATAACTTGAATATCTTCATAGTTTGGATGAAGAAAGATACTCAGGGTAGAAAACAGGTAAGATCCCAGGCCAGCCGCCAATTCACTTGCCCCATAAGGCTAAGTCATTCAGCATAAATGTATAAGCAATAACTGAATCACTGTAGAAGGATGAAAAAATCAAATCATAACAGCAATCGGCCATACTCGCGTTATATTCTCCTCTACGGTCAGTCTCTGTACGTTGTACTGTACTTTGTTGGCCGGAGCGCCTTCTATATTTGCGGATACAGTAACAGTCCTGAAACAGATAAAGGTAGTAAAGGTTAGTTTCGTTAAAACTGCCTAGAAACTGTCGTGTGAGCGTCGGTGGCTAAGTGGTTAGAGTACTGGTTTTAAAGTCACGAATGCCCCCTCTCAGTGGGTTCGAATCATTGTAGTGACAACAGTGGTGCAGAGGTATAGCGTCGGTCTCTAAGTCTTGTAGCGAGGGTCCCGGGTTCGAATCCCCGTTAGGCAATGTGAAAATTTCCGAGAATAACCCACAAATCGGCGTGAGTACCGGTGTAGTATCGAGCAAGCAGTCATCGAGAGTGAATTTGAACAAGCTTCAAGCTTCCTTCACAATTGATGTAAAACAATAAGTAAATGAATAAATAGATTTTTCTGAATAGACATTAAAATCTATTTTTAGAAAATTACCCAGCATTATAAGGGTAAATGCAGCATTCGTGAAGGTACAATTTCCAAAAATCAGCCAACATTGTTTTCCCTTTTTTGTATAGGTATGATACGATCTAGTACATACCAAACAACTTATCTTTATGGGAACTTCTTTTCATAGGCATGGTGCAATACACACCTAACAACTTCCGGTTATATGTGGAATTCGCCAGTCACGACCAGTCATTGACTAAAAATCAATATACCCAAAACTCACACTGTCTCTCCTTTCGTTGACCCCGCTTCAATGACAAACGTTCCGGTGATGTTCTGATGACTTGAGAGGTTATGGCGGTGTGACACAGGGGCCCGGGAAAACCCCTTATCGTCCGATATCTTCACCACGACCCTGGCTGACCCCCCGCCGACGTTCGTCACTCGATAGGTCAAGTTCACTGTGGCATTCACGTACAGCGTCCCTGAAAGTAGGTTAAGTGATATTTAGAGGAAATAGTCTGGAGTTCACTGCCCTACCACTACGTAATGGAAGAAATTTGTTAAAAAATATGACAGGGAACGAGACTTTAGAAGACTTTAGAAGGCATATTCATGGTACATATGTCAAGGTCATGGATCCATACGCGAGTGCGCTTCGGTTTACGCGTAAGAAAAGAGTGAGCGGAACGAACAAGTTTCTTCCGCACAAACTGGAACACACTCGTGTATTATTCAACATTCGATCTTTACAATGTAAGTTTGAATAACAAGGAAGTAATGAAATAAAATGTCAATCTATCTTGATAATGCATTGATGAGATTTGGGTAACTATGGAAACTTCGATATGTAATATTATAGGCATTGAATGTTATTTCATGAGTTTAAATAAGACTGCGTGCTGATTTATACCTAATACCTTCAGTACTTTGATAATGTGACCATTGTTGAGTCTTCTTGGTACTTTGATTATCTTTGCAAATGATTATTGAGTCAGATCAAGAACGGCTAAGTGTTCGTCTTATAAACAAGGTTTTTACACATACCAACCAAGTTTGTATTCAGTATTCTAAAATATATTCTATAGATTCTTAGTCGTGAGTCATAGTTTGAATTGCATAGCCGGTAATTCATTGAAGCATGTTGATTGCTTTTTTTACCAGAATTCTAGCGCCTTGACATAGATTGGTTCGGAAAAAATCATCGTTTAAAGAGCTTAAATCCATGAAAATCAAATTCAAATTTTTTTTTTTTTTAAAGTTTGATGTAAATTTCAATTTTCAATAAAGCTTTTTACAATTCTATGCACGTTATAACGTGCTCAAGAGGGGGTTTACCAAGCATTCTAAAATGAAAAGTGAACGTAATTTGTACAGCGTTAGAAAGGCGGTTATCGTCACCTACCCGACACTCCAAGAACCTCCAGCTTGACAGCGAGTGTCGATATAAGTCGTGGATCTAATCGTCTGAACAGGTTATTAGACTTGTCCTTCCCTTCGATGGCGATTTTGAATCCCTGGAATATAGCAGTTTTGATATATAGTTGGGATATTTTAACAAACACAATCTTTGTACATACCACTATGCCACGTAAAGATACATTTGAAATAAAACATGCGCACTACGAAATCCGCAACATGTGATCAAGAGGCAAACTATGCAGTTAAAGTCTTAAAAGGTAAAAACATGCATAAATATATCATTTTATAGTATCTTTACACCTATTTGTGATTTTAGAACCAAATAATTTGACTCAAATAACAATGCCCGGGATTCAAAACATTAATATGTTTGAAATGGTGATTCTCTTCCTACCCACCTATATGTTGCAAGATTTCTTTCTCTCTTTTAATGTCCGTGTTATTCATATTATTCAAGTGTGATACTAATAAACAAATATACTCTCTTTCAAAGAGACGGCTCTATGGATATTAAATAACGACTATCCATGCCACATTTCTACATTATGCAAGATTGTTTTGTGTCTTAAGAATCCCTTGTCTTCCTATTCCATCAAAGCGTACACTTATAGTTGATTCACTAATTACAATGCATTCTCCCTTTCGTGGGAAAGGTTATTTATGTTTTAAATAGGGGTTTCAGTGGCATTTATTGATGATACGCGAGATTGCATTGATTGTAATGAAGCCCATGTCACCCAGTGCTAAGAAATTGCTATAGTAATACTATATATAAACACCAACAAAAGTCAATTAAGGTTAAATACTCTGTCTTTGTCGATCTACTTCCCGTGCTAGAAATAGTCCGCTCGGAACTTATTTTGATGAGGAGGAATATATGTGTAAAAAGGCGAATGCGCAAATTTTAATCGATAAACAAGTTGGCCATAAAATATAGTACAGTATATATGGACCAAATGAACTAAGGGGGCTTATGCATCTCAGTCCAAAAATCTACTCACTTTCGAGGGCACGGTTATATATGTTTTAAACAGCGATTTTCTATGCCGTCCCCCGATATTCTGCAAGGTTGCATTGTCCCTTGTGTTTCCCTCGTCGTCTAATACCACTATACTGTTCACGGATTGGACTTGGTCGTAGAGAGGTACTGTAACTTGTACTGAAGTGTTGACACCTGGGTAATAGAAAGGAGAGATGGTGGGAAAATATTTGAAATTGACTGTATATGTGTTATTAAGATTCACATTCCCTCTTGTTGACTTCTATAACGCTTGTAATTACTGACGTATCGGCGTTAGTGTGATTTAAAAAATGGTGTAACAAGATTTGATAGAGGACGAAGACGTTTTAATAAAATGCGCACTCATCTAAAATGACTTCTTTAAATCCTATATTACCGATCAATAAATACCACATGGCTTCGTTGATTAATCAAATGGCAGTCACACTTATGTGTAAGGGTAAGAGCGAGTTACAAAACCAATCTATCAAGCTCTAAATAACAGAGTAAGGGCACATTATGTACGAGTACTCGCACCACCATACCTGCGATTGGTCGTCCTATCAGCGGATATTCCCCGTACCCCCCGGGGCCCGGCTGCATGAATTTGAAGGTAAAGTCAAGGTCAGTTTTCGCCGAAATTTCTATTTCGTATTCCAGACTTCCGGTCCGTTTAAACCTCCACATACCGGCGGTAGCATTCTGTTACATTACAGGATTTTATCATGTTAGTGAAACTGTGTTACATGTACAAATAAATTTGTTGGGACGCTTACAGCACTTCACATACTTAATTGATTATTGTTGCTCCTCTACGTGTAAAGTCATTTCATTCTTTTGCTTTGCCACAGGAATTTCAATCACTCTGTATGTATGCATACATAAAAAATGTTATCATTTAATGATGTCATCATATGAAAACAGAAAATTGATAATGGACTAAGAAAATTCAAATTGTTTCTTTTATACCGTGTCTTTATGTACTCATTTGCGACTGGCCCAAATTGAAACCACAACCAGTCGTTAATATGAAAGAAGGAGAGATATACAATTTCTTGAGTTTTGTAAATTCGTGAAAATGCTTACATTGAGTTGTCTTTCTCTTGTCACACCGTTTTCTAAAAGGTTGTGCTTGAGATGCAATGATGAAAGGCATATATGATATTTCAAAGAGTTAGTCAGAATTCATCATTGATATAATTTCACAGAACTTACAATCAGTTTGACAACAACTAGTCTTCTTCCGAGGATCTGCTTCGTGGCGACATTGTGGTTTGTATATCGTTCATTGGTTCCTGCAATGAGAAACGAAGCCCTACACTCCCTCTTCTTAATTAAGACATGGGATCTTGTTTCCTAATTGTTAGACTATGGTACTTGAAATCACAATGACTCCCTCTGTATGGGTTCACATTCCGGTAGCGGTGTATACATATTTTGACGTGAGGAAGTATTCCGAGTGACAAACGAAATACCAATGTCCTCGGTGGCTGGCCTATGATCTAGCCTGTTTGCGTAAAAATGAAATCGGTTCCAGCACTATAAAGGTAAACCATACCTCATGGGAATAACGTTCAAAGGACCTACCATTGGGCCAATATAGGTTGAATGTTGGAACCCTGTTAGTCAATGCTTGGACCTTGATGGTGACGTTACCAACAAGTTCATCCACGGGAATCGTGAATGTATCACTGCTGGAGTTTGTTAGTATGAACTTCATTATAGACACAGGGGGCTTCGCCGACACAGTCTCCTGAATAAAAGATGCACAGTAAACTATCTATAACTCGAACTTCTGGTTGTCGAATTTTTCTTTACGTCGAGATGAATACGGGATCCAGAAATACCTGCTCATAATACTACCTTTGTATTTACCAGACTTCTAAACTTAAGTTTAAACTTCATGATAGACACAAAAGGCTTCGTCGACACCGTTTCCTGGTTAGAAATATACAGTAAAATATCTATAACTCGAACTTCTAATTGTCGAACTCTTCTATACATCGAAGTAAATACATGCTGCAAAATATTCCAGACATCTACTTAGTATACGTCGAACTCTCCCTATGTCAAACATTTTAATGATGTCCGTTCAACTTCGAGGTAAAGAGAGCCTACTGTAGTGATAGCTGTAAACATTTGTTATGAAAGGTCCTTCCTTTGTCTTAGAAATGTAGCTTAAATGTACTTTCTCCAGGTTTTTTTTTATGAGGTTTACCGAAGTGTTGCTTTTGATGTTGTAAAGATTCGTGCCGGTGCATATATGGTTCATCATCAACAACAACAACAACAACAACAACAACAACAACAATTCAAGATATTGAGGGTTTACCTTAATCAGATCTACCACGGCTCCGATGTCCGCTTTTGTGGTGTGGTAGACACTCCCACCTGATACCTGCGCTATTATGTTGTAAAGATCCATAGCAGGGGTTGTAGTTCTCACAGCTCGCTTTGCTCTGCTCTCTGCAATACATGACATATTGCATTGGATCAATGTAACGTTTTACTGAACAGATTAAGGAAAATAGTACGCCGATGTCCGTCGACTTGATTTTACATCACACCTTTGCAGATTGGGGACTAGGGGGTCTATCAGAGGGAGCATAAAATCGATAAAAGGAAAATCGATAAAAGGAAAGAATCACACTGTAGAACTTTATCGTTTGAATTAATAAATTGGTCATTATTAAATTCAGATATTTATTAATTGATTTAATTGCATTGTTTGCAATGAATAAACCATCGTCAAACGTCATATACTCTCTTCAATTCTTTAAATATAAATTGTGTAACATGAATTCGTTAGTTTGAAATTAGAAGAGCTCACAAATGGTTATCATTGCATCAAAGCGCAGGACAATAATAAATGTCGTCTGCAATCTCTTTCAATTTGAGACAGTCGAGAATTTGGCATTTGGTAAAGGGTTAACCCTTTCCCAAACAATAACGAAATTCGACCACTTTGTTGCAGACAATTTTAGAAAACATCATGGGAAAAGGAGAAATTGCTCGTAACGAGCAATTTTCCTTTTCCCACAATATTTTCTGCTCTATCTGAAGAATATTTTTCAATTTCATCACATTTTGAATGTCGTCTGCAAACTCTTTCAATTTGGGACAGTCGAGAACTTCACGTTTGGTAAAGGGTTAACAGAAGTTCTTACCCTTTTCAGAATCTGGAACGATGTAGAACATCCGGGTAGTAACCTTATTGCACACTTCCGGTAGAGATTCCGTAGTAACGTGGTCTTGAATTCTCAGAATAACTAGCGTATTCTCACCGGAGAAAGCGCAAGCTGGAAAAAAATAGTAATATCAATTTAATCATTGCTTTATGATACCTAATTTGACTCCAACTGCTGCAGAATACTTCAGAAAGGATGAAATGCTCCCTAGCGCTATTTTATCTTTCAGTCACAATGGTTTCTATGCAACGGTATAGATTAAAAGGCTTATTATGTGTCGTCTGCTGGTTACCTTATTGTATATTTTCATTATTCTTAATTTGGACCTGTTGCAAATTCCAATATTATGAATTTGCAAACACAATTTTCTTCACAGAATCAATTCATTTACCTTGGCCTAACGTCATTCCCGTCACGTGACGAATCGTCCAATCAAAACGAAGTAGACCGTCAAATATGGCCGCCACTGCGGGCATGTCAGGGGTGTCAACGTAGATGTCGATTACATCCGAGGGTATCCCGAATAGTTTATTCATTCTTTCTTGGCCTACCATAGCCGTCAATCCGAATTCTGGAAAGTAAATATATCGAATCTTTACCCCGTTTCCAAAAGAAGTGCTGTTATGTTATGAAAAGTGTGAATATGTATTTTGTTTATGACTAGAAGCTGTTCTAGCTTATGACAATAGAATTTGTCTATACCGTTGTCTATAACGACACGAGGCGCACATGCATTTCATCAGAAATGACACATAATATCAATTCTCTCTATGTTAAAAGCATAATACCAGAAAAGATCTTTTCACGGGCAAAAAAGAATGCCTTCGTTCTTGATCGATGTCAATTACTCATAAGACAAAACAGCGCCGAATTGAAACTACACCATTAAGTTTATTAGTTTATTCTAAACATATGCCATTCTTACCTGGGCTGTTAATTATATGAATACAATGGTATATCGCTAGAACAGCAGCTTTCGCATGCAGCTGGTGATGGGGAGAAATGGCTGGATCCCCGGACATTTTGTTGATGCCTCCTTGAATTGTATTCGGCAGTCGGGAACCATCCAGGATACCGCCGTGTCTACACTTCCCGGGAACCAGTTTCCTATCTGATCTACCAATCGAATCTTTTGTAAAAGAAAAGATGGCGTGTTAAGACTTATTGTAAAACAAGTTCATACAATTTATGTTGATTACTGTCGATTCTGGTTCTTGGATACATAAGTTACCAATAGGACATTATGTTGAGAAATAATGGCTGGATTTATCTTAGTTATTTTAAACCAATTACAAAATATGATTAATGTATGGTCGAAAGATGGACTTTGCTACTTCTTTTCATCTAACTCACGACATATGTGTCCTAAAGCCTATAATTCAAAAGAAACAAAAAGGAAAATGCTCGTTTAAATAAAGTTTACAATTTTCCATAATAGCTTCTCGCGAAATCAAAAGTAGGAATTACAAATGATATTGTTTGGCATAGCTTATGCATGTCGTGCGCTTTTGCTTCAACCCTAGCAAGTTTCAAACCCACGTATGGGGGAAACGGACAATAAAGCGAAAGGTCATAAATAAGAAATAAAATAAAAATCACGACCGCATCACAGTACCACTGTATACATATACACACAAATCGTTACAAATACACGTCGCTTTTCAAACAGTAATCATTCATGTGAAACGGGTTAGCACGAATCTATCTTTACCATCACATCAACGTTTACCATCGAGTATAGTGCAAACAAACTCACCTGACGTTGATGACCTCTAAAATCATAATTTCACACTACGTTTGGTTTCTATATATATCTTAGGGACAGTCCGTCGATTATTTGCAAGAGAACATACACGGTAAGTAGGCTACGAATTACTATACCATTTCTTGGCGATTATTGATTTATACCGCGTCATTATTGCATAAAGGTCAACGTTAGGTGTATTTGTCCGCACTATATATTTCGTTGACATTGGACAAGATGAGAAATCGCACAGGCAAGTGTGACCAGTCAAGATTCGTAAGAAAAGGATAGTCGACAACGAAAAACGGATCTTTCACAATAAATGGGCTGAATTTTGGTCACTCTTCGGTAAGTTTTGACTTTATTTTTTGGGGTTTGCTTTCGGTGTGTTTGTTTGTGGTTAGCGAGCAAATGAGCATTTTGCCTGGAAATGTTTTCGTGCTATATTGTATTCTTTTTTTTTCAATTTTTATCTCATTTTATTTTTATTTATTTATTTATTGATTTATTGTTTCTGTATCAGCAAACCTATGTTCGTATAGCCAAAAACAACAACAAAAACCAAACAAACAAACAAATTCGCAATAGTGTTCTCGAGGATGTTCGTTGCAAGTTATAGGTCAAACATTTGTTCTCATATACTTTTATGTATCTAATGATTGACTATTAAAATGACAAAAGAGTTCATATGCAGTACAATCCTTGCAGTTAAATTGAAAATGAAATTGAGCATCAAAGTATATATACCATCCTTCTAAAGAGAGTTGTGTATTTAGGAGAAATAAACGTTAAATTTGTTATGTACTATCTTTGTCATGCATTGTAACATTATTAAATTGTTGTCGCCATCAGTTTAGAAAACATAACAAAACCCCATATAAAGAAATCGGTTAACCCATTACCAAACAATAACGACATTTCACCACTTTGTTGCAGACGATTCTGGAAAACACTGTGGGAAAAGGAGAAATTGCTCGTTACGAGCAATTTCTCCTTTTCCCACAATGTTTTCCACTCTATCAGACGATTACTTTCCAATTGCATCACATTTTGATATTTTGTCTGCAAACTCTTTCAATTTGGGACAATCAAATTTTTTGCGTTAGGTAAAGGGCTAAGACATTTCAAAATGAGATTTGTAAAACTTGTTAAAAAGCTCACGGAAACCTGCCGACTTTACAGAAGTATAAGCGTGGGATGAATGGTTACGCACGACTTATTCAGGGTGAAATAACGTTTTATTTTTTCATCTTACACCTACACACAACCTAGGTTGCAAACATTTCTATTGAAGGTGAATGTAAATTGTTAATGGGGTCACACTGTATTCAATCTCCCAACTGACTAAGGAAATACCTAGGTTTTTTTTTACCCGGTATCACCAGCAAAAATTAGCATAATTTAGGTAGTTTTTTTATAGCATAGGCCTCCAGCTCAAAATACATACAATACACTACAACTTATCTTATTCACTCCCCCATATCAAGTGCTTTGACCCTTTCCCAAACGATAACGGAACTCGACGACTTTGTTGCAGACGACTTTAGCAAACATTGTGGGAAAAGGAGAAATTGCTCGTAACGAGCAATTTTTCCTTTTCCCACAATGTTTTCTGCCCTATCAGAAGATTATTTTCCGATTTCATCACATTTTGAAATGTCGTCTGGAAACTCTTTCAATTAGGGACAGTCGAAAATTTGTTGTTTGGGTAAGGGTTAGTCCGATTCGATTTCCAACATGTTCCAACATTATCTATCTCTAGTACGGACAGTAAAGTTTGTGGTCTTTCTTCATCAGTACAAGTCGGGTATTGTAGCGTGACCAATATAATGTTGACGCGATGTAAAACCAATATTTATAAATGAATAACTAAATAAACTTTAGTCAAAGGGATATGTCGCACAGAGCTTTCCTCGCGTCGGCTTCTGGACACGAGGGTCATGGGTTCGAATTCTGTGAGAAACGGGATCTGCCTTGCGAAATTTCATTAATCCACATTCGGCACGAGTACTGGTTATTTTTTCCAGGAAGCAGAATCGAGAGTGATTAATCTCAGTTGTAAGAACTTGTTTCACAATCGATGTAAAATAAATAGGTTTAAACAAACTAAATTAGAGCTTTCTTGACAATTTTTGAACGTCCCCTTTCTCCATACGGAAATTTTGACTAACCTTTATTGCAAGAAGCAGAAAACGACAACAAAATTTTGAGGAAAGATGATATTTTCTACATCATATGGATAGAAAGCACTGTAACAAAAAGATGAGTTGCTCATCATACGCAATTCAGCATTCTGTCGCAGTATTCCTTCCATTAGTTTCTCGATTCTCTCGTACCCAAATGTATCTTTCGTTTAGTTATAACCGTGTTTCTTACATGAAATCATCAACCATTTTTCAATACTCGAGATTATTAATTTCAAGCCGGCGATTTTTTAATCTCATTACTCTAAATAACACCACAAGTTAAGAATATATAAACTACTGTGATTTAAAAATAAATTAGTCCTTATGCGTAAATCGTTTGTTATTTTGCGAACTTAGGTATTCTCAATGCCTAATAGATCATAAAACGGCAAACCGGATTGAAAATGCTATGGTTGACTTACTGGTATGTGCATTCGAAACATTAACCGTATCGTCCCCTGGGCGCGCATGCGCAACAGTATCCGTTTGGTCCTCGGTTTGCGCATGCGTATCGAAAGTCTTGTGAATCCAGTAGCCGCTTGTAAGCGTTTCAGACAACAGCAGAGTCTGTTGACATCCATCGTCGACGCTTTAAAAGAAATACCAATAATTAGAAACTATTTTCAAATGTATTTAACTTCAGATAGAGAGCTAGAATTTCCGAAAAGTTGTTGAAAAGTTTTAGACGAACAAGACGTTTTCCCTGGTATTTGCTTAGTGGACCAATCTGAAACAAGGCTAGTTGAATGATCGCTGTGAATATTACAATGCTGGTCGATCGTTTACACAGCTTTAAACAGTAATGTTTGGGTGATTTTTATTCATAAAAACATCTTTTAGAGGTGCTTGTTCACAGATAAGACAATTTGATATATACTAGTATGCAACAATGTTTGTCATGGAAGAAAGCAAGCTATCTTCTATGTTTCTACAGCAGATTAAATTCACCCATGCATATAAATTATTATAACGAAGAAATAATGCTTATTCATCAAGAATTGTTCTTGCATTCAGCACTTTATTCGTCCTTACAAAAACTTATAAACTTATATCAAATTTATTTTTATACTACTTGTCGTACAGTATTCAATGCGGTTTTAAACGAAAGTTCACCATTTCCCGACATAGAATTAAAATTAACTTCTTGAAATGAATTAATTTGTGGGTTAATGTGTTTATATAAGTGTGAACATTACTGACCTACAAGCGGTACAAACTTGTTCATCTTGCGCTGCTACTCTATAAGGAAGCGTCGATTGAACACCTGCAATTTCAAAATACGATTGAATATACATTTCAACATACGATTGAATACACATTTCAACATACGATTGAATATACATTTCAACATACGATTGAATATACATTTCAACATACGATTGAATATACATTTCAACATACAATTGAATGTACATTTCAACAAACAATTGAATATACAGTTCAATATACAATTGAATGTACATTTCGACATACAATTGAAAATATACAATTAAATATACATTTCAATTTACAATTGAATATACAGTTGAATAAACAATTCAAAATACAGTAAATTATCGGTTGTATTTCTTAATTTTTTATAGAAAATACTCACCTTTGATTTAAGTCAAATAACCACCATGCCTGGACTTTTTGAAATATATTGTGAAAGTTTTGTAAGCAAGTTCATATCCAAGAAACATATCATATTTTCATTCTCAAATATCTCTTTTGAACGCTTTTTTTTAATTAAGGACATCTTGTCTACATAAAGATCACTTTACAAATGTTTATTACCAGGCATTTACATGCAGTTACAAATCGTCATGTTTCTACCTAGAGTTACCGTTCCTTTTCCACCAAGAATCCATCTAGGGTCCAATGCAAGACTATCGAAAATCCTTCAAAAACGTAAATGAGTTTCTATTGTCTCATACGAAACCCTTTACATGTTGAAAAGAAACGCTAAGTCTGAGGAGAAAATTACACAAACTCCTCACAGTAATCTCCCCTTGCTATGCTGCATCTATCACTGCCGACGCGAGACTTTCATCCAGATTTGGATGAAATTTGAATGATGGATTTTTCAAAGTGTTTACCGGATACAGAGCTTGATTTAGCCTTAATGTCTACTTATGTTGATTTCTGACCAGAAAATTTAAAAGATATTTCGTTTTCTTTACAAATAAGGCGCAAATGGATTATTTCATTTTGGTGTAGCCGCCATTTTCGTTTCTAAGTAGATGGTCATTTCACATTTGTGGTGGCAGTAATCAATCATTAAAGGGAGATCACTGTGAGAAGTTTAAAGGGAGATCACTGCTAGGAGTTTTAGAGTTACATACCCAGTTCTGTACAGGGTCTATCCCTGTAAATCTCGACCCAGTTTGTATTGCTATAGAACGAGAAAACGAGGTGGAACATTTGTCCGAGCAACTTTCGGCACTGTCTTAGATCTGTCTGTTCATCCAGCAAGGATTGCACCAGCTCCTGGCGGATACTGTGTAACAGAGTGTGGCCTGTAATGAGAAAAATTATGTCTAAGTCTTGAAGAGTAATTGCTTTTGGTTTGTTAGTTTTCTTTTCTTTTGTTTTGATTTTTCAGAGGGGGGATTGGGAGAATTACATAGTAGTAACTGTGACTGAAGGGCCTCCGCGGCCGAGTGGTTGAAGTATAGAACTTAAAACTACACGTTGGGTTCAAATCCCACTTATGGCATTTGGATTTTCATGAGAGACAGTCTCCTGACTGACTTATGGAATGTCGATTGTTTTACCTCGCTTGAAAAGCCCTTATTTAAAGGCACATCAAAGGAGAGGAGTACAAATAAATTACTAAGTTTTATTATGTCATAAAAGTAATGAAAAATAGTTTAGGAATGCATTGAGACCCTATTAAATAGACTCAATTAAAATAAGTTATTTTGTGCTTGAAATATAGTTGTCTCCAATTCAATCATGTTTATAAACAATCTGTTTGTTTACATATTCAAAATAACAAATTCTGATTGGGCGGTTCAAAAAAGTGTGTATCAACTGTCAAGGTCAGAGGTGAAGAATCAGGAAATCTGTATTATAAAACTTGCTAACCTGGGTTATTTCTGGTTTACTTTCACATTTAAGTTGTGCTGATGGTGTTTTCTGGTGATAACTATTTGAATCTGTCCAAAAGTTTACCAAATAACATAGTCAAGATATAGCATTAATCTCCTTTAATGGGCCTTTAAGGGCAGATAATATTGAGACCTTCGTCCATTATTATGAGTCGGACATTGCATTTTTTCTAAAATAATGTTTACGGGACGTAAAAACAAGTAAAGTGTGATATAAGTGGGACTTAGACGCATGTTCCTTTATTTAAAAACGTTTAGCGAGTAAAGTAATTGCGTGTTATATCTGCGGCAAATAACTAGGGTAACTAGCCAGTTTGTGTACGTGACAAATTCGATAGTTGTATGCGTCTCAGTTTACACCTCCCGATTACACGGGAAGGTTTTATCCTTTACATAAAAAACACACTTAGTGGTAAAACTGCCGGTGACCGCCAGCGGTAGTTACAAATTAATTGACCGCTTATGACAATTGATTTCAAGTTGATTGGGATTAATTAGCCTGGCCGCTGACCGCATCAGAGAAGACCGCTTATCAAGGAATTTTAAAGAGTCTAATTGTTTGGGAGGACCTTAAAATGGCCGTTGAACGGCAAAGACCGCTGATCACAAGTGACCGTAAGCACAAGTTTGACTGTACTATTTAAATTTCTGAAGATTTGAACTCTCACGATAGGTGGTCACATGACTGACGCAATGCCGATTGCTCTTCTCAGCTTATTCTGCCTTTATATTGAGATATTTGTCTCCTTCCGTTCTATTTAAGCCAGACATTGCAATATAAACGAAGAAACCAAAACAAGACGGTGGGTCCCAATCCAAAAAAAATAGCAAATAATGATTTTCTGTCAGTATAAGAAAAACGGTCATTTGAATAAATCAATGAGTTATAAAAACTTGTACCAAATGATATAAATAGTATTAAAAAATATATTGGATAGATTACTTACCAAAAATTGAATTGAAATCAAATGTAAAGAGTTTGGTTTCTTTTTAATGTAGGTGCGACTCCCAATAATTGTTTAGCATTTTATAATGGAAACACATTACAAATGTTTTTAAACAATAGAAAAATCCAAAGCACCTTTCATTTATATTGTTCTCACAGGTTCTCTCACAGGTTCTCTCAATTCGGTAAAATGGTGAGCTTTATCTATATGCTTCTTTTCACATTTCTTTTTTTTTCCGGTTCTCTGTTTATTCAATTAGATTATTCAATTAGATAAATATTGTTTACTTTTATAGAGTGTTTTTTCCCATGTCGATTTAGATGTAATGTAAAACAAATCATTTTACAATATTGTAAAATGCTTTAAAAATCATGGTTAATACGCACTGAAAAAGAAAAGAAAAATAGAAAGGTCTGTTAAAATCCACCTACCTTCGTGTATGCGTTCGTTTGAGAATGTCCATTCTGGGACAAATAAATGTTCCTGTCCTGCCAATATTGTCTGATCTGCAACTTCATCTATTGCTCTTCGGATGTTATCGTTGGTTGCTGTTTGAAAACATGATAAAGACACGATTTAATCGTTACCATTTTATACTCAATTTAGAGAAACAAATACCATGAATTATACTGATAAATACCGTTTGTTTTGCAATGATCTTTGAAATTCTTTATCTACTGTAATGATAACCAGAGGTGGAAAAAAAACACTTGTCCGTGTTGCCCAGCTTGTCCGAAACGGACAAGTGAAACTTTTAATAAAAATTTACTATATTATCATTATACGGACAAGTGCAAAAGGTTTAAGACATTTACATGCAAATGAATAGAAAAACATTTATCACCACCCCTGATAATAATAGTTTCAATTCAATTCTTTATTTTGCAATAATGATGATGATAATGGTGATAATGATGATCATGATGATAGTTGAATTGTTTGTTTGACCTTTCAAACAAACTCTGTTGTTAATGATGATGATGATTATGATGATGAAGATGGTGACGATAAGGCAACGAGATGATGTCTTCCCCGAATTGTCTAAAATCATAAGGCAGGTTATGATCATTGAATTGTTTGCTTTTACCTTTCCACATCTCTGTTGTAAATGATGGTGATGATTGTAATGATGATGACGAAGATGATGATGATAAGGCAACGAGATGATGTCTTCCCCGAATTGTTTAAAAGCATTAGGCAAGTTACGATGATTGAATTGTTTGCTTTGACCTTTCCACATCTCTGTTATAAAGCGAGTAAATATGTGCTTACTGTTAGGTTCTTCGAGCCAATTCAAGATCCTGAACTCCTCCATTAAAGCGTCATCTGTTAACAATTCGTCTACGCTTGGCAAATTTGTGTTGCTATGGAACATGAATTTCGTTACTATGGAAACGATTTCTCTTTGAGTGAAGTCATCCGTTGAATTACCAAGCGGTGTTACGGAAGAGAAGCCCGAAATATAACCCACGGTCATCAATAGCGTGATGGCCGTCAACTTGGTTAAAATATTCATTTCTTTATTTCTTCCCCGATTTGTCGAAAATTACGGTCCTTCTGTTTGTTTTAATACATTGTAATGTACTGTTTCTTGTTATTTCTTAATATTATGAAGTTTATTTCTGGTAGATTCAAAGCCACGCAGCTTTTCTTGTGTTTTTTCTCGAAGCGTTTGAACTCCTTAAAGTTCCACAAATTATCCAGTAACTGTTTGAGTAAAATTGTTCGTTCCTACAACATATATGGGAATAGACAAAATATATCTTTATTGATTTTTTTAATTTCACAGTTTCACTCCATTCTTTACATAAATCAGTAAATCTTAAAATAATATAATGTTGCTTTAAGCCCTTTTATAGTATTGTCATTCGAAATGATATCGTGGAACCGTATTATTCTGTACTTCCCAATTCAAATTGTTCTCAAGTTTCGTACGATAGAAATATCTTTCAAACTATTTTAACAGAACAGATCCGTATCAGTTGCATTTATTGAATATCTTAAAATAATTCCAGCGTTTGTCTTATAAAGTCCAAAACCAGACCAGAGTTGACCAATACAACCTACTTACGATAAGAACCGAGTACAGTGCGTTCATCCGAAAATGCACATCCGGTTATCATATTCGGATTTCACCTTCGCGAATTATTTAAAATCGGCGAAGTTGTATCTGCAACCATCTTTTTAACCAATTACATCATGATATCCCACTTCTACGCATCTTCTCAACCATTTGAGAAAAAGAAGTTGAATTGTTCATAGCAGCAATCTATCAATTAGCCATAAATAGTTCTATGTAACAGTAGTTAACATGAGGGTATCATTTCCCCCCGCCGCGTATACACAACATAATTCATCTAATGTTGCTTTGGAGCAATTTGTTCTTTTGCCACGATTGTTTATTCAAAGAGGCTTAAAGAAAATGTTTTTATCATCATCATCATCATCATCATCATTATCATCATCATCATCATCATCATCATCATCATCATCATCATCATCATCATCATCATCATCATCATCATCATCATCATCATCATCATCATCATCATCATCATCATCATCATCATCATCATCATCATCATCATCATCATCATCATCATCATCTCAAAATCCAATTTAGGGCATTAATTATCCCATGTATCCATCGATCATAAGCCGGGGCCGCAGTTCAATTGAAAAACATTTGACGCGATATTTATTTCTTATTTTTCTAATTTACCGTATTTTTTTATCTTTATTTACCGTTTTTGTTTTTGTTTTAATTTTGTTTTACATCGATTGTTAAGGAAGCTTAAAGCTTGTTCAAAGCCACTCTCGATGACTGCTATACATAAAACTCTACAAATGTCTTTCTAACAAATCTTTTTGTCAAGAAACGTTTTGCATATACACTGTATGTTATTGTTTCTGTATCTGCAACAGACTTCGAATACAATTTAAAATCTGAAGAAAAAAAAACAAGAGACAAACGTTTTTATACCAATTCTCTTTTTCTTTCGTTATCTACAAACTTTTTCAAAGTATGACCAAAACCATCGCACCATTGAAACATAAAAACCTGTTTTTCTTGTCAAGGCTTGAGTTTTGCGTAAAGACGCGCGTGGTGGTTGTCTAATGACCTAATATACAAAAACAACTGATAAATGTCTATTTGACACTATTGAGTACTCACTTACAGAACTTGTTTGTATATTTTTGAATATTAACAACCAAACCAGTCGTAAAGGGCGATACCCTTTTGGGGCATTTACGGCAAGTTCCTCAGTTTAAAAGTTATTTGTTCACAGGTGTGGGGAAATTTGGAAGTTAAGAAGTAATTCTTTAAAACTGCACAACAATTTTTCTGTTATATAAAACGCACTTAAATGTTAAAAAGTAAAATAAGAATTTTTAATTCTTTAACATGTGTTTACAGTGACAAGTTTTGAGATTTACCGTATGCAAAATGTTCATACTTAGATAAGCGTGTCCTTAATTGATAATGAAATCAATCACTACTTTTAATAGTATATCAAACATCGAAACATTATAATTATTAAAAGATTATCATTTTCCATTTACAATTCTATTCAGAAGGGGTCAATAGTTCCCCAAATTAGCGTAAATCAAGGTGTAAGTTTCGCCGTGTTGTAATGCTGGTTTCACTGCGTTAACATCATGCTTCCCAATCGTATCTACTCGGCAATCCCCGTAACAAGTCGGTAGATATACCTCGTAGGCAGTACATGAATACACCAGAAATCCTGGGGTAATTTGCCTTATTTCCGGCGGTTAACGCAAAATGCACACAGGCACTAGATAGGTATTTTAGATACACACAAATTGGCTGTTTATCACAATTGAATGGTTTTTTTTTACCCTTTTCATTAAAGATGATCATATCAACAAATCTTTGTTTCATATTTTGTCAATCGGCTCTTCTCGGCAATCCCCGGCTTGTGCCGGGGATTGCCGAGTAGATACGATTGCAAACGGACATGCCCTTCGTTGCTGACCTACTTTCAAAAATGGCTCCCCATTGCTTCCGAGGTCATTTTAAGAAATGGCCAAGGTGTTCCGAATGCATGCTTCCCTCTGATTAACAACAATATATGGTGTCTTTTGACACGACACGTGTTTCGAGAATAACAAATACAGTTTGAATACCCAAAGTGCATATAAAAGTGATTAAGGCATAATTTTGGACAGGGGTCGTTTTAGATATCGTTTTGTAATACTGGTCCTAGGTAGAGTGTCGGCCTCGGGACACGAGGGTCGTGGGTCCGAATCCCCTGAGTAGCAGGATTCTCTTCACGACATTGTATTAATCCACATTCGGCGCGAGAACTAGTTGTGTATCCAGAAAGCAGAATCACAAGTAATAGATCTAAATTGTAAGAACTTGTTTCACAATCGATGAAAATTAAATGAATTTAAACTAAACTAATAACCATTTCTAATTTGATAGGAAAACCATTAACAAAGCCTATTTCAATCCTGACTAGTAATGTAAAAAAAGGCGAAAACAATCAAGCAGTAAACGGAAATTTAAAGAAAAAAAGAAAGTTACTTTTAAGATCGGATTGTTGGATTTGTTTGTGCTCTTTTGCCTATCTCAATGACCACTTCTATCACATACCTGCGTTTACAGTAAAGATCTTTGAACCCTTTATCCGAACAATGACGACATTTGACCACTTTGATGCAGACGACTTTTGAAAACATTGTGGGAAAAGAAGAAATTGCTCGTCACGAGCAATTCCTCCTTTTCCCACAAGGTATTCTGCTCTATCGGAAAAATGTTTTTCAATTTCATCACATTTTGAAATGTCGTCTGCAAACTCTTTCAATTTGGGACAGTCGGAAATTTGTTATTTGGGAAAGGGTTGACCCAATGAAGTGAAATTATACGTTCTGTGATATGACTATATCTCCCAGGTGCTATTTATAAGTGTTTCCCAAATGGTATTTTTTAGGATTGGTCAAAATTGAATGAATCAGCAGACGACACATAAGAATATAAATTGCAATGCTGTCTTTATGAAATTGGAATAAAACCTTTGTAACAAAAGGAGTAATAGCTCATCTTAATTATCTTCTTTCGCCTCGACTGATTCTGAAGACTTCTGAAATAAATTCGGCCTAGTTAAGAATTATGGAGAAAGGGGTTATAAGCTGTGTTTTTGAAAATGTACAAAATGGCATTTACTTCTCCCCTTTGGCCATTTATAAGTAGAGTGCCAAATGGTTTTTTATTATACAGCTAAATGAATCGCTAGCGAAAATCACTCAGCATTCGAATATATTTATGTAATCGAAATGGTAAATAATTCTATTGTTAGATAAGAAATATTGCGGGAAAATTATTTAAGGCTTCGATGAGTATTTAATGGTGATCGGATCAAAGTATTGAAGGTACTGATGTAACAGCGTGATCCCACTTAAAGATAAACACGTTTTCTTTCTCTCTTTTTTTCTTTTTTTTTTTGATAATATGATTACATGCCGTTTGGAAACGAATAATTCCTATTTACTATCTTCATGTATGAATTTACATTAACACATATCTAGAGGTGCACTTTGTCACGATTTTCATTACATGTAATTCATTAACCCTTTACCAAACAACAAGTTATGGACTGTCTCAAATTGAAATAGTTTGCAGACGACATTTCAAAATGTGATGAAATTGAAAAATAATCTTCTGGTAGGGCAGAAAACATTGTGGGAAAAGGAGAAATTGCTCTTCAAGAGCAATTTCTCCTATTTCCACAATGTTTTCCAGAGTCGTCTTCAACAAATTGGTCAAATGTCGTTAGTGTTTGGTAATGGGTTAAGAGGGAAAATAACAAGACAAAAAACGTTTTTGTCATTAAGTGGGGTCACGCTGTCATCACAGTTACTCTCTCTCCTCTGATCCGGTCTTCAAGAGGAATTCTGTCATGTGATCACCAGTTGAAAGAGTATAACATAAGGTAATAGACTCAATAGTGACGAATACCTTTTTTACCCCCTCCCAAAATCTGTCCTTTTATCCGAGACGAAAACATTCTGATAAAAAGAGAAAATTTTCCATTTGACTTGCTTTCTATTTTTTATGATTTTTTTATTCAATTTATTGCTGCAATAATAGTAAAAGGTAAAATCTTAACGGACGCCTTAATCAAGATTTCAAGAGAGTTTTCACAAAACAATTCTAAATCATTAAGTATACGCTACGTTATAACAGTAACTATTGTGACAAAATACGAAATTGCTTGTTATTCATCCCTTTTTTCTTCAATAGGAATCATTCATTTGTCGTCTACTATAGATGCTTGATAGTAAAAAATAGAAAGAGAAAACAGTGGGCTTTCCTTTTCCTTCATATTTACTAAATTGCTGAATTCACAGGAGTCGATCAAATAAACACTTGTGAAAAAAAAAGAAGAAATTACTCGCGGCGAGCAACATTTTGTTTTCTCATAATATTACTTACCAATGCCACACAAAATGTGTTACTTCTTTGCTCGTCTGCTGTTGCTTTCAATTTAGAAAAGTCAAGCATTTCGAAATGAGGGCAACTGTTAAAAAAGAACGTGTCACGATCTGGCGCCATGCTGGCACGTTCGTCCCTTTAATGTTACGTACACGAATCGATTGACAATTTTCATTAAAACAACGAAAACTATGCCGACGAATATCAAAGGTTTAATTGGATTTATGATTTCGACTGGCTCACGAATTTAAAACTTGCCAAAGTCTCATATGGTATCTTTTTTCTATGAATTGAAATCTGTCAATTTGTTAATCGAATAGCCTCTTTATGACGAAGTTTTTTTTCAAAAGCATCTAGTCAGTCATTTATTAGTCGCAATTCCCCTTGATGATTTGGCATGGATAAAGTATCTCGTCGCTATCTAAATTAGTAACCGTGTTATAGGTATGCAACTTCTTGGACAAATCTTCACTGTCAATGTTTGTAGAGGCGAAGTCAATATATCACCTTTATTTATACTAACTCTACGGTAATCACTGAAAAATATGTTTATATTGGAAAGCAGTGACTTGGGGAGAATGTTCAACATACCTAACCTGTTACAAGGATCATAAAATAGTCAAACGGCCATGAAGATGAAATATTTCAGACTTCTGAAAATGGCTTAACCACGCAACCCATATAGTTCGCTTAGATACATTTCCATACTTCATTCTTGGTTTTTGATACCACCAGTGCTTTGATTTAATAAAAAAAACGGTAAAAGCTTTTTGGTTTGTGCAGCACTGTACATGCCGTACGCACGCACGTATTCTAACATAGGTTTGGTGTCCAAGTTTTTAAATGGGTCTAAAGTGTGTGCGCAGCGGGGTCTTTCTTAACTTCCTGCTATAAAAAATGTCCGGACTAACCCCTTTTACTGCCACAATTTGCTGTATCGTTTGCAAAAGACCTAGGAAAACATTGTGACGAAAAGAGAAATTGATTGTAACGAGGCACGGGACAGTCTATTGAGGGAGTCAGAACGAATAATTCTTTATTATGTGTCCCGTTATTCAAACAGTATCGAATCATCGAGTTACAGTCAATCGTGTTTTAAGATAGAATACCCATAATCCGCCATTTTGAAACTCATTCTTTTCTCGGTTTACTTCGGTCGTTCTCGGTATACATCGGTTTGGGCAGGAACTATTTCGCATTTAACCGAATAGTTTCGTCTACGACCGATATATAACGAGAACAACCGAAAATTCAGACGAAAGAATTATTTTCAAAATGGCGGATTACGGGTATTCCACCTTAATTATGACAGATGGAATAATTTTTTCCAAACTTTGGAACTACCACATTTATTGTATACTGGTAAAAAAGTTATACTTTTGATAAGGGATTAAATACATGATTAATATGATAAGAGGTTAAATAATGTTAGGGTTCATAACTTGCAACATTGAGATATTGGTCTTGTATCAGATGTTAGGAAGATATATGGATGATTTTATTGACTTGAACTACAGTTTTACGTCACGTAACATCATGACAAGCAATATTAACAACGCAGATATTGTTGTCAAGTTAGTGACGCAATCACTATAATTGGTAATTTTGGTCATTGTATTAATTGACACCCAAACGTCTTAAAGTTGTTACACTTTTCATCATAATACGATGATTCATAATGTTAACAATGCAAATATTGTCATCAAAGTAGTGCCACACATTAATCTATACATATTTTATTAAATAAATAAGCACCATTATAGATACAAACAATTTAGTGAAACGGATTGGAACGCAAGCTTTAAAGCTTATAAAGTTCCCCTCCTTATACACATTATAATTTGCATATATCCATGCATCTTTGTGTTCCTTTGTGTTTGGGTAGAATCCGCCATTTTGAAACTCATTCCTTTGTCGGATTACTTCGGTCGTTTTCGTTATACATCGGTCTCGGCCTGAAACTATTATCATAAGACCGAATTATGTATACAGCAGTCTCTCATTCTTGGTAGAATCCATGTAAAAGATCCGCATCAATACGGACGTAAACTCGCTAACGATGCTTGCAGAGGTGCCCCGAATGATTTTCGGACACCTCTACAATCTTCGTGAGCAAGCATTCGCCCGAAACGTTGTAGAAGCATTACACAGGTACTTACTTAAATTCAGAAGACACTAATTATCTTGCGATACTATATTCTATGAATTTCGAAAGGCTTGTCCGTTGTTACATTGTGTCAGCTTTTCAGCGTTCGCTAAACGATTGTCTTTCAGAAACAGAAACAAATCCGAATCCGGATATGTTCCTCCGGATCGGCGCATGATAAATCCGCGGACTGATCTTGGTTGGTGTCTTTTGCGTAATGTCCAACCTTTTTTTCTCTCTTTTTTTAATCGGTTCCAGTTTTGAAGAGTGATAAATTCGACGCGTTTGTTTATGAATCGCAACACGACGAACAAATCCATTAACCCCGCCATTTATGTTTTTCGTGTACGTTGGTGATTAATTTGTCTGAGGATCACGCAGTCCTTGTTCGTACCCACTTGACTTCGTACTTGTATGACTTTTGTCATCGTCATTTTGAATAAACAACCAAACACGCAGATTGATTTAAACTGCGTATATCTATTTGGTGAACATAATTAATTGTTTTAGATATGAAAAGAGAGAAAAATATATCTTGTTATCAACTTCATTATGTCTTGATTTTTGACTTGCTTAAATCTATTCAGGGAAGTCAGCATTTGAATGAAATAAAAACAGTTTTTCTTTCCTTTTGTTAATATGTTTTAAATCGATCAGGAATATCATACTGAATGTATTCCCCGCTTGAATTATAATCTTAATTTTGGGTGGGGGAGGAGGATTGACATGTGAATGAAACAAAATGTCGTTCTAATCGGGGATAAACCGATACAACTTTCCCCATAAATGACATTATTTTTTTTCTTAAAAACAAATATTTTAGTCGTAGATATAAGGCAAGGCTTTTATAATTACGCGATAAGTTTTGTTCATATATGTTAATCCATTCACAAACGGTTGCTGAGTGTATATCTCATTTATATTCCGAACTTCATTTGATATTATTGCGAACATGTATTTTCTTCAATTTTCAAACATTGTTTCACTTTATCAGAGAAAATAATGGGTTTTTTTTTATTTCGTTACATTTCAAACGACCATTTGCTACCCTTTAGTTTAGTTCCAATTTATTTGTCTTATATCGATCGAATGATTATGGGGTTTCTTAATCCGTTTCGCAATGACAACCTCTTTCACAGGAGTCGGTATTTGGAACCACTTAGACAAAGGAACGATAATTTACTCGCCATGAAAAGCAAGTCTTCTTTTTATCCCAGACTGTTCAAACATTTATGAATTATGACATATCCTTGATATTGTTTATATCTTTGCTAAGTTTTTAAAAACCCGCTTGGTTTAAATCATTTCAGGTCCGAAACGGGGAACTTTTTACCAGACATAAATAAGTTGTCGAGTTCTTATACAGTGTGTATGTGTGTGGCTTTTAGTAAACATTGTGTATATGATTCAACGATTGATTTCAGACAGCACTTCTCCAACAAGCGTTTGGACATGAAGGCATTGAAGGACATAAACTCCAAAAAAAGATCATGAAGAGGATAAAAAAAATAAAGGATTTAACTTATAGAATAAGTGAACACCTCGCAATCTTCACTTCAAACCTCCAAACAACACAACACAACGAGCCCGCCATTAGATGTAAAAATTGCAAAAAATATCCAACATTTCTTGATGTTCGTCCGAATCTGGAAGATATGAACGATCTGAAAGCATGGATGATTAGGCATTGCAAAGACTGCAAGAAACTAGTGAGTGTGCATGGCATTACGACCCATTCTAATCGGATGTAGGAATCGCAAGGATTTTAGAAGACAATGCAGAAAAAGATACAAACTATTTGACAACCGCCTGTGTACGTGCTCTTCTGAAGACTGACGTACCTTAAGCCTTTTAAGTGTGACATTATTGTATCTGAACATTCCTGGCATCCGGCGTAGCATTTATCATACATGTGCACTACGAAACATAGCATTACAACGTCAACCAGGAAAGCATTCATATGAATTTTCTTTCAGAAAGATACGCCACTTAATCGTTCTATGAACGTAAAAATTATGTAACGATCATCAAAGGTTGGCAAGGAAGCATAGAACTAACAAAGGCATTGGATTGAATGTACCTGATGCGCAAGATGACAGATCATCCATGTCCCATAACAAACGCAGAACAAACAAATCGATAAGAAATTGCAATGTCCCTAAGACAACTAACTGATCGACCATGTTGTATCATTCGTGGTAAAAACAAACATAAAACAAAGTCATCAAAAATGTGTGCAAAGTCCGCAAGACAACTGATCGGTCATGTTATATAATCCGTGTCTAAAATAAACTTTGAACAAAATCATCGAATAAACTACATAAATACAAAGCATGAAAGATCACCGATCAGCCATGTTGAAAAAATCGTGTTTTGGAGGCATCCATTCGAGTACCTCTTTTCGAGTGTTTTTCCCATTACTGTGCATCTCGTCCGCCATTTTGTACTGTACAATAAATATCGTGGAATTCGGTGGCCATGCTCGATCCTACGATTTCTCGACAAGTCAGAACGTTCCATGTAAACAACAGGTCTTGGATCCATGGGACCAAAATCTAAAACCTTTCTTGAAAGAAGTATCACTCGCCCCTTGTCCAGAGACCTGTAATTTGTTTTACGTAGACCGCAAAGGATTTCTCCAACTTAATAGCAAGTGCTCGTTTCTTTACAATATGACGTCATTGAAATGTGTGTATCACGTGTTGAATAGAGTAGGCGATTATAATTTAACGATTGGGGAAAGCGTGCAATTCAAACCACCGGAATTCGTGGAGAGCCATGTATTTTGTGTAGTCTGTACAAACACAGCTGGTGCCATACTTTACAGATTTGTACATTCAAACTTAATGTGGAACGCAAGCGCTAAGAGAGAAAATGAAATTGGACGCGAAAGTGATGAGAAATTGAGCGTTATCATACTAGGCCTGGATTCTGTATCACGATCCCATGCTGTGCGATACCTGCCAATGACTTACGAATACTTGACGCAAACACTGGGCTCTGTTGACCTGCATGGATACAGAAAAGTGGGGCTGAATTCTTTTCCGAACATAGTACCACTTTTGACAGGGGAGTCAAGCGACGCATTTGAATCTCAAAGTCGTAACCTTGCTTATATGGATGGCATGCCTTTCATCTGGAAATATGCTATTTCACGAAATTACGTTACACATTTCAGTGAGGACTTTTCGTTTTACACAACGTTTAATTACAATAAAATGGGGTTTAATCGGACGCCGGTTGACTATTACTACCAACCCTTATCACTGGCGATGGAAGCAGCCGCGCCGAGGATAAAAACGAAACGGACGGCAAACCATGCCAGTGGATGTTATGGCGACAAGG
This sequence comes from Cerastoderma edule, assembly GCA_947846245.1. Classification (NCBI taxonomy): domain Eukaryota; kingdom Metazoa; phylum Mollusca; class Bivalvia; order Cardiida; family Cardiidae; genus Cerastoderma; species Cerastoderma edule. Next base: position 936,976 of record OX401409.1, read on the forward strand.
ACAAATTTCAACTACAGATAGACTACCTTAAACGGTTTATGGATAAATATTCTGAGCGCCTCAGTTTCGCCTTCTTTTGGCACAATGCAGTATCACACAATGAGTTCCACACTCTAGGTAGAGCCGATCGACCGCTCCTTGGACTATTACAATGGCTGAAGTCGGCAGGGCATTTAGACCGGTCCATTCTTCTAGTAGGGAGTGACCACGGATTCAGGCTTGGAGGGGCGAGCATCACGAGGGTGGGGCGTCGGGAAAACAACATGCCGTTCATGGCGGTCTACGTTCCTCCCGCGCTTTTATCACGTGACGAGTGGATCCGCGAAAACCTGTTACAAAACGCCGACGCCCTTGTGACACCTTATGATATCTACGAAACAATGAAAACCGTGATGAGCGGTGATTTTTCGCACAGTGTTTATCCAGACGTACAGCGTTTTCTTGTGAGACGGAACCTGTTTGAGAGGATACCATCTTTGCGGACATGCGCAGACGCCGGAATACCAGAACGCTTCTGTGCATGCGTGGAAACGGTACCCGTTCCTGTGTCTTCTCCAATCGTGACTGTTTTAGCAAATTACAGTGTGACCCTCATCAATAATAAACTAAAGGGTTACACCAAACTATGTCGTCGCTTAGAGTTACACAGAGTCACTGACGCTCAAAGAATTCCAATAAAGAAAGAAAGCAAGCCTGATGGTGCATTTAACTTCAAAAGTTTGCATTTGTTCACCGCTTGGAGGAATTCCGGCGAGCATGACGGGAGATATGTGCTGCTCTTTCGCACCAAACCCAACGCGGCAATTTATGAAATTATGATGGACTACCAATATATGGGAAACGTTCCAATCGACCTTTCGACAAAGGTCATTGGGAATCCGTCGAGACTGGACTTCTTTGGCAGCGATTCGGCTTGTGTCCACGGAGAATTCATTAAACAGTATTGCTCATGCTTTTAAACAAGAAGTTATTGTTCCAAGATTTAGTCAATATACATAATAAAATCAAAATTTAGGGGATATGAATGTACATGTATTTCAATTCTTATGCATGATTAAGACGATGCTACTTCAGTCAATTCAGAGTGAATACAACCAATTTATCCTCTCTCTCTCTGTGTGTATGCGGTGTACATAGTGTGGCTATCAATGTCAAAAGTAGATTAAAAAAAGCAAAAATGCCTCGACACGTCCAACTTGTTCGGACATAAGATCGTTAACATTGGTCAACCATTTTCTCGGCCTAGTACATGTATGTAACTATCAACAAGGGACATCCATGCATATGGTCCCCTTCCTTCATATCACAGTTACGGTAGATTTAAATTTTCATGAGAGTTAGTCTCCTGGTTTATTCAGGGAAATACGGAAATTCGATGGTTCCACCTGGCTTGACCAGCCTTTATGTTTTAGTTGCTCCCCAGTTAGGTTTATGCGGGAAAGCATTTTGTACAGTAATACAAAAATGGAATTTATAGAACGTTTAGTGCTTGCCTATAAGATTAATCCAAAATACTTTTAAAAATGGCGTAGATAACTCCTAAATACAACGTACGAACATAGTCAGTTTTTTTTTATGTTCTGTTGTTGTTGTTATTGTTGTTGTCGTTCTTGATGATAATGATGATGTTGTTATTGTTACTGTTGTTGTGTTGTTGATGCAATGATGATGTTGTTGGTGGTGGTGTTTTTTTGTGTTTGTATTTTTTTCTTTCTTTTTAGTCATCTTTTATTCAAGACAATGTTATCCTTCGGAATCCAGTGTTCATTCAGGCATCCTATTTTTTTTTAAGTTAGATAAATGTTGTTTAAGATATCAGAGATGGAATTATTTTACTTGCATTATACATGTTCTTCTTCAATCTTTTTTGCAATTTGTTATTATTACCTTTGATGTTACTTTATTTAATCATATTGCTGCTTTTTTAATCTTTTTGTAATTTGCTTACATTCTATGCGCGCTAAATGATCAAAGCTTGCGATGCGCCTTAGCTCTTTACCAAACGCCAATTTTTTCGACTGTCCCAAAATCAAAGAGTTTGCAGACGACATTTCAAAATGTTATGAAATTGGAAAATAATCTTCTGATATGGCATAAAACATTGTTGGAAAAGGGAAAGTTGCTCGTCACGAGCAATTCTCCTTTTCCAACAATATTTTCAAGAGTCGTCTGCAACAAAGTGGTTAAATGTCGTTATTGTTTTGTAATGGGTTAAAACACCACTCAGTCATTTTACATAAAAACATGTCATTTTAAGCGGAATACATAGACAGTTTAGTCAATAATTCAGGTATTACTCATCATTATTCTTCCATTGACCAGTCGGCCCGAATATGGCTTGTCTTCCCATTTCCAATGAACATTTCTATCCGACATTGATTGGTACAAACACCAGAAGACATATACTTATGTCTTTACTGATCAATGTTCACATCAGAAAAAAGCCAGTATCTTGGAAAGACTATGACTTGACTGATGAGGTAATCCAAAATGGCATGAGCTGCTTACGCAAAGACATTGACACGTTCACAGTTCGAAGTAAGCAGAGAGAAGAATCAACTTCGTTATCTTTATGCTAAATTGGTTATGCATATTAGTACCGTTTTGGGCATGGTTATGCTTAACACATGATTAGCTATTAGGTTTGATCTGAGTTCTACATATCTTTATACTCTTTTATAAAAATTGGCCAACTGATTATGGTTCCAAGAAAATTATACTGACAAAGCCGTGGAATATCTGGAACACTTATAAAAGAAAAATTCTCTGATCAAAGTAAAGTCAACGGATTCCAGATGTTTGTCACATCGTTGGGTCAAAATATTCAAATTGTCATATTTGACACGAAATCTCTTGAAAATATCTAACGATTTGTTTTGTAGGGGCGTATCCTCACTATATCAATCCCGTGCTTTCTCGTCCCTAAGTGGTCTCGTGACATAGTCACGTGAGCACGAGATTGGCGTCTAGTCAGAGTTTATCCAAGTCAAAATGGAGATGCACCAGACGAACGAAGCCAGTGATGAGACGAAAGAAGATCAACCCGTCATCAAAAACAAATCAAACAAATTAGACGCGTCGGAAAAAGCTTCCAAGCGATTATGCTGTGATTCAAGCTTCTGGAAGATCGAGACTAATTTACTCAAGTACAAATCCTTCTATTTTTGGTTCGCTGGTGCTATAGGATCTTTGTTTCCATACTTAGCTGTGTATTTCAAACAATTATGATTTTCTCCGAGGCAGATAGGGATCATTTCCGGTTGTCGGCCCCTGATTGGGTTCTGCAGCGGCCCCGTTTGGGGCTCCCTAGCCGACAGGTTCCGGGTTCGAAAGTTAATGCTGTGTTTAAGCACTCTCGGATGGCTGGCGATAATAACGAGCTTAGGATTAGTGCCAGCAGCAACGTCCAGTAACGCTAAATGTGATTTGGTGCAAGAATTCATTGGCGCCATCGGCAATACTTCTATAAACGCTTCTAGTGCACCGATACCATCAGATCTGCGGGATGAGTTTGACAGAGAGCATAGACTACGACCACACAGTACTGCCAAGGAGAGTTTGTTCGAATCCCGGGGTTGGATGATGGATTCTGCGGACCTTCAGCGGTTGTTTGCCATCATCGTCACCTTGGTGGCATTCGGGGAGTTGTTGCAGTCGCCAGCCGGCGCTCTAGCCGATTCTGGGTGTGTTGAGGCATTAGAAGATGATAGCATGAGGAAGTATGGTCACCAAAGGGCGTGGGGTTCCATTGGTCACGGTATTTTGTAAGTACCTTGTGTACATGTTATTATATTGTCGCTATACATAATGTGTTCACTTAATCTTTTGGTCATGGTGCATGTATATGTTACAAAGTTCATTTTGAGTGAGCACTTAATTAACTAGTCAATTTATAGTATGTGTTCAGTTACTGTTTGGTCACACTGTATAGTCAGTATACATGTATATAGTTTGTTCAATTCAATTTTAGTAACGGTATATTTAAAGTAAAAATTGAGCACTTTATTAACAAGTCAATCTATATTATGTTTTCAATTACTGTTTTGGTCACACTGTATAGTCAGTACACATAGTTTGTTCAATTCAATTTTTGGTCACGGTAAATTTTAAGTACATTCTGGGAGCTCTATTAATTTGTCAATTTATATAATGTGTTCCAATAGAGTTTCGGTCACCCTGTATAGTCAGTATATATTGTTTGTTCAATTCAATTTTTTAGTATGGAATATTTAAAGTGCATTCTTTGTACTCTATTAATTAGTCAATTTATATAATGTGTTCCATTAGTGTTTTGGTCACGCTGTATAGCCAGTGTCCATTATGTGTTCAATTCAATTCAATTCGGTTGCATTTTAGGTAGATTCTACGCACTTTATTAACTAAACAAAATATATATAACATCTTCAGTGCCGGAAATGTGTCTTCTTTTGCAATAATGATAAGTTCGGTAAAACTAAGGTTTGTTTTGAAATAGACTGAAATTCAGCCGAATGCTTTACGAGAAGGCAGGTGTTAGTGTAACGTTGGGGAAGTATTCGCCGCTAGAAGTTTGACTTTGGTTGTCATCAACACATGCTATAAATCATTACCATTTCAGTGCGCTCCTATCTGGCCTCGTTTTAAATTCCACCAGACATGATATCCTGTCCTGTGGGATCACCGTTACCATCACAAATTATCGAGTAGCATTCTACTTCTTCACCGGATGCATGGCTTGCTGTTTCCTGTCCACACTGGCGTTCAAATTCCAGGTAAATCTCGACTGGTCCAACTTCCAAAATGGTTTGCAACCTTTTAAATATAAATTTGTGTATAACATATTAAACAAAGCATATTGTCAATCAGATTGTATAGTACAGCTTGGTAACAGTGTTGTGTCGTCATCAGTTCGTGAGTACTGTTACTTATATCTTTGAAAATAACAGTACCCATAAATTGATGACGCTTTCGTGTTCACACATGCGCAGTGAATACAAGAAAATTCAAAACATTCAGAAAGATATCGTTTCCTATATATGCACCACTGCTTGCCGACAACGAATTATTTCGTTTAATCTTGCAACGCACATAGATTTTCAAAAAGAAATAGAATTGCAAGTATGAAACTCTTCACAAATGATATGTGATTGTAAATACAGTTTAAACAATGTGACACTTGATACATTTGCGTTTTTATCGATTGGTAACAATGGTATCTTTAGTCACCTACAGCACTTGTCAAGTACACATTTCGAGTGACCAGCCAAATACATTAAAAAAACTTTCGTATCACAAATTTCAGAAACAGGCAGACGACAGGGCAAATGACAAACCCAGGCCGAACCCCCTGAAGGTGTTCCGCATGTTTCTAACGCTACATTTTGGCTCTTGGTTGTTCTGTATGTACTTCACTGGGATATGCAATGGCGTCATATGGAGCTTTCTGTTCTGGCAGCTGGATAATATTGGTAGGTTTGATGTTTACCTGACATAATTCATCTAATCTCATCTTAATTCATCTTTCTGTTCAGTTAGAATACCCGTAATCCGCCATTTTGAAACTTTCTTTTGTCGGATTAATTTGGTCGTTCTCGGTATACATCGGTCGGTGCCGGAACTATTCGCTTTACACCGAATAGTTTCGGTCATGACCGATGTAAACTGAGAACGACCGAAGTAATCCGACCAAAGACCTAATAAACACAGATAAGCAACTCTGCAAAATACCGTTCTTTCTCGCGTTGACATCTCGTTCGCGAGATTTTGTCTTCCTGTAAATACAGACGCTTCATTTTGTTAATCAAAGCGTCTGCCGTCGCTGATCAGCTATGTTAGCCCTTTTATTGACCCTCCCGACCCCAAAAACCAATAAGCAGATGGCCACCAGCTGTGGTGCCCTGCTGTGATAATTACCGGGGATTATAACTTATTGTAATATTGCACTGTGTCAAACTGAAATGTTTAGCTAAATTATTCGACGGAGGAAAATAGTTTAAATCTATACTTTTGTGAAATGGGTCTCTAAATGGGAATTATCTTTTTTTGCGGCATGTCATGTACAATATTCTATGAATTAATAATTAGTAATGGGGAACATTCTATTTTCTTTCATACACTTCCAGCACACACAAACATGCTGTCATTAGCGGCAAATTTTACACTTTCTTTGCATGGCAATTATTTCAAGCTGAACCAAACAGAGCATATCGTTACATCTTCCACGTATACAGTTTATATACAATAAGAGAGTACCAAGAATAAATTCAAATTAAAAAAAACAAAACAAGACCAGTTAAGAGAGTTTAAATGCCTCTTAACTTCACAAAAATATGAAAAAAAGTTCTTGATCTTCCATTGTTCGATAAAAATATGTGTAATGAATCAAAGTTTGTCTAAATCAACCCATATTTTGTTTTTGTTTCCGAGGAGTTAGACAAAAACTATTGCTCTACTACTAAAACATGCAACCATATGATTTCAAAAAACCAAGACCAGATAAGAGAATTAAAATGCCTCTCAACATCACAAAAATGTATAAAAGTCCTTGATCTTCAATTGGTCGATAAAAATATGTGTAATGAATCAAAGTTTGTCTAAATCAACCCATATTTTGTTTTTGTTTTCGAGGAGTTAAACAAAAACTATTGCTCTACTACTAAAACATGCAACCATATGATTTCAAAAAACCAAGACCAGATAAGAGAATCTAAATGCCTCTCAACATCATAAAAATGTATAAAAGTCATTGATCTTCAATTGGTCGATAAAAATATGTGTAATGAATCAAAGTTTGTCTAAATCAACCCATATTTTGTTTTTGTTTCCGAGGAGTTAGACAAAAACTATTGCTCTACTACTAAAACATGCAACCATATGATTTCAAAAAACCAAGACCAGATAAGAGAATTTAAATGCCTCTCAACATCACAAAAATGTATAAAAGTCCTTGATCTTCAATTGGTCGATAAAAATATGTGTAATGAATCGAAGTTTGTCTAAATCAACCCATATTTTGTTTTTGTTTCTGAGGAGTTATACAAATACTCTACCATCCCATTCAATTCCAGACATATAGCACTTTCGGTTCTATTGATGACACACATTTTAAAACACGTGTTTTACCAGTGGCAAAAGGAAATCAATTGTCTCATATGCAATTATTAATAAAAACAACACACTAATAAAGGAATGTTAAAACTATCGAAAAATTAATAAAATAAACGTTAGTTTTCACACTTTATTCAACCTTCGTTTACATCGTCTAGCTGGCAGACACACTTCAGTGCCGACGAGATTAGGAAGTCTCGCATAGTCTCCCGAAATCTCATCCTCCACGAGATGATAAGGGAGTTCGGTCTTTACCTATGGGGAGTTGCTTATCTGTGTTTATTAGGTTTATTAGGTCTTTGATCCGACTAATGAAATAGTTTTAAAATGGCGAATTATGGGTATTCAACATTTATATGTTGCTTTTACTTAGCGAAGCTCAAAGCAACAGTATTGTATGTGAGGTACCAACATTTTCCTATATATTCACCGTTGTCTTGGTGAGGAAAACATAATTTATTTTATTGCCTGATTTCTGGCAGTGAATTACAAGAAGACAAAATACAAATTTTAACGCATAACTTGTTTGGCTTCAAATTTTCTCAATATTAGATTTTTAGCATCCCTTTTAAGTTGTCTTTATGTGTCATGAATGGCACCTGTCTTGTTACTATGTGATGCTTTAACATTGCTGTATCTTTGTATGATATCAATGACATTCAAATTTACCTATCATGTTCCTTTATATTTTGTAGGAGCAACGCAATTACTGCTAGGTGTCGCTCAGGGAATTAGCCTAACCTCGGAGATGTTGACATTTTTTCTCGTGTTCCGATTGGTCGACAGGTTCGGTTGCTCAGTTTTAATGGCGGCCGGGTTGCTAGGTTACACGGTGCGCTTCACAGTTTTTGCCCTGATAGATAATCCGTGGCTGGTGCTGCCATTCGAGGTCCTGCAAGGTAACTGAAATTCAACATGTCTATATCTTCGTATCTTTCTCATATGAAGCGGTCCCTGTCCTTTGCCCAAATAGCATAAGCAAATTGGTTAGAATGTGGTTTGGGGCGAGGATGGGAGCCGCTTTTAATCCTTTACCAAACGCCAAATTGTCAACTGTCCTAAATTAAAAGTTTGCAGACGACATCAAAATGTGATGAAATTGAAAAACAATCTTCTGATAGTAAAGAAAACATTGTGGGGGTGTTAAGGATCATAAATTCCTCATTAAGAGCAATTTTCTCCATTTCCCCCAATGTTTTCCAGAGTCGTCTGCAACAAACTAGTCAAAGATTATCGTTTTGGTGATGGGTAAATGAAAGTTTCTTTGTTATAGATAGATCTTAAACTTATCTTATCGTTCGTGAAAAAGTTCTTACATCTGAAATTAATCAATTTTGGTTCTGCATCCTGCATACATAATCAATACTCGCACCAAATGTGGAGCAAAGATAGGTCGCAAAGGTTGACCTGGCCGTAGGTTGACGCTGCCACTCACGGAATTTGAACCAATGACCCTCGTGTCGCGAGACCGACGCTCTAGCCATGAAGGTCTGACCTCCACATAAAATAATTTGACGCATTTTGTCATGGTTTTGTGGTTAAGTGGAGATTCCGTGGCTAGTGCTGAACTGGAATTTACAAATTCTCTCTACACGTGGGTTCACTTCACGGGAGTGCTGAATTTGAATTTCCACGAGAGATAGTACCCTTTCTGGCTCACGGAATGTCAATGTCTCCATCTGAATTTACAAGCCCTTATGAAAAATTGTGGTATAAGGAGCCTTCCTCCATCACATATGAGCCGGGCAACGCAAGTTCTAAAGGCATTTTAAAGCGAGCGAAATGATTTATTGGTGTCTGACCAAAATCCTTTTAACCCTAAATATGTTGGGCAATTTTCTAAAAAAAAGATTTGTGTGTCGTCTGCTTTCCAAAACCTTAAATATCTGCTTGATTTTGTTGAGGAAAGATACTCAGAGAATCAAATAGGTTATATCACAGGTCAGTCGCCAATTTTCTTACGGCTGGCCTGGATCTAACCTGTTTTCATAAGCATGGGGACGGTACTAGCACCGGTCTGTGATCTTAACTGTTTGCTACTCTGAATTACATATCCTCAACAAAATAAAGCAGACATTTTAGGTTTCGGGAAACAGAAGACTTAAATATCTAGTTTTAGAAAATTACCTAACATTCTAAATATAAAGGGTCATTTTTAAATCACATCCCCATTTCTCGTTCCAGGTGCCACGTTTGCCGGCGTCTGGTCGGTGTACATGAAGTATTTTAGCAGTAGCGTGCCGTCCGAATACTTGGGGACATTGCAGGGGTTCGTACACGGTGTTTACTGGGGTCTCGGGACTGGAACTGGTTCCATGCTGGGAGGGGTACTGGTACAGCTTTACGGGGCCAGGGTGACGTTCTGGATATTCTCCGTGGCGTCATTCGTCAATATGCTGGCGTTTATCATTATTCAAAAGGTGGGACTTATTTGGTTTCTTTTTTATATTATATTCATTGTGTTTGTATTTCTTGGGTTTTAAAACCAACAGTATCTTATCTATAAAGCGGTCTTTATCTGGTAGTGACATTTGTTATCATTCAAAAGGCGTGGTTTGTTTCACAGGGGTATATAGTGATCCTTGGGTCGTTAATATGTAATATACAGTACTTAAGTATAGTACTAGTATATCAAATAGTAAAGACCAAAGGAAAACTATGTCTACCCCTGTGGTTGGTTTGGTTTATTTTTCTTAACATTTTATTTCTAATTCATTGGGGTTTGTTTAGCTTAATCTATATATCGGATGCTATTTGGTTATACCAGTTGCGCAATCCATGAACTTGGAAACATTCCTTATTTTCAAAAAGGTTTTCGCTTGAGTTCAGCAACGTGTCAACAGTATTTCAGTTATAATACGGGGTCCCTGTTTCATTCTTTATAAGCCTTTTGTCAACACGAAGTGATGCGTAATAATCCAAAAGGATTTGTTCGCTGTATTTCATTGGAGTTTTACATTGTGTTAACAGTACTTCATTTAAAACGGCTTTCCAGGGATTAATCAGTAAAATTCTTTGGGCTCTGAAGTGTTTTGCAAAAGGGCACTCTCATCAAGCTAAAGGTACCGATGGGGATCGAACACAGGATCATCTGGTTTAAAACACAACCAATGGGTCACGCAGGGCTCCCCGTGATCATTCGAAATGTTTGATTAGTCTGGTTTGATAGATTTTACATTATGTTAACAGTACTTCTTTTATTCATAGGGGTCCCGGGTAATCTTTTCGAAAATCCGTTATGTACAATTGTATACACTGTATTCTACATGGCGTCTTCCTTTGAATTCATTCAATAAATATTTTTGTTCAACTTGGCATCAATAGAATTTCAATGATAGCACATAGTCGGTCATATTTATAATGGGAATTCTAAGAAGCGTCGCTGTGTCAATGTTGTGGCCTTCGTACCAAAGGTTATGTGTTTTATTTTGCTTCGACATTAAGTTTTGTCTCGACATTATTTCATTATATTAAATAATTACGATATTTGTATTACATCTTCGGTTTTTTTCTCTCAATGGTGTCCAAGGTCAATAGCATTACAATAATATAGCGGGTTACATGTGACCTTGAAGTTGGATCAGTCACAAATTTCATTATTGAGATATGGGGCCTCCGTGGCCTAGTGGTTAGAGTACAGAACTTGATATCACATGGCCCCTCTCCGCGTGGGTTCAAATCCTGAGAGGGATATGGATTTTCATGAGAGGCAGTCTCCCGACTGACTTACGGAATGCCGATGGTTCTACCCATCCTGACCAACCCTTATGGGCAGTTGAGTATGGGGTCTTCCTCCACCATTAAGAGTCGGGCATCGCTACATAACTGAAATAATGTTGATGTGATGTAAAAACCCATATATTTTTTTTTTTTATTGAGATATGGGTAAAATAGTTCTCAAGTTGAGTTCCTTATAACTTAAAAACATGTTTGTCTTAACAGGTGTCTGTAAAACCACAAATATTTAACACTTACGAAGAACTGGATGCTGACAAAAGATGATACTACGACAGAAACGGGCTTCAAATAAAGTTGTACGTGTTGGATAGGTGCACACGGGTTTCCTAAAGACACGAACAGAAATCAGCAACACAAGATTTTCCAAGCAGCCACGTTAATTACAAAAATCGACATAGTGTTTGTTGTTGACCATTTGTATTGTAATTGATACATTTATTGATTAATTTATTTTCCTGTTTGTTGGATGTAGATTTTGATCAGTAAAATTTAATAAAAAGGCCACGACTTTGTTGTTTTTGATCCCATAAACTCCGTCTGGACGAAGACAACTTGGAAAATCAGCTCTCGAGTTGTCATAAGGAGAGTAACCATCCACCAAACTCGATATTTGGCCTTTAATAATTTGGACAATCTTTCAATTGCCACTAACAAAAGCTAATTGCAGATATTAGCTTACGCTGGACTTTCTGAGAAATACCCTCTGCAGAAAGACAAAGCAATCGAGATTATTCATTAGTTTTAACATCGCGTCAACTATATTATATGGCGATGTCCGGCTCAGCATTCATGTAGGAAGGCGCCTTTGAAATAGTAGACCCCTCATTAATTCGCCGTAAAGTGTCTGTCAAGACAGATAGAACCACCACCAGCCCTGGGATTTCTAGCGATTGTTTATGTGCTTAATCGCAGTATCAACATAAATTCAATTATTAAACGCGTTTCCTGTAGTGATTTTAAGATATGGACTGGCCAATTTTTTTGTCTATTTCTTTTAAATCGATTGTGACGGAAGCTTATTAAAATCACCCCAATGACTGCTTCCTGGATACTAAACCAGTATTCGAGCTAATCTGTTGGCAATTTTCACCTCGCCTAACGGGGATTCGAACCCGGGACCATCGGTACAAAAGGTTGACACTCTACCACAGCACAATTCATCGTTATACACATGACTAGTACAAACTAAGGACCTTCTAATTCACGATGGATACCAATACCGTGCTAGGAAAGCATTGTGAAATGGCAATCGTGTGCACTTTCATAACACCACTATTGTTTTGTTAAATAACATGCCTGCTTCATCTGAGCATTAATCAGGCCTCAAGAAGCAACAATGCAAAACATTGACCGTTGAGTATTCAGCCAGGACATTATTTAACATTAATATGGGGTTTTATATGGCGGAACAACATAATTTCTGTTTCGTTGCATGGACGACACTTAATGATAGTGGCAAACCCCATACTCAAGTTGCCATAAGGGATGGTCAAGCAGAGTAGAACCATCTGGCACGCCGGCCGTAAGTCAATCGGGAGGCTACCTCTCATGAAAATCAATATGCCATCACCGGGATTTGAACCGACACAGTATCAAATTCTGTAGTCTAGCCAATAGGCCACAGATGCCCTACTCAGCTAGGAAAAATCAAAATTGTACTTTGACATACAGTGGTTTGCAAGGATGCACAACAGATGATAGGTTTAAATTTTAATTTGATCACGAGTACAAAATATCACATTCAACGTCAAAGCACATTTAAATGATGCAGAAAGTAGCATCAAGGGAAGGGAGATAACTTTTATCATTTATTAGCAAAAGTACAAATTCTTTGCTTAGCGAAAGACTATAGAAAGTCCTTAATAATAGTGGGACTTGCTTTAGGCACACACTAAACATATGAAGTGAAATATGGTTCGATAAATGGTGATTTGTTGAACGTTTTCAAATTTGATCAGATGAAGTAATTATGAAATCGACACCCTTTATCAAACCAGAACCTAAATAAATGGCTCTATTGCAGTCAGCCTACAATTATATATGTACTTGACTGCTTCCATACATCCATAGAACTGAACATAAAAACGCATTTGTAGTGATTTCTTGATGGCTTAAAATCACATCAACAGTATTTCAGTGATATTGCAACACCTGGCTCATTACTGATAGAGGAAAACCCCTTACTCGACTGCCCATAAGAGCTGGTAAAGCTTGATAGAATCATCCGCATTCAGACTACCTCTCGTAAAAACTCACATCTACCTATTGAGTGATTTGAACTTGCACTGAGTGAGAGAGAGAGAGGATAAATAATTCCAAGTTCTTCTAATCTCTAAACAGTAGGTCACTTGTCAATCCATACATAATTGTAAGCTGAACACCTCAAATGAAAATAAATAATGTCAACTGAATGGACAGCCATGAGCAAAGTGATAGAATGGAAGTCAAATTATGTCTATACACAATTGTATTGCAACTTGTATGCAATGAACTTTATGTTTGTGGTGAATGAATGAACATTAATACGTTCTATCATTTAGAACTGAAGATTATTGAAAGAAGAATGCAATATGAAATAGTTCACTGAAAGTATTCTTTCTTGTCAAGTTTTTTTGGTTATCATTTTATCAAAACTTTTCAATTGCAAAACATTAGCTAGATCTTTTATCATTTAAAAACTAATATTCAATTCAAAATGCATGATTTTGGGTCAAATTTGTTCAGCTCAGAATAGCCTTGAAGTCAGTAAAAGTCTATTGCTTTTCTACCTTCAAGAATTCTTGGTTAACAACTTAACGCCAAACATTTCACACTTTTGTGTAAACACAATTGGTTCTGTTCATCATCTATCGCCGAGTTATAAATAATCTGAAAAGAGATGAAACAAAAACACTTAAGTATAAAAGGTTTTGCTTATTACAGTGTCACCCCTATTGAAAAGGCCAGCCAGTTTAGCTTATGAGAAACTTTTTACTGATCATACCAAGTACCTCCAAACTTCTATCACTATGCCAAGCAGATATAAATCTGTAACTATTAAATTAAACAAGCTCGCGGCCCATGAACCGGCCATTTCGGAACAAGTCCCATGAGAAACATTCTCCATACAAAGCCTCCCATGGGGCTCCACCCTTCAACCTCCTGCCAGAGGCGGAAGCCTTAACCAATAGGTCACAGTGATGGATGTATATTTAACCCTTTCACAGCCGTAGTCGACTTAACTCGACAGCGTAGGTGACCGCCGTAGGTGACTTTAGTCGACAAAAACTTGCGTTAGGCAACCAACCTTAGTAGCAGCCAACCTGTCTTAGACAAGTTTGATTGTACAGCGTACTACTTTTTTTTCTAGAAAGCGCTTAACATATTTTGCACCGAGATGAACTTTTTGCTAAATTTTTGGCGGCGAAAGGGTTAAAAAGACTTGCCCCACTACATTTTCATCAATAGAGCAATTTTTACAAAATACAATTACACAATGTACACCACGTTAAGTCACGATATCATTATTCATTTACTGATTGCTATTTGTTAATATTTTTGAAATTGAATCACACCACTCCTTTAATCCACATAATTGTATCAGGTTTGTATATATTTTCATTAGCTTAATAGAAACTTATCAATATGAATTTCTAATTGACATTTAGACATGTCAATAATGCTGAACAACACATCCTAAACTCTTTAATACAAAATAAATTTGAGTCTACTTTCCTAAACAGCCATTAGAAAAAAGAACAAAATTGTGAATATAGGTAGAAACTTTTGTGACATAAAATGATTAAGTTGATCAATAGACAACTTTCCTTTTTCATAATGATTTCAATTGTCTGCAGCAGCGGGATTTAATAACTCATATTGGTTTTAAATCACATCAACATTATGTTATTATTCTATCCTCTGCACATAATGATGGCGGAAGAGCCCAAACAAAGACGGTCCACAAGCCCTGGTAAAGCCATGTAAAATCATCAGCTTTCCATAAGTTAGTCAGAAGACAACATCTCATTGAAATCCAAATACAGTCAAACTTGTGTTAAGGGGCCAGCCTATGGGACAGGGGAAATTGGCTGTTTAAGACAGGTTGGCTGCTTAACACAAAAGGATGTACACTATAAATCTAACAAAGGGACTTTCTGTAGTGGTTGTTTAAGGCAGGTTGGCTGCTTAAAAGGTTGGTTGCTTAACACAAGTTGGACTGTACAATCACTGGTTTTAGTACACTTGCAGACAGGGGCAATTAGATTTCAAGTTCTGTATTGTTAATCTCTAAGCCACCCATAGTGGCATTAAAGATGTACTTTTTTGGAATGGGTGTTATAAATATTTACTTACTTTTTTAGTTGGATCGGATATCATCTATCTTCAGTATCATCTTTGTCAATTGTACAGCCAGCATGATCTGTGCACGTTTTGCAGACAAGGTTTCAATCACATTCTGAGATTTCATATCTGAAACGATAAAAATAACAGTTCATTTGATAGCATTGTGATACATTCTATCACCCTTGATTAATCGTTTTTTGTGTTAAGTGTTATGTTGTGTCAACTTTATCACCCTTGGTAAGTTGTGTTTGTTTGTTAAAATGTTATGTTGTGTCAACAGTATTAACCCTTTCCCAAACACAAAATTTGTGACTGTCCCAAATTGAATGAGTTTGCAGAAGACATTTCAAAATGTGATGAAATTGGAAAAAATTCTTCTGATAGGGCACAAAACATTGTGGGAAATGGAGAAATTGCTTGTCACGAGCAATTCCTCCTTTTCCCACAATGTTTTCTAAAGTCGTCTGCAACAAGGTGGTCAAATGTCATTACTGTTTGGTAATGGGTTAAGTGATGTTAGGCTCATAATAAATTGAAGACGCCTTGATGAAACAAAAACTGCCTAAAAAGGGGCTGGAAATGTACCTCTGCAGGGGGAAGGTCACCCAAGCCATGTGATTTAAGTTTAGTTTAGTAAACTAACCACTAGGTCATGAAAACCCGAAGTTTTGTCCCAATTCTGTTTCAAGAACTATGTCAAGAGTTAGCACATTGATGAACACTGCCAGTAATTCCAATTTGTCTTGATTCATGGTTTCCTTCAACTGCATATTTCAAAAACTTTTAAGGATATCATTTACAAAATGATTAACTACTGCACTAAATGTTACACCTGTCAGTCAGACAAAGTCCATGGACATTAAGAAAGAGGTCCTACCCTGTCTATAACCTGACTCATGTTGGTTTAATTTACTTCCCTTGCATAGTCAACTCTAGCATGACCCGGATATCAGTGTGTAAAACACCAATATCACAAGTTTTAGAGAGACACTGGAATGCAGGAAGAGGGGCAAAATACAATTTTTAGGGCAAAAATTAACCCTTAGAATGCTGGGTAATTTAAAAAAAAAAAAAAAAAAAGAATTGTTTGTTGTCTTCTTTCCAAAACCTTAAAAATCTGCTTAATTTTGTTGGGGAAAGGTACCCTGTGTAGCAAACAGGTTAGATCACAGGCAAGTGGTCAATCACCATGGAGGCTGGCCAGGATAACCTGTTTGTTTAAGCATGAAGTCTGATCCCAGCATTTTAAGGGTTAATACAGTAAAATAGCTTCTCAAAACAAGTCCTTAGTCTACTACAACGAAGGGCCAAGATTGAAACAGCAAAACATATCTAAATATCTCTATAGCACAAAAAAGCATGAGGTTTGATTCAGGAAGGCACATGTTACATCTGTCAGACAGAAAAAGTCAATGGACATTAAGAAAGAGGTCCTACCCTGTCTATAATCTGACTTATGTAAGATTAATTTACTTCCCTTGCACAGTCAACTCTAGCATTACCGGGATATCAGTGTATAAAAAACCAATATCACAAGTTTTAGAGAGACACTGGAATGCAGGAAGATGGAAAAGAATATACATTTAAAGAAACAGCTGGGTTTTGGGACAAGAATTAAAATGCTATCTTATCAAAATAAATCCTGTCTACTAAAAGCAACAACCAAAATTAAAACAGGAAAAAATCTAAAGAGCCTTTTAATACCAAAAGTAATATGAAGTTTCGATTGAGGATGACGCATGTTACATCTGCAGGTAGATTGGCAAAAATAAAATCATATAAGAAACAGCTCAGTTCTTGGACAAGAATCATGACATTATTTTATCAAATAATCCAGAGTCCAATGCAACCAACAACCACGATTGAAACAGCAAAACATCTAAAGATGTCTACAGTAGAAAAGCACAAGGATTTAATTAAGAAAGACACATGTGACATTTGTCAGTCAGACAAAGTCAATGGACATTAAGAAAGAGGTCCTACCCTGTCTATAACCTGACTTATGTAAGATTAATTTACTTCCCTTGCATAGTCAACTCTAGCATGACCTGGATATCAGTGTATTAAAACCAATATCACAAGTTTTAGAGAGACACTGGAATGCAGGAAGACAAGAAAATATATATTTTTTAAAGAAAAAGTTTAGTCAAAATGGTGTCAAATGCCATGTCAACAATATTTCAGCTATGTTGCATCTTTTCTGGATTCACCAGTACTAGGCTGGGCTCTGAAATGACTTGCCAAAGGCCACTCCCGCAAAACCAGAGGCGTTAGTGGAGCTCTAACCCCGGACCCCCGAGTTCCAATCCCACCAACTAAACCTCTAAGCCACGCAGGACGCCTGGTCAAAAGATTGATATTAGATCTTTGCTGTACAAGTTTTTTTAATCAATTTCAATGAGCTGAATCATAGAGCCATTTCAATCATTTAACTCATACTCAGCAGGAAGACTTCCCGTCAAAATGATAACCTGCCCAGCCGGGTGAAAACAAAAGCACAAGAGAAGGGACCAAGTAGTTGTTAATGTCTCTTATTTACGTATCAAGCATGAAATAAGTTTCCTAATTAAACTTAATTACACATACTAACCATTAGTTCCTTTATTTAAACAATCAATGCCTAGTCTTGGATTGTTTTCCTTCGCATGTCTGGATTTCACGTCTGCTAGTGTGTGTATAGGTGACAGGCCACTGTTTTCTGCTAAAGCTAAGGGTATACACTCTAATGCCTCAGAAAATGCTCGCATGGCATATTGTTCCAATGTTGATATCTGAAATAAGGTAAATATCGATTAACAATAACGCCAAATAGCATTCTACCATTTCTCTCTCTCCTAATTTGGCTCAACTCCAACTTATCTATTTCTGGAATCAGAAGCAAATATTTCAAGGCAAATACTGCAAACTTCAAAAATAGAATTTCAACCTAGATATATGCAGAGTTGGCCTAAAGATCTCATTCTGTCAGACTTATGAATGCAAAAAATTAAGTCCAATATTTCTTTCGTTAATATCCTTCACTTTTTTTTCACCAAAATTTGCAAAAGAAAGCTTTTCTGATTAATGACAGAGCAAAACATATCAGAGTTTGTTTTGTTTTTTTATATATGGGTTTTTACATCACATCAACATTATTTCAGTTATGTAGCAATGCCCGACTCTTAATGATAGAGGAAGACCCCATACTCAACTGCCGCCCTTATATGATCAAAGCGGGTAGAACCATCGGCATTCCGCAAGTCAGTCGAGAGACTGCCTCTCATGAAAATCCATATATATCAAAGAGTTATTGCATAACTGTTCTTCAATAGAATACCGTTTACCTCTGGTTTTTGATAATTTCATACTTCAAAAGCATCTTCACAAAATCCTATATAGGGTAATAGCTAAGATTAAAAAGATATTGAGGGTTCAATGCAAGACTATAGTAGGTGCTTCATAAACATAAAGCACTTACTATAGTCTTGCACTAACTGATATATATATATATATATATATATATATATATATATATATATATATATATATATATATATATACCTTATGATTTATTACAAAATCCCATATAAGAGAATAGGGTAAAAGACTCAAAAGACCTAAAGACATACCTTATCAGCAGCTTTGGCTACCGCTAGTGAACACGAGATTTCTGGAGCACCGCCCCCATAGACCACCCTTTCATCCTTCACGATATTTCTGATTACACATAGAGCATCATGGATACTTCTCTTAGCTTCCTCAACAATCTGTCAACAAGTCAGAAATAAAACCATAAGCAGGAAGCAAATAAATGATTATCAGAGGTTCAAACCTACTTCTTCATGGTTTCTTTAAATGTTATTTTGTGTGTATACATTAGAAACATCTCATTAAAGTCTTTCTAATAAATGCCAATAAAATGGAGTATGTATAATAGGTTTGTAACATTGCACGGAAAGAACAAAAAAAAACCTCATCTACAACCCCAAGTTTTTTTTGCCAACATGCCTGCATCATATCTATCTAATCATACATGCATTTTCTGTAAAGCATTCCCAGCTTCTTAACCAAGCTATAGCCTGATTTCTCTAATGGGTTATCAAATGAAAGTTTAAAAAGCTTATAACCCTAACACCCATAAAAAAAAATACTATTAACTCTAATGGCTATAAATTGTAAGCATAAACATTTTTTTTTTTACTAAACCAATGTCACTCTACCTTTACAATAAAGGATATGCTTTCCCTTGTGTAAAAGTTCTGTCTTAAGTATACAGATTAAAAATGTTACTCATACATTCATGGTAAAAAGGAAAGAACTCAAAGGACTAGTGTACTTTGATAGAAATCTGGAAGACTGATTTGGCTACTTACCATTCTATTTCCACCCCTAATAAATATGGTAACTGCCCTTGAGTTATGACATTCTTCAATAACTAACATTTGTTCTTTAACTGTTCCAAAGCTCAATTCTTTCACAATACCAGCCTTCCCTAACTTCTGAGCTGTCAGTTCTTCAAATCGGGGAACAATCCTTCCACCAGTGGCAATAGCTATCAACTGTAAAAAAGAAAAGGATTATTTCAAATCCTTTTCACCAACATTTATGACATAATTTTAGGAAAGTAACTGATATCTTTGGACATGGCCAAATTAACTTTGACATGTCTAATCAAACAAAAGAATTATTTTATGTTAACAAGTTTCATTTAAACTTAATTTTTACTTATCAAATATGTGGTTTAATACTGTTTCAATAGCTGTACATACTTGGTTAAATTGAGGTTTCCTGAATCAATTATGCTTTCCAATAGCTACTTTTAATTGTATATCAAACAATACAAACACCATTATTTCAATGGCATCTTATTTTGACTTTCAAATTTTCTCTTCTGTGAACAAGAACATTATAAAGGATAACAGTTTAAAACAGACAAGTCTCACCTCAATTTCAGGTCCACCCACCCATCTCACAGCTGGCAATTTGTTTTGTAAAAGGAGATGGTTAGCTTCATCGTCAAAACCCCACTGACAGATTACCAAGTTGGCACCAGTATCTTTGACCTGCAAACAAATGAAAATAAAGTTAAATCCTTTCAGGGCTTATTTTCCTGAATTTGGAAGAAACCTCTAAGCCTGCTAATTTTGGGAAATTGTACCATGATTTGGGAAACAAAAACTTGTGTGACTGTCAAAAATATATAAAACATAAGTGGATCTGTATAACAACTGCCTGAACAAATGACAACTTGCCCATGGTACAATGTATATTATATAGCATGTTTTAAGTACTGAATAACTTGAACTTTATGAAAAAGAAATATATATCAAAATATATGGTTTTATTGAGATCTGGTTCAATAATTGTAACTTGATCGTTTATCAGCAAACACTAGAAAGAGTTCACTGCCTTGTTTCAAGTGTTAATTTAGCATACTGTCTGGCCCATGAATACTGAACTACATATATAGGAATTTTGGCATGCCATTAAATAAGTCCATGAGAAAATTCAATCTTAACAAGTTCCCCATTCAAAAAGTATTTTTGTCTGCATTATAATACAGGGGTTCTATGCAATATTTTATCAAGTCTTTCACAAATCTGAAGGTGGTAAATAACTAACTATAATGCTTCACTCAACCCTCCAAATGCCCAACTGAGTGACAGAGGCATAGAGATAAGGGACCACATCAGTGATTTAGTATCTAGTAATTCAAAAGGTTTCAATAAGCCTACTTTATTAACACTTACAAAAAAGTCTTGAGATTATCACATATTAGGTACTCCAAACAAAGGGCTTAGAAAAGAAATAAACAACAATTAATTTAAAGCTCTGGATTGATATTTGTTACTTGATCGTTTATCAGCAAACACTAGAAAGAGCTCACTGCCTTGTATCAAGTTATTAATTTCGCATACTGTCTGGCCCATGAATAATGCACTACATTACATAGGAATTTAGGCATGCATTACAAATAATGTATGTAGAAATATTAATCAAGTTGCTTCTTAAAAGTGTTTATCACTGCATCAATTACATCTGCCTGGTAACCTGGCCAAACTCTGATCTAAAAGATTTTGGGATTCTTTTTATTCAAACAATAAAAAGAAACACTTCATGTATCTTATAAATTAGCTTTCATTCTTGTGGGTTTTGTCAAAAAAAAATCTTGACTACCAAGATCATATAGTCAAGAAATAAAACAAAGTTAACAGAGAAAACCTTTAAGTTGTCTAGCTTTGATAGCAATCAGTATTTCTTGATCGTTTATCAGCAAACCCTAGACAGAGTTCACTGCCTTGTATCAAGATTTAATTTAGCATACTGTCTGGCCCATGGATAATGAACTACATTACATAGGAATTTAGGCATGCCATAAAAAATAAACTAAAAAGCATGTCAATGAAATAAAACAAGCCCATCTGTATTCCTGCATTTAACAAAAACATCTGGTTGAAAACAAAGGCACCGAGTTAAAAAGACATGGGATTCTTCCCTTTGAATGATTGAAAAACCTTCGTGTAATCCTTTTGATATATCTTTAAAGTTTTCTATATTGCCAGAATTGACAAAGATTATCTCCACAACCCAATGTTAAGGGTCTAGAAAAAAATATCATTGTGGGTAAAAAAGGAAGGTTCATCATGTATTCTGGAGCTCTGTGTTACAAATTATAACTTGATTGTTTATCAGAAAACACTAGAAAGAGTTCACTGCCTTGTTTCAAGTTATTTATTTAGCATACTGTCTGGCCCGTGAATAATGAACTACATTACACAGGAATTTAGGCATGCTATCAATAAAATAATAACAATTTGAAGGCACTTTTTTAAGTGTTAATGGAAAAAAAAAAAAAAAAAAACCTTTAAACTTCTCTTAATCTTCAAAAAAAAACTTATTTTTTTGAGTGCTTAAAGACTTCCAAATACTCTGAGAGCCCCACTTTCTTCATTGTCTCTATGTAAAAATATGTCAGACCAAAGAGGGTCTCTGTCAGATGTCAGGGATTTCAGTCAGTAAAGGGTCTAGGACCTACAAAGTTTCATGAATTCTGTGCTCATGAATAGAGACGACTTGCAAAATAAAAAAAGTACATGCAAATGCTACTTGATCGTTTATCAGCAAACACACTAAAAAATGTTCACTGCCTTGTATCAGGTTATTAATCTAGCATACTGTCTGGCCTATTATGAATAATGAAAAACATTACATAGGAATTTGGGCATGCTATCATTAAATAAAATAATTAACTTTTGTAGTCACTCTTTGGGGCGTTAAGTTTAATGCAAATTGACTAAAAAATCTCCATTCTAACTTGTCTTTAACCTTCAATGAATTCTTTATTTGGGGTGTTGTAAAAGATGGCTTGCAAAATAAAAATAAGATGCAAATGTAACTTGATCGTTTATCAGCAAACCCTAGAAAGGGTTCACTGCCTTGTTTCAAGTTATAATTTAGCATACTGTCTGGCCCATGAATAATGAACTACATAACATAGGAATTTTGGCATGCTGTTTAAGGTAACCTGATGTGAAATAAGATTAAACAAGTCACTCCAAATTCTATTCCTGCCTTAAAGATATATCTGTTTAAAAACTAGGGCTCTGATAGATTTTTTTTTTTTTAATTGAATGATTTAAATAACAAATCACATCAAAGATCTTAACTTGATTCAAATCTCGTTTAAATGTCGGTCATACCAAAGATTATCTCTTTTACTCAAATATAAGGGTTTAGTAGAACCGACTTTAGAATGGATAAAATGAAAATAATCATCACTTATTGAGCTCTATACCAATAATTGTAACTTGATCGTTTATCAGCAAACACTAGAAAGAGCTCACTGCCTTGTTTCAAGTTATTAATTTTGCATACTGTCTGGCCCATGAATAATGAAGTACATTACATAGGAATTTTGGCATGCTATAAAAGATCTCGACAACAAATCAAAAAACAAAAATAACCAGTCTTTATGCGAACTGTATTATAATTATGTATGTAGTGAGTTATTTCTTTTTCATCTCAATGTAGCAGCAAGTTAAACAAAACAGAAAATGATTGTCAGTTTTGAGTTATGAATACTGCTTCGTTATAGCACTTATGCTTGACCTCTATGAAATTAACCATGAAGGTTTAAAGAAGCGCAAAATCAAATGCACATCACCAGTTTGCAGTCTATAGTGTTCTCAATAAGTACAGGTTGCAGGCCAAACTGACTGCTTCAAATTATGTTTTGGACGGTTCATATTTGTGGAGATGTTAAGAACCCCCATGGACTTCCCCTCCAAGTGGCCTGTTCTGATTTCGTTTTGGCCTGTTCAACCAGTTCTTATTGAGAATACCGAGTCTATCAAAAGAATACAACACATACCTGCTTAACCATAAGTTCAAACTTCTCAATTTCATACTGACGAAGTTTGCGATAATCTTCTACGGATTTCACTTCAAGACCGTGCTTGGTTTTTGGTTTAGGGGGCTCGAAGGGACAGGTAAGAATTGCAATCTTTGCATCGTTAACGACCTAAAGTGATAATAAAATATGGTACTATTATAAACAAGAGTTACTGTCCTTACCCTCACAGCATCCAGTCAATATGAAAATATATGACTGGTTCATTTGAAAGCTACATGCAAAAATAATCATACAAATTATACATATTAAAGATAATGGTTGGAAAAAAATAATGAAAAAGGGTAAATTGCTCATATGGAATAATATATCCAATAGACACTGTAGCTTCTGAAGTCTTCAAATGCTGTGTAAAAATGAAAGACAGAGAAAAAAATAACAGCTTTCAATTTGAACATATATTAAGTCAATATCTTTTCTTTATCAAAGCCTTTAAAAGTCAAAAGACTAACAAAAAGAGTGTAGGGAAGCAATAAAGATATGACCAGGGGAATATGCATCTAAACAGGACTTGTGATTAAAACTCAGCATTTTATAGCCAATGTGAAATAAGACTTTTGCACACTAGAGACATAAGACCTTTTTTTGTAGAAATATGTTTATAAGAATTTTTATCTGTCAATATTTCAACCAAACCCTTTTTCAAGAAAAACAACAATCTTGGTCTTACATTTGTTTTACCTCAAAGTTACATCACTCAAATACTTGTAATGCATGAAATGTCATAATTGTCTTTCTATTATATATTTACCTTGGGCATCTGTGGATGACTGAAATCTTTATCCACAATCACACCCTTCACAAGCATGGTATCCTCCAGCTTACCGCCAACTTTCCCTTCCACTTTGATCAGCTCAAAGTCCACATCTCTTCGACTGAAGTCCGCGACTGACATGATGGCATCCACTGCGATATGAGCCATGTGCTCATGACATCGGTTAATGCTGTGAATATAATGGGACATTTGTCTAGACATCACATAATCTCAAAAGCTATTGAACATGATAATCAACTCGCAAAAGTTCTCTAACAAACCCATTGAAATCGACTTGACCTTTGGTATTGAGAACTTTTCTGAAATTACAGCTTGTTTTTGTGTTATATAACAGGGGCCTATAAAAAACACATCTTTCCAATTGGATATTTCTTCAACATCATGCAGTTTTCGCAATTATTCAACTATTCAAAAGTTTATTGGTTTCCCAATTCAGCAATTTAAGAGACATAATTTCCCATGAGAAACTACCTACGCCTCTCTAAAAATGCCTGCAGTTAAAAATAAAAAAAATATGTTAATGATTCCTATGAATGAGAGCAGTGACCAAAAGATTTATTTATATGAGTTTTTGCATCACATCTAACACTATTTTAATAATGTTGCTATTCTTGACTCTCAATGATTTGAACCCACACAGAGAAAGGAATCATTTCAAGTTCTGAGTACCGTTTTACTAAACAGTTTACACTAAAGATTTGCATAAGTCTAAAACAACAATTCCTCTTTTATCAATGTTGGGCTAAGCAATATTGCAAAAGTAACACATCATTGGAATTGTCTCTCCAAGACGCTTTCAATGATGTGTTACATTACAATATTGTACTTTCGTTGAAGATACTATCCATGTTTATCAATTTTGACTTGCGCAAATATTTTCCTTTAGTTGTTTAGAAAAACCGTACCCTGCTCTCTAACCACTAGGCCCCCTTCGTCACACTTACATTTTAGATCCTAAAGTGGTCATGGCTAGTTTGACTAATGGTTCTGTATTCTTTGGGTCGATGACATATTTCTCTGAAATGGTTTCCAAATGTTCCACTGCCACTTTAGCTGCCATTTCATATCCATCTGTAATTCGGATGGGGTGGATTCCGTGGTCCAATAGCTTCTCAGCATGCTCCAACAGAGCACCAGCAAGCACTGTGGGTGAGAAAAGAAAGTTAAGTATCAGTATTTCAGTTATCCAACAGCTTTCCTCGATTTCCCCAAAACTAGGCAGGGTTCTGAAATGTCTTGCCTAAGGACAAGCCCAGGGAAAATACCAGCACCATTGGTGAGGAATGAACCCAAGACACCATGTCACAAACCCTCTTTTATGTACCTGTAACATTTATCAGGTGCCAGAATGACTGACAACTGCCCATAGTACAGCGAGTTAATTTTGCATATTCAACAAAACAGAACTAAAATTTATAGTCCCTTATGTAAAAGAATATGCCTTATATCACAGAATAATATGTCCATGCAAATTGCCTTTCAGACTTAATACATAAAAAAAAAAATTAACAGTAAATATAATTGTTTTAGTGTAGCAGCAAGTTAAACAAAACGGATTATTAATCAGTTTTGAGTTATGAATACTGCTTTTGTTTAGCACTAATGCTTGACCTCAATGAAATTATCACCTAGGTTTAAAGTAGTGCAAAGGCAGTTAAAGTAATTAATGAACAATTTGAGGAAAACTTATTGATTGAATTCATAACATGATGAAAGGAATCCTCAATAAACTTTGATAATACTTTATTTTTACATTGAACTTGGCAATCTAATTTAATAGTCTTACATGGGCATAAATACAAGATTATTGTTATTATTTATATATATTTTATTGTACTATATTTTACTATATTTTATTGTACTATCAGGGCTTCAGATTTATTTCAACATTTGCAGGCCAAAGTGACCCCATGGGGCAAAGAATGGTTGGTCATTTTCTGAAATGATGGGCCAAAAAAATAAAATCAAAACAGCTGATTTTCATGTAGTATACTTTGCCTAACTTGTATCTATACACAGTCACTTGTTCATGTCCATATAACACAAACTGCGATGAATAACAACTCTCACTTGCAAAAAAGGGAAGAAATAGAGAATATTAGGTTAGTGACGTTAATGGGTTAAGTTTTTCGGGCAAGGCGTAGGAATTTATTGGGTGAGCCGAAGGCGAACCAAATAAATACCGAAGCCGAGTCCGAAAAACTTAACCCATTAACGTCACTAACCTAATATTCTGTTTATCCCGTTACATACCTTTCGAATACCTAATCTTAATTTCAACAAAACAACAGAGAAAACAGTTTTTATAAAACGCAAATGAGTATGCGTGAACAAACATGAAAAGTAGTCACGAGACAAATCATGATGTCATCGTGTGACGTAACACGATGAAAAATGACGTCGCACAGTATTCTTTGTCTATGGTAGAGTGGATAAATCTTGATAAGGCATATAGATAGGGGTGATCGAAAAGGTATGGTGGTATATAATATATGTCCTGAGAGTGTTAATTGTGGAGGATATGACATGTGTTTATTTTGTGTAAAAAAAGTAATGAAACCGGAGATTTGTCTCTGCGACGTATATTTCCCTAACTAATCTAAATATAGAATTGTTCTTAAGTGCACAGTCTTCTCTGTCTATGGTAGAGTGGATAAATCTTGATAAGGCATATAGATGGGGTGATTGAAAAGGTATAGCGGTATATATGTCCTGAGAGTGTTAATTGTGGAGGATATGACATGTGTTTATTTTGTGTAAAAAAGTAATGAAACCGGAGATTTGTCTCTGTGACGTATATTTCCCTAACTAATCTAAATATAAAACTGTTCTTGAGTGCAAAGAGGCAGCAAGTAGTTCCGAGTAATACCTTCGATTTCTTCAATTTTAGTGATCACTCAATGACGATTTGTAACTTGAAACATTAGGTGGACAAAACAGTATTGTTTCACTTCATAGATTTTAACTCCATTGGGCCAGTTTTTGCATCGCTTGACCATATGCAAATGAAGCAGGTCACATGTCAACTAACTGTGAATCACTTAATTTTCACGGCACCCCTTTTCACGGCACCTTTTGCACCATGTAACAGGAGAAAGCAAAATCGGAAACTTCGGCCAAACAAAGTTGTAACAAAACAACAATAAATGTAAATTGCATTTGATTACTTGCGATGGATTTTTCAATTCAAATAGTTTTTATTTCACAACTGAAATAGACGCACCACTCGGGCCCACCGCATTAGAAAATCATGCGCCATATTTTGAAATTATGCGTCAATGGGGCGGGTGTGCCGTAAATCTGAAGCCCTGTACTATGTGCAAAAACCCTGCAGCTGAAAGCCTAATTCTTTTAGTCATAAACCTGTTGTTAAGAAGATCTGAATGCATCTCATAGAATCATCCCAGCAACATAAACCCTCTTCTATGTACCTGCAACATTTATCAGTTGCCAGAATGACTGACAACTGCCCATAGTACAGTGTATTGATTTTGCACATTCAACAATACAGAACTAAAATTAATAGTCCCTTATGTAAAAGAATATGCTCATGAATATAAATAACTGATGTCCATGCAAATGTCTTTCAAACTTAAGAACAAATAAATAATGAACATTTTTCGGTTGTTTTGGTGTAGCAGCAAGTTAAACAAAACAGATTATGAATCAGCTTTGAGTTATGAATACTGCTTTGGTTTAGCACTAATGCTTGACCTTAATGAAATAACACAAAGGTTTAAAGTAGTGCAAAATCATTTTTAGTAATTAATGAACAATTTATGGAAAACTTCCTGCATTGATTGAATTCATAACATGATGAAAGGAATCCACAACAAACTTAAGAACTGTATTATTTCCTTACCAACAACCCCTGTTGTACCATCACCAATCTCATCATCCTGGGACTGTGAGAGCTGAACCATCAACTTGGCAATCTGATGTTCTACGTCCATCTGTTTGAGAATTGTAGCACCGTCGTTTGTAATGGTGATATCACCATCAGGCGACACCATTAGCTTGTCCAAACCCTTCGGACCCAAAGAGGTTTTCAACAAGCCTGCTACAGTCTTGGCTGCCATAATATGTGACTGTAATGAAATGTTCATACCTTGTTTTGTTATAATAGTGACAATAAAAAAACAATTAACATTACAAAATTAAATTTAAACTTAGCAATGTACAAGACATCCAACAAGTTTTGCTTAAGTTGATGACAACCTTTAAACCATTCATTATAATAATAACAAATTAAGAATGATTCCAAGAAGCCTCCACCTTCTTAAACAGTGATAATTTAACTCTGCCTCCCGCGTCATATACACATAAAAATTGCTGGGGACACATCATTTAAAAAGATGTGTCCAGCCGGAAGCTTTCTCATCAGCACAAGTAATGTTTACAATGTAGTAAACATCATAAAGCATGCTGTCTCATGCTTGCTTTCAATCAAATCTGCATTGTTTTGAGTCATTTAAGCTAAGATTATCATTAATAACAAGTGATATACTATTTGACATGATCTTATAGCTTGGATCATTGGTACTCGGACACATAGTTTTACCCTTGGACACATAGTTTCAATAGATGCGTGTCCAAAAGGACACGATAACTTTCATTTCTAAAATTACCACTGCTTAAATAGTAAAAATTTGGACCAAAACCAGATTTCTTTGAAAACATGTAGTATCACTGTATCTGGGTTTAGACCATACCATAACATCTTAGTTTGCTCCACAGAAAGAAATGAGCATGGAGGCAGGCCTGATTGTGGGTAGGAGACCTAGTAACATTCATATCAATTTACTATAAAATACATTTATTAAAATGCTTTAATAAAATTGTAGCGCCATCTTTAGTTTACAGTATTTTCCTTAAAAGATATCTAATGACAGATCTTCGAAAAAATTCATAGCCTTTTGACAAGCTTCCTTGAAATTGATACTCTCGGTACAGGACAAAGGCCTAGGTATGTGACTCCGGATCTGATCTTTAATGAGAAACACTTTCAAGTCGCATGCATGAAGCGAGTTAGTCAAACTAATTTGACACGATCGGAAAATATTGAGGAAGATATATGTTAAATAATTAATATAGCACCAACAATGCCATCGATTACTGTTAAACAATTAAAAAACCGCTGAATAGGTTTTTGCCATTCAAGTGCGCATGTGCAGAAAAAAATTATCGGTAGCAAAAAATCGTCAACTAACGTTAATCAAACAGTTCTTACAAAGTTAATATACGGAATACAGACATGTAAAGTACATCGATTGATTAAAAAAGGATTAATTCACAACTATGAGTAAAATAATTCGATAATTTCTGATATCAATTGAAATACGGGTCTTCAAATGATGCGACAATATTTTTGTGGCAAGTGGCCATCATTAAATGAATGGTTCGAAAGTTTGACGTGACAGGAGATAAAGCCCGATACAAAGTTTATTACCATATCTTGTCATATCAATTGACTTAGAATGGCCATTTGTGCTTTAAATCAGAAAATTAGAATATTAAAAGTCCAACATTATTTGGATCATACGTAATTTAGAAGATTGCCCCATCAAAATTAGAGGCAATCACGTTGAATTATATTGACTAGAAGCGAGTGTGATATTGTCGGTTTTCCAGTGTTTGTCAAAATTGTCTTTAAATTAAACGTATCAATGAAATTATTCTTTGACTACTGCAATCATATATGCAACAGTTCAAGTCCTCATTACAGAGGTGGGCCAATCATTAAGATAAAGATGTCATTATTGAAAGTGACAATTTGCTTTACTCAAAGTCTTTAGATGACAACTTGTCTTTCGTCGTAATTTTACATCAGTATCAAACGTGTGTCGTGCTGAAACTGTCAGAAATAAAAAAATCTATATTTAAACTCAAAGGATTGTTTTGACAGCTGACATGTAGAATCATGCATCTTTCAAACGACGGTCGTAGATCATTCTAGAGACAATTTGAGATTGAAACTTGTTTGAAGTACGGTACAATTTATTTGGTGCGCAATAAAGCAGACGAGAAGTTATCGTTCAAACATAGTAGGAGACTCGAGATGGTTCAAGTGACAATTCAACATGTTTTAGTAAACATTGAGAAAACTTCCAGAACATTCCATGAAAATTCATGCTTACCTTATGAGCATCGATTCCGGTAAGCCGAGACTTTTCCTCCTGATCCCTCAAAATAATGAAAGGTCTGCCATATTCATCGAAGGCTATTGATCCCCTGGAATCCATCTTTGGCAGCAGTTTCTTCAACCCGCTTCAGAGATGAAGATGGATATATTCTGAGTTTCGGTGGGTTGTAAAAGCGGCACGAATTTAGCTCTTGTGTATTTCTCGCTCGAGACGAGAATATCGTTGTCAGCGAGATTTTGGTCCAGTTTAAGAATTAGAATTTTGCAAAGATTGTATTTTGAGTAAAAAACCACTACATTACTAATGAAGTGAGGATTGCAATTATCTTTTGACTATAATATTTCTTTTAATGTATCAAAAAATATGACATAAAAAATGATATGAAAAATGAGCATTTTTTATTTATTTTCTAGTAAACTTTCGCTAAAACTTTGAATTCGTACTATATAGTTAACCCTATATTGACCCGGAAGTGAACCACAGCGTGCTTAGCAACTTTCAAAGTAGGACACCTCTAGCTCAAGAGTGAAGAGAAACGAAAGTTATCTTAAAGTGCATTCATTCGTGATAGCCCAAAAGTGTTCTTTCGAATAATTTAAACATGTCGTTCTTTGGACTGTCGCAGTTAGGTTATCAAAACACCATACGTGAAGCCTCGGCGCGGGCGAAAAGTGACCCTGTCAGATCCCAACGTCAGCTCGGATTTATCGCTCTTCCACCTCTAGTTGACAAAGATCCACCAAGGCGATCCATCGTTCCAATCGACCAAGTGTCAGCGTACGGACCTGGGCCACAAGATTCATACGTCGAATTCACACGAATGAGAACTAAACATATTCGTAATCCTAAAGGTAGTTTTCGTTTAATACACACACTTTCTTTTGTGATTAAACTGGATTTATCTTTCTACATTTTACTGACTAGCTCAGTATAACTGTCTGAAAATATTTATCTTTCTATACTTTTCTTTCCCTGCTTTTTACGATATATAACCAGGACTTGTGTGAAATGTCAATGAATGAAAGGTTATAAAGTGGACCCCACTGCTTGAGGGATTTGCACACACAACCCTCTATTTCCAGGTCGACGCTCTATCCCAGGCCTAATATCCTCATCATTGTCTCGGGTATGATTATTATCACATGAAAAAAATGATTAAAATGCAAAGTGCTCTAGTTTGAACAAAGTTAGAAGTTGGTTTAACTTTCGTACATATGCAAACTCAGTCTAGACAACAGCCCCAATGAAATATGGCAACAGCAGACTACAAAGCATTAAATTATGAAAAATTGAGGAAAATGTTGAATACTCTGTTATAAGTCTGGCCTTGAATTAATTTCCAATACTTACACCAAATATTTAAATGAATGAGCAGTGCTATAATATAAACAATCAATTCTCATTTTTCTATTAGGGTCTGTTTCATTAATGATCAATTTCATAAGTGCAATTTCGCCCTTAGGTCAGATTTTCTCTCTTTGGTGTGTTTCCTCAATTTTTGCTGTTAGGTCAATAACAGATGTTGTCAGTAAGCCTGCCTGTAAATATTCTGACTTTCTTTTTCTTTTTGGCATTTTTCTGAATGTCTGTTCAAGGAATTCTCTTGGAATGTTTCTTTATAAAAGGTTTTTCAATGTCCACATAATGTCCGATGTTTATTTTTTATCATTAGTCTGAAAGTCATTTCCCGGAAACCAGAGGGAACAATTCAACCTTTTCTACAACTAATGATATTTCCCTTCAGACACACACCAGCTGTATAATTACCCTCTCACAACTAGCCATGGCTATGGATGCTGGAGCAAGTATGAACCTTTAAAGAATAACATGCCTTGGGCACATGTACCACGACAAGTCAAAATCAACAGTGAAATGACAAGGTAGGGTTCTTAATATTTTCTTCTACCGGTCTTTAAGATTGTATCAAACAACAATATGAGGGTTCAATGCAAGACTAAAGTAAATGCTTCACAAACATGAGTATTCTCTTCTACCTGTCTTTAAGATTGTATCAAACAACAATATGAGGGTTCAATGCAAGACTATAGTAAGTGCTTCACAAACATGAAACACTTACTATAGTATTGCATTGAACCCTGGAATAGTGATTGAGGTGGCATATTTGTTACTTGTGGTTAAGCCTTCTGTGTTTGTGGATGTGTTCCAATAAAACACTTCAAAGACAGTCTACTCTAGTACAGGTTTAACTGAACTAATTGTTGATGCAGTGTTAATTCTTATACAAATAAGACAAAGATAAAAGGAAAAGCGTTATGGTAAACCTTGATTGATACAACCTAAAAGGCACTCTTAACCCTTATAGTGCTGGAACTGACTTCATGCTTGTGCAACAGGTTGGCTCCAGGCCAGCTGCCAAGTAAATTGGCAGCTGGCCTGTGATCTAACCTGTTTGCTACTCTGAGTATCTTTACTCATCAATATTAAGCAGATATTTAAGGTTTTGGAAAGCAGGCAACACAAAAACCTTTTTTTAGAAAATAACCCAGCATTCTAAGGGTTAGATATCTCAGGACATCTTGATAACTACTACATGTTCTCAATCTCATTCATGATGGATTTATTATTAGTTTATTATATCTATTATATTGAAGGGGAAAACAATCACCTATAACCAACACCTGTGATTCTAAAATGTCTTTTTTTTATATTTCAGATTCGTTGACCAGATGGCATTAACCAACAGAGAATTTACTCTTTTCTGAACTTTTTCATACTTGCCTTTTTTTCTTTTCTTCTTGGAACATGTATTTTTAAGTCATTTAAAACCCAAAAACAACAACAATGATTTTTTAAGATATAGAGTTGTTATTATTTTTATCATTTCATCTTGTTACTTATATAGAAGACTGTTGCGGTAATTGCAATAGAATGATCCTTTTGAATCCTTTTAATCGTTAATCCTTTTGATTTTCTGAATATTTTGCAGAAGGCAATATTGATGTAAATGTAAAAAGGATGAAACATTTATTAAAGGTCATCATTTGTGAAATCATATCAAAAAGTGAGAATTTGTTCATTATCTGCAAATTTTCCCTTTTTTATAATGATTTTATTGCCACATTCAGCATAGGCCTTTTAAAGAGGTATACAGACGAAAAAGTCTTAATTAGAAAAGGGTTATTGTCACTTCTATACATTCAGCATTACCGGTACTTACATAATATAAAAATTGTTGAAACAAGGAGAAAATCATTCTCATTATCTCGTAACAATTGTGAAATTTTTCACAAGTTGTAAATACACTCATTCAAGGGTTTCATGCAAGACTATTGTAAGTGCTTCACAATTTTAGTATAGTCTAGCATTGGACCCTTGAAATCTTCTCAGACGAAATTATTCATGGAAGAAGCAAAGGTTTTAAACAGGGTCATTTTATTAAGAGATTTTTAATCTGAATCTGGATTTGTGCCAAAATGAAACATAGAGAAAATCTATTTACAAGGAGATTAACCTACTTTCTCTTTCTTTACTCAAACATTCTTTGATATTTCTGTAATAGATTATATTTCGTAAGTATCTTTTTAATCATGCAAGTATTTTTCTAAACAAATATGCAATCAAACCCTTTTTAAAGGCCACCTCAAGATAAAGCCCACTTCTTTGATAACACCACTTCATATCAGGTCTTTTTAAAACAATTTTACGAAAGGTGTATTTGTTTTAACATGCTTATAGAAAACATTGCAACACAAGCCAAATTTGCTCATTGACAAGCAATTTCACTTCTGCATTTTGCACATTTTTTTCTGTCAAATTCAAAAAAAGGACAGTGTTGTTGTTTTGTTTTTATATGCATAACCATTTTTCTTTTGAAATTGTCATGTGTTGTGCTCTAAAATTGTCATGGCAAAAACATTGGTATGGTTGAATGGGTTGTGACGCATTATGTTTGAGTGTGTTATAAATATACTTCACATTGGTCATTTGTTAATGGTCATTTGCTATTGATTGAAAATCATTGAATGTTTGACAGTATTTTGTCCCAACTTTATGAACAAAATGTGTTATAAATAATACTGCATAATTATTTGTATCGGTTGCCTGCAGTCAGTATTCTCAAACCAGACTTGTTTTGTTGATTATATTACTTCATAGACAAAAATTGTGATGCATCCAAAATGGAAAAAAAAGACTAGGTTGTATCTAGTTTATAAAAAAAAAATCACAGCATTTTAGACATACAAATTCTATCAAGTTTGCAGAGGTGGCCTAATACACCTCTGTGAAGTAAGTGAGTGTTAATTGTACGTCTGAAATACTTTGGAACCATAAAATTGGAATATTAACCCTTAGAATGCTGGGTTATTTTCTTAAAAACGATTGTTGTATTGTCTAATGAGGAAAGATACTCAGAGTAGCAAACAGGTTAGATCTCAAGCCAGCAGCCAATTTACTTGGTGGCTGGCTTGGGTCTAACCTGTTTGCATAAGCATGAAGTTGGTTCCAGTATTATAAGGGCTAATACACCTCTGTAAAGTTTGTGAGTGTTGTATGTCTGAAATACTTTGGAACTGTAACATTGAGATATTAAAGCCTATTAGGTATTATCAAACCCTTAAGAAAGCATTGTATCAAAAAAACAATTAGCTTGTTACGTCTTTTTGTTAAGTTGCTTTTTTTATGTACGTTCTTGACAGTTGTTTGTATTGGCATGCATTATAATGAGTTTTTATGAAGTGATTGGTTACGTTTGGACCCTCATGTCTTTCTTTCTTTTTCTGTGATGTGATAAATGTTATCTTTTGTTTCACCTAGCAAATTTCTAGATAAAGAAACCTTGTAGAATCATGCTTTCAATTTTTTAATTAGTATACTGTGAATCTTTGATTGTGGGTTACACATTATAGTTGTTGTATGTCATTAACAAAACAATTCTACTGAGTACCAACAATAAAGATTTTAGAGTAGAATCAATAAAGTATGCAAGGGATGTGCGTCTTTAATCTGGAGTTTTATCTTTTTCTTTTATTTCGTGCTTTTTATAGCTATCATGTATGGAATAGTCAAACTATTCGGTTATGATTGTTTGGTGGTGAATTTCATGTGAGATCTGTTAAAGAGACATATTCTCTTTAAGTCAGATTTATTTAAAGCCTATCAATGGCATGTCAAAGTTTTTAGATAAACCTGACATTTAGACTATTAGCCTCGCTATAATATGAAAAGTTGGATTTATTCAAGGTCTAATCACTGTTTACATTTAATTGCTATTTAGGCAAATTATATTGATATCAGGGTCAAATTTCACCCTTTCTCTTTTTTATGTAAATTACGTGCTAGTGAAAATATAGACATATCAATTTATAGATCTTTTTTGTAATAGTTTTTATTTGATACAATGTTTTGTTATATAAACAAACTTTTTTTTTTTTACTTTGTATTGATGTTTCTCAATATAAGCCATTTCATTCTTTTGTCACGGTAATTTCTAGTGTATGCTATCCATGCAGCAAAGTCAGGTATGATATAGGTGGTCAAATGAAATTCATTTCATTTCATTTTGTGTATTGAGATAATGATTAGGGACCTTCCAATACTACTTTTAATCCTTTGCAAAAAAAAAAAATATTTTTTTTTTAACCAAACACAATATTGAATTTTCATGAAAAATGAACAAATTTTGCTCACATCAAAAAGGATGACTTGTATGTATTAACTTAAAAGATTTAAACAAATTTAATTCCTGGTCTAAAATCAAAATATTGCTAAAAGTACCTCATGAAGTTTAAATCTATGTAGAGCTTTTTTTATTTTACCTTCATAATCATATTCATGAATTATAGTAAAAATGGGATCATAATTATCAGAACTTAAAGAAGTTTACTAGTTTGCTGTCAGATTTTTCTCTTTTCTTTCACAAGATTTTGGAGATTTCATTTTCAATTCAAATGTTATTATATTCATGAATTGAAAGAATTTCGTTTTTACGACAGTTTAAACTTAATATAAAGAAAGCAACATGATCCTTTGTATATTTTGAAAAATCGTATTTAAAAAAAATCCATGACAAATTGCAGAATACCTTAGAGTTATTTTTATTATTTATAATAGATTATTGTAAGTTCTTCAATTTTGTGAGGGATTTATTAGAATTTTCAATGAGCCCCTTAGGTCAAACAATTCATGATTTTTTTCTGAAGTGGGAATAGGTTTATAAGGGTCTTATTCTAAGTACAGTATATTGTTTTAGTTGATCTCTCGTATATTTTGATGTGCATAAATCTATTATTTTGTATCTTTGTTTTGTATGGAAATAAAGGTCTGGTTTGAATATTGTTGTTGTTTATTTTATTTTTATTTTACTTCTGTTTTTTTTCTTTACTTTTTTCTTCTGAAAAATGAAATTTTAACACTTTTTCTGACTTGAAGCAGAACAATTCAGGAAAGCTTTGTAAACATGTGAAAAACCTTTCAGTTCTGCTGTTGTGATAATTATGTGAATAGATTGAAAAAGCATTGTTTTGGAAAATGAAACTTTATAACTCACCAAAACTGGTTTTGTCAGTTGTCAATCTGCAATATAATAATTGTGACAAGCCAAAATTGAAATAAGACAACATTGATTGATTGTAAACTCTTTACCACCTGCAGATGACATTTTTTCACTTGATAAGACAACATTGATTGATTGTAAACTCTTTACCACCTGCAGATGACATTTTTTCACTTGATAAGACAACATTGATTGATTGTAAACTCTTTGCCACCTGCAGATGACATTTTTTTACTTGATAAGACAACATTGATTGATTGTTAACTCTTTACCACCTGCAGATGACATTTTTTCACTTGAAGCCGACGAATTAAGAAAAATTTTGTAAACATGTAAAAAACCTTTCAGTTCTGCTTTTGTGATAAAATTATGTGAATAGATTGAAAAAGCATTGTTTTGAGAAAAAAACTGGTTTCTTTACTTTTTTTTTCTCTGAAAAATGAAACTTTATAACTCAAAAGATGTGACAAATCCAACTTTGAAAGCTACATAGAACAACATTGATTGATTTTTTACTGTTTACAACCTGAAGATGACATTTTTTACTTGAAACAGATGACTTTAGTAAAGCTTTGTAAACATGTGGAAAAAAAATCAGTTCTGCTGTTGTGATATGTGAATAGATTGAAAAAGCATTGTTTTGGGAAAAAAGTGGGTTATTTTCCTTTTTTCTGGAAAATGAAACTTTAGAACTCACCAAAACGGGTTATATCAGTTGTCAATATACCATATAATAATTTGACAAGCCAAAATTTACCACTTGGAGACGACATTTTTTTTTTAACTTGAAGCAGACAACTTCAGAAAAGCTTTGCAAGCATGCGAAAAACTTTCAGTTCTGCTGTTGTGATTATGTGAATAGATTGAAAAAGCATTGAGGCAAAAGGAGAAATTGCTTGTTATAAGCAATTTCTCTTTTTGCCACAATACTTTTTGAAAGTTGTCTGCATATGTGTCAAAGTGAGTATAGTATCAACATTTATAATGCTTGGTAATTATTAAAACAATTTTTTAAGTGTCATCTGCTTTCCAAAACCTTAAATATCTGCTTAATTCTGTTAAGGAAATAAACCCAGAGTAGCAAACAGGTTAGATCGCGGGCCAGTCGCCAATTTCCTTGGATCCAACCTGCTTGCATAAGCATGAAGTCGGTTCCAGCACTACAAGGGTTAAAATGACTTCTCAGACTATAAGACTAGTTGCTCATACAAAGCATTATTGCGTTGTGTCACTTTGGTTTCTACCAAATATCATTAAGAAAATGTTTTTGCTTCATCAGTTCGTGCTAATTTTGACATCTGCTGCTACTTTGAATTTCGACAAGTCACAGTATAACCATATGTGTGATTGTGTTAATTAGTATTTAGTTTTGATAAATACGTCAATGTGTGTTTAGAGCGCTTCCTTTATAAAAGAGAAAATCAATTTAACAAAAGCAAAAATATATTACAAGACCACGTTCGTAAAATCAGGTACAAAGAAACATAACCAATACATTCTTATGTAAAGTATAAGTAGGAGTTGTCTCTCTTAGACCTAATAATAGAACAGAATGTGATGTCGATTTCAAGGCGTCGAACCTCCTTTTCTGGGAAGCTCATCTAAGGGTTGACATTATGGAGTAGTAACCAACCAAGATTTGAATATAAACCAGAGCAAGATGATGTCTTTGACCGTGGCAAGATTGTTGAGTGAAAATGGGAGATATACGGATATACCATGTGCTTTGTACTAATTAACCAATGGTAGATATTATATGAAAATCGTAATCTATGTTATTTTCAACTTAAAACAAACGCAATCAAGACAAACTTACTACTAGTCATTTAGTCAAACCTATTTGACGTAAATCGTGAAACATTAAAATAACAACAAGCGGTGTATCTACGTCAGTTCTTTGTGATTAACCAAGTTTCAATGCAAATGTAGTTAGGTGGGAAAGCGACGTCAAAATCGCAATATCCCATTGCCCATCAGAAAAATAAACGAAGTCGTTAGATCCACGTCGAATTGTTTGACTTACCATCTATAAATGCGAATTACGTTTATTGGAAAAGCAACGTTGAAATGAAACGAGACATCATGATTCATGAGAGGAAAAAATCGCAGTTCAACCAATTTGTCCTGCTGATTAAAAATGAAGGCATTGCCGTTTCGGAGTGATGAACTCAATTAGCGATATCCCCTCTTCTATGTTAGTTTACAACGTAGGAGAGGGCCAGTAGCTAATTGTGTTTTAACTTGTGGCAAAATCCAATTGCAATCATTTTTTGCCATTTCACGTCATCTTGGGTCGCTGGTACCATGACTGACACTCTTTCACTAAATATACAGACTATGAACTAGGAAACCAGCCAGCAAGCGCTCGCGTGCACCAAATAGACACGCCGGTCGTAGACCCATCCATCATGTATGAGTAACAGTTTGGACCTGAGTCTGCAACCGCAGACGACAAAAAGGGATAGAGGTAATATATTTTCTTTATGACAAACATTTGACACCATTGTCACAAAGGGTTATATTGCTACTACAGATATATGCGGCTATAAACTGACAGAAAGCACCTTCTTGTATATATATACATAATTGAAAGACACAAATTAACCTAAATCACAACCATTTCTTTTAACGCACGACTGCACGTGACAAAAAATCATGTGTCATCTCTCACATGAGCTTTTTCAAAAGATGTAGATTTGTTCAAAACGGCACTTTGTAAAAGCCAATAGCCTGTTCCTCATTCTGTATATCTGTTCATTGCAGTAGGTGTTATATCAAGATGTCAAGTTGAATTATTTTGTCTTTAAGCCGATTTTCCCCATGTTTATAAAAGTCCTTAAAGCAGACATTTACACACATTTTCCAATATTATTGTAATGTAACATGTGAATGGGGACACTATTCCATTGAGATAATACCGTAATTTTAATTATGGTTGGCCTTAGCAGACGAATAGATTCAGGCCCAAAAAGACACGGGATTGGAAGTAGAGTTCTGAGTCCACTGCACGAGATGAACGTGAAATGATTTCATTCAGCTCACATAGTCAGCTTAAATATCTAAATACTGGTAGTATTATCCAGAGACATAGATAAATGTTATCTATATCTCTGTATTATCTAAAAAGAAGCAATCGACTGTAATTAAATTAATCATTTACGGAGCTTGATGCGTTATCTTGATTTCAGTGAAACTAACTTCACCATTTGGTACAGGCTAAAGGCCTAAGCCTGTGACAACTATTTTTTTTTCAAAAAGAACATGTTCTCCAGACAATTTCTACCGGCGCCAACCACTAGGATATCCTAGCAGAGACATAGATATCTATGAGACATACATATTTGATCTTTCTGTGATTAGCGTTAATTAGAATCTGTTATCAGCAAGACAGGTGCTCGAAACCGTTTACTTCTCAAACATTTCCGTTTGCGTACAGTGACAAGTGGATGTCTGGCGAATTTTCATTGGTCCATCGACCGAAACGTGGTGAAGAGCTGAGAAAATGGCTGACGCCGGTATCAAAACAGACCTGCGGACTACAATGTTTAATCCAAGCGGGTTAAACAGTCTTTTATCGTTTGCTATTCTAACATTAGCATGGCTGGTTGGATTCAGTTCCCGTCTGTTTGCTGTCATTCGCTTTGAAAGCATAATCCACGAGTTTGACCCTTGGTAAGACATGGCAATTTTTTCCGTTCCGGTTCTGGATTTATTTTGATATTTGTCATTTTCAAACAGCTTGTAGCGAGTAATTTTAGTAACTGTATTTGTTTTGAACATTGTGAATGGGACGAATCATTGTTACTATATAGAGTACTTGGAAATGACGCATGTTTCGCGCAAACTTTTGTTTGTAAAATAATGAAGGCTTGGTTTTCCTGCAAAAAGGAACGGTATCCGGACAGTGCCTAAAATCGGACAACGGTGTCCATTTCAGATTGATCTTATTTATTTCATAAGACAGTGGTGTGAGAGTTTTCTCACATACCGTTTGTTCTATTGTATCAATTGATAAAACACTTGGTTTCTCAGTGCAATTTTAACATACCAAAAGTATTACGCTGAAACAGAACACAGTTTTGGCTTTGCATTTTATTTGACAAAAAAGACAGGCATGTCATCTTGCCACTATGAAAAGCAAAACAGAATGACAATCAAAAGTTGTGTACAAACATGATTAGTTGTTATCAAAATTATGTACTGTTGAAACTTGGCATTTGTTTAGATAATTTGTTAACATCATGGATGATAAGTAGCATGATTAAGTAATAGTGGCTCAATTCTAAAGCATATTTTGTAAACCATAGAGTGCTGACAAAAGAGAATAAGAATGATATCCTGTGTAGAACTATCAACATCATATTTCCTGTTACACCATCTAGAACATTATGACAATAAATTTCCTAGTATTGTTATAAAACTCTCTTTTTGCAGGTTTAACTACAGGGCCACCCACTATATGGTGAACCATGGATTTTACAATTTCCTGAATTGGTTTGATGAAAGAGCATGGTACCCTCTGGGGAGAATTGTTGGTGGAACGGTATGTAGCTATCTTTACCCATTTCCCTATTTTTTCTTTTGTCACGCTTTTTTTAGTAAATATTTGATGCATATGACTTTTAGCAAAGAGTTTTTTTTTATCCTTCACTTGCAGGGTCTTCCCCAGCCCCGTAAAGCGCCGCGGCTCCGCTGCGCTTGACTTTCAAAATAAGCACTCCCGCGGCGCCTTAGTCGACTCCCGCGGCGCTCTAAATGTGTCCGCAGCGCTTTGAATTGACCCCAAATTGAGTCAACGTCAATGGCAGTATATTCTAGATAAACCGCCAGTCTATAAAGGAGTAACTAACAGCTGATAAAAAAGTCGATAGGCGTTTACACACTCGACTTATGCGATGTCGTCATAGGTACAGACATGAGCGTGTGTATTGGCGTTACGGCACGTGCTTTGTCCTAAAAGGAAAGATCTATGATGCGTGTTAAAAGATCGCACTTGGAGTGAGAAATAGACTTCACTTAATTGACATGGCTTTTGTCACTTTCTATGATACTATAGACGGGAATTTTATGTGAAAACACCTGATTCAGACATCCATCTCCACATCGCCGATTTCCTTGGTTTGTCATGGTAAGTTATTAGACAAACTAATATGACGTGATCGGGAAATATTGAGAAAGTTTTGCATCCGGCAATATCTTTCTTCACATCGAATTATTTTGACCGGGTAAGTTATAAAATTCAGTTCCTCGGCAACTTAGTTTCACTATAAATATGCCCAAAACCGGTTTTGTAGTATCTGTATACATAAACTGCTAAGATGAAATGATTATCTGGTGGGCTCAGGCAAAACGTAATATTTCAAACGTCAAAATACTTTTTGAGCTCAATGTGACAAATACACCAAGTGAGCCTGAGCAAGCTCCTCATTTCTGGAATTTCTTACGAACAATTTCCAAGGTTTGTTATAAACTTTAAAGAAGGAAAACATCTAGCTTGTCATGGAAACATTCTTAATTTTGTAAAATAGTTGGATGCTTCTATGATTGATCTAGTTTTTCATAATTTTGTTTTGCTTTGCACCTATGAAAACACTATTCATTTTAATGTAGTCTTCTTGCAACCTTCACAGTACTCTGACATGAAGAATACGATAAATAATAAATTATGTTTGTGATTTAATTTATATGTCAACAAAGATCTATGCTGAATGGGGACAATGGTTCTCGAGAGCCCATACGCTCTTTTCTATGAGAATCACATTGGTACTCCATATTGACCAGATGGATACATGTCCTTGAATAAATCTATTAAATGTGAGGGGGAGGCTGTGACACCAATTGGACATATTTTGTTTAAATGGGATGTTGCTCAACACTTCTATATACTTCTGATTCAAGATGTGTCTGAAAGATAATAATGATAGAGGTTCACATTTTCATTTCAGACTGTTAAACGGATTCAGCATGCATGTCCTCTAGACTTACAGAATTTCCAATTTAAAAAAGCTCATGATGAATGGTTCAAAGCAAAACCAATGAGAAGTAGAGTATTCAAAATAGAAATGCACATTGAAATATAATGAGTTTTGAAAATTTAATTTTGTAGACTATCACTCTTTTTTTTTTGTCTAGCAAATGTGTTGATTTAAATATATTATGGGACACTTTCTTTTGTCTCTTATTTTCACAACATACCTTAAAACTCACCATTTTGGTACACATATATAAAAAAAACCGAAAACGGAGGGGGATGACCCCCTCCCTTGACCCTCCCCCATCCTCCCCAGCGCCTGAAAAAATTCCTGGGGAAGACCCTGACTTGGATATGTAAAGCTAAAAAGCTAATTTTGGTATTTAGTAGAGATATGGAATAAAAGGCAGTAACAAAGAAAGTTTGAATATCTCTTTTATCTTTTTGTCACAATGTATACTAATGTCTTATATGAATGCATTTTCCCTTTACCTGTTCTGAATGAAGCACTACTTCAAACCACATTTGAACAGAATTGCGAAGCAAAATAAAGATATCCATATATAAATAAGTTTTTAAATGATCGAAAATCTAAAGTCTCTGCAACAAAAGGTGAAAAAAAACATATATATACAATCAGTGATTTTTTTCTTAATTAAATCAATGGGCTTTTTTTTACCAAAACTTAAAAATCAATGGGTTTTTATATAGAAAAATGAATGAAAGTAATGAGTTTTTTGGGAATTTTATGAGAATTTTTGGGCCAAAAATTCTCACTGAATACAATTTTTAATTATGTCTGCTAAAAATAATGAATTGAGGTCAGGGAATATGTTAAGTTGACCCAATGGTCATATCCAAATTTGACAGTTATAGATTTGCTGAGGCCAGAGGCAATCTGCATTTCATTGTGCTAATTTTAATTTACAACTTACTTCCTTGTTTTTGACATGACCTGTTATTTGATCTGAAAA
This sequence comes from Cerastoderma edule, assembly GCA_947846245.1. Taxonomy (NCBI): domain Eukaryota; kingdom Metazoa; phylum Mollusca; class Bivalvia; order Cardiida; family Cardiidae; genus Cerastoderma; species Cerastoderma edule. Next base: position 980,892 of record OX401409.1, read on the forward strand.
GGGCTCCAGAACAAAAACATAAACATCTTATTACAGCTGTTTCAGATAGATCTTTTCCTGTAATAAACAGAATGGAATCAGAGTTCCCACTTGGCCCCTTGATTTGTGCTAGTTTGGGGAATTTTTGTCCCTTTGTGTATGGAATTCTGAGTGGAGGTGATAACCTTTAGGGGTCATATCAAGGAATTTGGGTTATTTACTATATTAGTTTGGGGATCAAGGAAAACCATGTGGAATGTCTTATTCACCTGATGATGTTTGAAAGCATTGCGATAAAAAAGGATTTGTTCATCACAAGCAAATTCTCCTTATTTCCAAAAAACTATCTATCCTTTCCTCATGTATAAGAGCATGAATATTTTTTTTCCTGTTATCAGAAATTTGGAGCAAGTGATTAAGCAGCCAGTTTATCCATGAAAAATGAAATTATTGATCAAAGAACATCTAATTTATTATGAATATGAATAAATTATAGCAATCAATCAGTTTGTCACAATATTTAATGAAACGTAGAAAAGTGTATAAAGTAAGGGAAAGAGTTAAGCCTTTAACTGTGTATTCCAAGGTTGCATAAAGGAAGTTTTAAGCCTTTTTCAACGATTTTTTCATTAACACTATAGCAACATTTCACATATCCATGCTTGTTTGATCCCAACCAGTGCTAATGTTTTGACAAGCACCTTTGTCCTGCATGGCTCAGTGGTTAAGTTGGCAGACTTAGGACTCAGTGCCTGGTTCGAGCCGTACTGACACCTGGTTTTGTGGGAATGACCTTTGGCAAGTCACTTCAGGTTCCTAGCTCAGTACTGGTGGATCTAGGAAAGTTATACTAAAAAGTTGTTGATACGGTATAAAACTAGAAGTGTTCTTAAATCTGTAAATCACAAGTGCTTTTTACTCTTTATAAATTACAGGTGTATCCAGGCCTGATGTTGACATCTGGTTCCATACACTGGGCCCTGAACATGTTAAACATCCCCATACACATCAGAGATGTCTGTGTGTTCCTTGCTCCAGTTTTCAGGTAAGTCTTGTCTGTTTCAAGTGGCCCCTTCCCTACCCTATATGTCCCCCCTGACATCTGGTTCCTTACACTGGGCCCTGAACATGTTAAATATCCCCATACACATCAGAGATGTCTGTGTGTTCCTTGCCCCAGTTTTCAGGTAAGACTTCTTTGCATTAATTTAGAAGACTTGGATATTATTAGCCTGACATATTTAATCCAGATTTTGAGCCACTTTATTTGTCTGTCTGTCCATGAAGATTTGTGGATCTTACACTTTTTCAAAGTATTTTTTTAAAACTTTGTATATATGTCATCATCACAAAACCACCATGTTCAAAACATGATTTTCTTGGGGGCCTAAGTGGCTAAATGGTTAGAGAACAGACCTTGAATTCAGATGGATCCTCTCCAAGTGAGTTGAAATCCTGGTGATGGCATTAAGATTTGGATTTTAATGAGAGGTAGATTCCTGGGGTCCGTTTTACTAAACAAGTTACAGAAAATATTTGCGTAAGTCATAACTGATAAACATGGATAGTATCTTCAATGAAAGTACAATATTGCAATGTGACACGTCATTGGAAGCGTCTCGAAGAGACGATTCCAATGATGTGTTACTTTGTAATATTGCTTGGCCCAATACTGGTATAAGAGGAATTGTTGATTTAGACTTAAGCAAATCTTAAGCGAAAACTGCTTAGTAAAATGGTACCCTGGTTGACTTACGGAATCCCAATGGTTCTATCTGGCTTCAACAGCCCTACGGAGTCTTCCTTCATCACAATGAACCTGGCATTGCAACATAACTGAAAAAATGTTGACCCAATATACAACCCATATGATATATACAAAAAATATGAATGCATACAGTTCAAAGTTCTGTGTTCTGCAGCAATACAATGATAGTTTTACAGCTAAATGGTTGGTGCTTATAAAATAGTAAGTCATATAGTTTATACCACCAACATGAAAAATCTAGTAGTTTACTGCATTTCCCTTAGTTGGTTGCATATGTTATCTGTTATTTACTGTACTTTCCTTTTTCTAGTGGCATGACTGCGGTATCTGTATATCTATTTACCAAAGAAATCTGGAATCCAGGTGCAGGTCTATTCGCAGCATGCTTTATTGCAATTGGTAAGTTACTTATTCTAATGCTTTATGTCATGTCTGTTTTTTCTGTCTTAACCCATTACCAAAACATTAACGACAGTTGACCAGTTTGTTGCAGATGACTTTGGAAAACATGTAAGGAAAAGGAGAAATTGCTCTTAACGGGCAATTTTTCCTTTTCCAATAATGCTTTCTGCCATAGCAGAAGACTGTTTTTTTATTCCATCAAATTTTAAAATGTCTTGAATTTTAACTATCAAACACCTAGAGGCATGGCTTGAGAAATCTTAATTTGGTTTACTTGTCTGTAAATACAAAATCTGTTTCTGTACTTGTATGTGTAACAGTAATGCTGTATATTTCAGTAAAAGTCCACTTGTCCGTTCAGGCTATATGGACAATAAATTTTGTTCCCCCTGAGAGGATGACATATTTTTCTCTGCTCAACATCTTATTTCCTTCTCCGAGGGAGTTTGTCAAGAAATCACTTTGACATTAGGGGCCACCATGGTCTTGAGATCAGAGTACAGAACTTGGGATCACATGGTCTCTCTTTGCAAGGGTTCCAATCCCTGTGACAGCATTTTGGTTTTTATGAGAGGTAGTCTCCTGACTGACTTACGAAATGCCGATGGTTCTGCCAGTTTTGAGTAGTGGGTCCTTCTCCATAAGTCCGGCATAGGTTTCTGCATGGCCCAGTGGTTAAGTTGGCGGACTTAAAACTCAGGGGTCCCTGGTTGGAGCCCCACTGACATCACTTGTTTCGTCGGATTGACCTTTGGCATGTCTCTTCAGAGCCCTAGTCTTGTACTATTGGATCCAAGATAGCCGTTAAATAACTGAAAAATTGTCGTTTAACACCATACACAATAAGTCAGGCATGGCAACATAACTTATATAATGTTGATGTGATGTTAAATCCTTATAAACTTTTCCTTCATTGTTTCCAGTGCCAGGTTACATATCGAGGTCCGTAGCCGGTAGCTACGACAATGAGGGGATCGCCATATTTGCTCTCATGTTCACATACTTCCTATGGGTGAGTTATCTCTCTTTTAAAGCCTGTAGATAATTCAATATACATTTATCCAAATCATCATTATGCATGATAAATGACCTTCGCTGTTGATGTGTGTACAGCCAGAGTTGCTTTAAATGGTTTATTTGGCCGAAGCATAAAATCGACACTGAAAGTAAACAATACAAACATGTCAAAGTAATTTCCAAATTAACAAAGTTACTGAAGAACTGAAATCTAATTAAACAATATAGACTTAACAGAGTTCAAAGAAAATCTTATGTTCATAATACCATATGACAAATAAAACCCTAATGATAAAAATGTGTGCAGTTGTATCTCCAAGAATTTGACAACAAAACTGACATATGTTTTGGACAGTCAAAATTCAGATACTTTTAAAGCGTCGTAGCTAGGCAAATTCAACAAAAGTTTACGTGAAATTATAACAAGAAGATGCATAAATTATTTTAGTAACGATCAAAAACAAATATCTTACATTATAAGGCCACAATTCTAAGGGAAAGGTGAAAATGCATGGAAACTCATGTTCGAGTCAAAGCGGAAGTGCGGTACAAAATGGTTACACACTACTAAATTAAACTAAAAACTTGGGGCTTGACACCAATAAATTCAACTAAAAACCTGGGGCAGTACAATGCGCCTTAAACATCATTCTTTTACTCTTTTGAAAATTGTGTTTAGTAAAACTTTTAAAAAGGCTGCCAATCAAGGGTTCAGTGTAAATCTGTTTCCTAAGCAATTGTACAACAAAACAGGGATTTATATAAAAATGAGATATTCTCCTGAAACTTTGGAATAATGATAATGCAAATTTATTTTCCTCAGCCTGTCTTAAAAGTTACTTGCATAACACATTTTTTTTTTTTGGAATTTTTATTTTTTATAAAGATAAGATACTCTTGTAAAACTTGGTACAGAGGTTTTTTTAAGCAATTTAAGTAAGAAACTGTTAAACAGATTCAACTGTTAAAGTGGTATTTAAATTGATTCAAAAGCCTGTGGAAGAGCGCGATTATTGATCGTTTTTTTGTTTTATTTTCAGATAAAATCCGTGAAAACAGGATCTTTGTACTGGGCAGTATTCACAGCATTATCATACTTTTACATGGTAAGTAATTTCTTCCTACAAATCCCCTACATGACTCCCAAATTCATATCCAGTTGTGATAATCAGATGTCCATTCAGTGAACATTAGTTGTTTTCATTTGAGGTTACGATTATATTTGGGTTTGTTATCAATTGACCACCTTTTAACCCTTTTAACAAACGCCAAATTTTTCGACTGTTCCCAAATTAAAAGAGTTTGCAGACGACATTTCTAAATGTGATGAAACTGAAAAACAATCTTCTGATAGGGCAGAAAACATTGTGGGAAAATGAGAAATTACTCATTAAGAGCAATTTTGCCTTTTCCCAAAATGTTTTCCAAAGTTGTCTGCAATAAAATGGTCAAATATCGTTATTGTTTGGTAATGCTTTAAATGGTGCATGAACAAGACATTTGATACTACTCCTATTTTGACCTCTGACCCCTTGACCTCTGATATTAACTGCATTTTCTATTTGCAGGTGTCTGCTTGGGGAGGCTATGTCTTCATTATAAATCTTATTCCACTCCATGTGTTTGTTTTAATATTGATGGGCAGATACTCACAGAGAATTTATATAGGTAAGTCTTCAGTGTTTTAATATTGATGGGCAGATACTCACAGAGAATTTATATAGGTAAGTCTTCAGTGTTTTAATATTGATGGGCAGATACTCACAGAGAATTTATATAGGTAAGTCTTCAGTGTTTTAATATTGATGGGCAGATACTCACAGAGAATTTATATAGGTAAGTCTTCAGTGTTTTAATATTGATGGGCAGATACTCACAGAGAATTTATATAGGTAAGTCTTCAGTGTTTTAATATTGATGGGCAGATACTCACAGAGAATTTATATAGGTAAGTCTTCCACTTCTTCAGTGTTTTAATATTGATGGGCAGATACTCACAGAGAATTTATATAGGTAAGTCTTCAGTGTTTTATACAGATACTCACAGAGAATTTATAAAGGTAAGTCTTCAGTGTTTTATATTGATGGGCAGATACTCACAGAGAATTTATAAGGTAAGTCTTTGGTGTAAATCCCCCTTTCATCATGGTTAATTGGACTTTCTGGTGACTGCATGAAAATTAGAGAAAAATTAGAACCAGAGGAAGAAATAAGTATTAAAACTTACTCCGATTGAGCATGCAAAATTACCACTTATTCTTATTTTTCATTCATTTTGAAATAAGAAAATACTTTTTGTATTTTTTTTCTTCAAGTTTTCTAACTAATTGAAAATTATAAGATAATACAATCCTTATTTGATAAAATTGCATCGTCTTATAACATTTGGAATGTCATATTTTAAATATGCATGACTGAATCTAATGAAAACTCAGAACCAGTTAAGAAATTATTGGAGCTTTATTCTTTTAAGTCTACGTACATGATAACCAAGATTTTTATATTATTTTTCATTTCAGCGTATAATGCGTTCTTCATACTTGGTTTATTATTGTCGATGCAAGTTCCATTTGTTGGCTTCAATCCTATATCTACCAGTGAACACATGGCATCAGCAGGTACGAATACTTATCATATGTTTATGTATTTACTTATACAGTGATGTCTCGTTAATCCGAACACGTTCGTTCCCAACAAAATTTCCGGATGACCGAATCATCCGGACTAATGAAGCAGACCATGTCCTCATACACATTAAGACATAAACAGTCTGTAAGCACGTGTATAGTTATAACCCTGTAGCACACGCCAAATTGTCGACCGTCCCAAATTGAAAGAGTTTGCAGACGACATTTCAAAACGTGATGAAATTAAAAAATAATCTTCTGATATGGCAGAAAACATTGTGGGAAAAGGAGAAATTGCTCGTCACGAGCAATTTCTCCTTTAACCACAATGTTTAAAAAAGTCGTCTGCAACAAACTGGTCAAATATTTCGGTTCCCTTACAATTTCGTTCGGATTGCGAGACATCCAGATTATCGGGGTCCGGATAAACGAGGCTTTACTGTAATTATTTTTTTAAGTTCTCATTAAGGCACTGCTCGTCTAGGGTTCAGTGCAAGAATATTTGAAGTCCCCATTTTGCCACCAGATCTTTTACTCCATTATGAAAAAAGGTCCTGCAAAGCTCAGTGGTTAAGATGGAAGTCTGGGAATTTATTTATTTATGAAGTAAATATTTCAAATAGCTTTGTTCAATTATGATTTTGAAGTTTTAATCTAAAGCTGTCATTAATATTCCTTGCTGTTGCAGTCTGTGATTTTTTGTAGTAGTAACTGAATGAAATGTTGGTTTTTTTTGCAGGTGTGTTTGCACTGCTAAACGCCTACGCTTTTCTAAAATACATCCAGTCTTTCATGACAAAGGCACAGTTCAAGTCCTTCTTTATACTGGCCGCAGCCAGCGCGGCTGGTGTTATATTTTTAGCTGTTGTTGGTCTGACCTGGGCAGGTAAGATTGATTGTTTATTATTATGTCTCTTACATGATGGTCAATTTGAATAAAAAATGGGTTTTTTGAAATTCATTTTGATTAAAGACATTTTCCAGAATTAAATGACTCTGATTGTATGGTAAAATAAGGGCTTTTACGGCAAGGTGATACAATTGTTTTTTGTTGTTTACTATGTTTGTCGTATTGCTTAAGTGTTTAGCCTAATGTCCTGAAAATCAGTTAATAGGATAGGTAGGGATCGTTTTTTGTTGCTTTTGAGGTTGTTGTTTCTTGTCAGGTGAATTTTTTTGAACAAATATGTTTTTGTGGGAAAGGAGTAAAAAAATAATGTTATTGTGGTTTACTTGTACATGCAGTAACAGTCTGTGCTATACTTGTTAGGTAATACAATTAGCATTGATAGATGCTTTTACCAATACCATATTATTTCATAACTGTTAAAAAAAGGGCTTCAAAGCCCAATCTAATGTTGACATACTGCCATATTTCAGGCTTCATACACCCCTGGAGCGGGCGATTCTACTCGCTGTGGGACACAGGCTACGCCAAAATTCACATTCCTATCATCGCCTCGGTGTCCGAGCATCAGCCTACTACGTGGGTCTCGTTCTTCTTTGATCTCCATATTTTAGTTTGCGCTTTCCCTGCCGGAGTGTGGTACTGTGTGAAGGACGTCAATGATGAGAGAGTTTTTGGTAAGGGTTTACTGTAATGTTTTGTTGTTGTTATATAACTGTACTTGGCTACATTGGCAGGTCTTTTTGGGATGAGGCCTGGGCCTGTTGAATTTTGGGAAATTATAAATTGATGAAAATGCTGAACTGGAAAACCAAAAAGCTAGTGTGATGTTGAATTTTGGGAGAACTGCATGATTTTAAAGAGATTTCCAATTGGGAAGGTGCCTTTTATGGGTCCCTCTTATATATGGAGAAAGTCCTTGTTGGTGCAGAGGTAGAGCATAGGACTCTGGTACTGAGGGTCCCGGGTTTCATCCCTGTAAGTGGTGACGTGAAAATGCAGGGACTAACCTGCATATCGGTGCCAGTACTGATCATTTATCCAGAAAGCAGTCTTCGAGATTGATCTTAATATGCTTCAAGCTTCCTTCGCAGTCAATGTAAAATAGCTAACTTTAAACTATCAGTGGGGCCTCCGTGGCCTCGTGGTTAGAGTACAGAACTTAAAATCACATGGCCCCTCTCCGCGTGGGTTCAAATCCTGAGAGGGATATGGATTTTCATGAGAGGCAGTCTCCCGACTGATTTACGGAATGCCGATGGTTCTACCCGCCTTGACCAGCCCTTATGGGCAGTTGAGTAAGGGGTCTTTCTCCATCATTAAGAGTCGGGCATCGCTACATAACTGAAATAATGTTGATGTGATGTAAAACCCATATAAAAAAAAAATAAAAAAAAAAAGATATCAGTGCTAGGATGTTTAAGTAGGAGGCAAATACTCCTAGCTCAAATCTTGATTGCTTCTTTAAATTGTGAAATAGAGGGTTCTCAAAAAGCTTCTCTATAGAAACGAAATATGATTGGTCTTAGTAACGGGATGTAAACAGTTATAAAGACAAACAGGACATTATCAAGTATCTGCCGTTAGTGCTTTAATCTATAATGCTATAACAATAAATGCTGTAGAAAAATGTATGGTGATTTCGGAAAGCTATTGTCCTAAACTATTTTCTTCTGTCTATACAAGCTCATTAAGATAGAACAGCTTATTCAATCAAAGACTATCAACAAAGCTTAGAGAACTTAGTTATGGTTGTTCTGTAATATTGACAAATGAATTACTATTTGTGAATAGAAGAATCATGAGAAACATATTTGGCAATAGCAAAAATCAACTTTGATTACAATAATTTCAAAACTTGTTTTTCATTTTGATGCCAAAAGCTGTTTGATGATCATATAAAAATCTTTTGACTCAGATTATATAAGAGTTGATGTCCTTATATGGAAATTTTTCTTTTACAATTCCAGTTGTGCTGTACGCAATCTTCGCAAGTTACTTTGCCGGCGTGATGGTGCGTCTGATGCTGACCTTGACCCCTATAGTTTGCGTTGCCGCAGCGATAGCATTCTCCAAGGCGTTTGAGATCTACCTCAAGGACGATTCGCCGAAGCCGACACAGAAACCACTGCAGAACGTACAGGACAACAAAACTGACAAGAGCCTATATGACAAACCAGATAAGGTAGATGTTTTTGGAGCTTTTTTTAGAAAGTTTAGGGTCCTGCGTGCACAAGTGGTTAAGGTGGCAGACTTTGAACTCGGGGGTCCCAGGTTTGAGCCCCACTGACACCTCTGGTTTTGTGAAAGTCACCATACTTAGCAAAATCCACTTAATTGTCCAATCATACAGAAGAACTAGGTTATAAGGTAAATCTTTCAAGTTAGTGATAACCACATACTGCCTTATTGCTTATGATTTTTTTTAACTATCTCTTATTCTGAAAATCAAAGAAATTATATGTCTATAAGTAGAGTGTTTATATTTAAGGAAGTAAGAATAGAAATAGAATAACAAAACAATCAAATTTTAAGCAATATCTATGATTGGATAGTTTGTTTTGACAGGGAAAGATAGGAAAAAAAAAGCAGGGCAATGAAATTTTAAACATCTATTGTTGGACTGTTTACATGGACAAGGGGGAGTAAGACAATCTAAACAAAATAGTCAAATATTTAGCAATATCCACAAATAAGCACAGTATATATTTTTGCAGGGAAGAAAAGGGAAAAAATATACGAAAAAGCAATTTAAAACAATTTCTATAAATTTATTTACATGTAAGCAGCCTAGCACTGGTGGATCCAGGAAAGTGGTTTCATAACTGAAAAATTGTTGATACGGCATTAAACACCATTCAAACAAAAACTACATCTATTAATTTATTTACAGGGAAGCACCGAGCAATCTTAAACAATATCTATAAATTTATTTACAGGGAAGCTGTTACATATCTGAAAAATTGTTGATACGGCATTAAACACCATTCAAACAAAATCTATTTATAAAATCTATTCACAGGGAAGCAAGGCCAAGAAAGAGAGAAAAGAGGAGAAGCCTAAAGACCAGGATGCCCTTGGTATCAACGTGAAGAGTATTATCGTGATTGCCCTGCTGATGCTTCTCATGTTGTTTGCCGTCCATTGTACCTGGGTCACGTCCAGTGCTTATTCTAGTCCGAGTATCGTACTTGCTTCCTACAACCATGATGGGTGAGTATGCTTAGCTAGTTAACCCTTTCCCAAACAATAACGACAATTGACCACTTTGTTGCAGACGACTTTGGAAAGTAGTGTGGGAAAAGGAGAAATTGCTTGAAACAAGCAATTTTTCCTTTTCCCACAATGTTTTCTTCCCTATCAGAAGATCATTTTTCAATTTCATCACATTTTGAAATGTGGTCCGCGACCTCTTTCAATTTGGGACACTCCAAAATTTGGCGTTTGGTAAAGGGTTAAGATAGAACTCGAGGGTCCATTGTTGGAGAACCACCTTTGTTTAGTTCATGTTCTAATCCGAGTATCGTACTTGCCTCCTACAACCACGACGGGTAAGTGTACTGTTATAAAGGGTCCTGCCTGGTCAAGTGGTTAAGCTGGCTATCTTAGAACTCAGGGGTCACTGGTTTGAGAGCCACTTTTGTTAGGTTTTGTATATATTTGTTTTTGTGTAGGGGCCTTAATGGTGTGTGTACAATAGCCTGTCTCTGCTTGGATTCAAATCCTTGTGATCATGGCATTTGAATTTTCATGAGAGGTAGTCTCCCGACTGACTATTCTAGTCCTAGCATTGTACTTGCATTCTACAACCATGATTGGTATGTTGTTATAAAGGCCCCTTTCCAATAGGATGCTGCTATTAAATCATGCAATTTTGCCAAAAATTCAAAGTCACACCTGTTTTATGTTTTCCCAATTCAGCATTTCCAGATATACAACTTCCAAAAATTCACAGGTCTTGAGCTTTTCCCAATTTAAAAGAAAATGGCCCCTATATAATTAATGCAAACAAATTAATAAGAAGAATTAATGTCAACAATAATGTATGAAAGATGTTAATGAAAGTGTTAATTGAAATAGACTGTTGTTAACAAATATATAATGTTAATGTTGACAAAAGTATATGGCAACTACTAACTAACATAGTACAATTTGTACAAAATAAACAATTGGTTTTATTAATCTTTTCAGGAGTAGGACAATTTTAGACGACTTCCGAGAAGCCTATTTTTGGTTACGCCAGAACACAGATGACAAGGCGCGTGTGATGTCATGGTGGGATTATGGGTATCAGATAGCGGGGATGGGAAACAAGACGACCCTTGTGGACAATAATACATGGAATAACAGTCATATTGCACTGGTAAGTGCGAAGGACTTGGGCTAGAAATGTGGGTCCTGCCTGGCCCAGTGGTTATGGTGGCGGACCTCGAACTCAGGGGTCCCAGTTTAGAGCCCCTTCGACACTTCTGGTTTCATTGGAGTGACCTTTGGCAAATCACTTCAGAGCCCTAGCTAGTACTGGTGGATCCAGGAAAGTCGTTAACATTAACACTATTCAAACAAATGAGCTAGAGATAAAGAACTTGAAATGACATGGTCCCTCTCTCTGTGGGTTCATATCCCAGTTTACGGCATTAAAATTTCAATAAAGATCAGGGGTTGTCTTGGCTGTCTTACTAAATGGTGATGATTTTGCAATTAAGTATGGGGTCCCTCTCCATCATTATATCCTGAGCTTCGTAACATTAATTTAATTGTGAAGACAGAATGTAAATCCTAAGTTATTATAAAATGTTAGAATGAGTTAGAAATACACTTGGTATTCACTTTTTCTTTTGCAATAATTTTTATAGTTACATCAGATCAACAGCAGAAAGTTGTAGCTAAGGTCACTTATTAATTTGTTTATTTTGGGATTTTATATTGATATTGCAACAATTCAAGAGTTCAATGCAAGACTATAGTAAGTGCTTCATAAACATGAAATACTTACTATAGTATTGCACTGAACCATCGAATTGTTCAGCCTGGCTCATCTATGCTTTAGATTAGGGCTCATCAAGTCGGGTAAAACCATGATCACTCTAGCATCACCAAGTTTAGAACATGTAGATAGGCCGTGTGATTTCCAGTTCAGTCCCCTTACACTAATTTAGGGGATTTATAACTCTATCTAGATATTGTTTTAACTTGCAACTTGATTCTATTTAACCCAATACCAAATAATAATGATATTTGACCACTTTGTTCCAGACAACTGTGGAAAAAATTGTGGAAAAATGAAAATTTGCTCATAACATTTTATTCCTGTTTTATCCTATTTTGCAAACTCTTTCATTTTGGGACAATCAAACATTTGGCGATTGGTAAAGGGTTATGCTTATGATCTTTTAAAAATAAAAACATTACAAAAACAGTTTATATTGTAATCCACAGGTCGGCAAAGCCATGTCCTCAAATGAATCGGCAGCTTACGAAATCATGCGAGAGTTGGATGTGAATTACGTACTCGTGATATTTGGCGGAGTGATTGGTTACTCGGGAGACGATATAAACAAGTTCCTTTGGATGGTGAGGATTGCGGAAGGGGAACATCCAAAGGACATAAGGGTCAGTGTATTGTGATTATGCCGTTTTCTTTTTATTCTATTTATTGCAGCATGAAGATATTGAACATTTTTGTAAACCTTTTAAACGGGTGATGCATAAGTTTCATTTTATCCAGATGAGTGGCTTGGAATGGCTTTTGTGCAATTTTGAGGAGGATAAACAAAAAGGAATAAGAGATTTGATAATTGATGCTCCAAGAAAATCCTTTACATTCATTTGTTTTACAACTTTTCTGTTATTTTCCAACTTTTCTGCATTCATCAGTACTAGGCTAGGGCTCAAAAGTGTCTTGCCAAAGAACACTAATGAAAACGGATGTATCATAGGGCTCGAACCAAGGACCCCGGGTTCTTAGGCCACTATTTCAACCACTTGGACACACCACAGGATCTTTAATTCATTACAAGGGGTTAAATCGGTCATGGCAAGTACTGGTTAAGTATCAGAATGCAGTTATTAAGAGTACATTTAATAAGCTTCGAGATTCTGTTACAGTACAGAAGATAGATATATAAATGGGAAATAATTCATATTTGATATAACATTTTATTTTCAGGAGTCAGACTATTTCACGCAGCAAGGAGAGTTCAGGGTGGACGCCTCGGGATCGAAGACTTTACTGAACTGTCTGATGTACAAACTGTCCTATTACAGATTTGGAGAGCTCCAAGTATGTATATTAAACCAGATTCTTTAACCCATTACCAAACAATAACGGCATTTAACCTCTTTGTTGCAGACAACTCTTGAAAACATTGTGGGAAAAGGAGAAATTGCTCGTAACGAGCAATTTTCCTTTACCCACAATGTTCTATTCCCTATTAGAAGATTAAATTCCAATTTCATCACATTTTGAAATGTTGTCTGCAAACTCTTTCAATTTGGCGTTTGGTAAAGGGGTAACCAATTGATAACATTGAGGTTCACAGCAATACTTCATGTTTGTGAAGTGCTTGCTTACAGTCTTGTGTTGAACACATGGCATTTTTAACTGATGTTAAGTGAAGAGGAGACACCCCTGGTTTTGTAGGGGTGACCTTTAGTAAGTCACTTCAGAGCACAAACCTAGTACTGGTAGATCCAGGAAAGAAGTAACATCACTGAAAAATTGTTGACACCGCGCTAAGCACCATACAAACAAAAGTTAAGAGAAGTAAACTTCTTCATTTCTTCTTTTAACCCAATTTTGTTGTTGCTTATTAGAATCATACAAAGTGTCGTATTAGATTTGATAAAATGTTAATGGTTCTATCTAGCTTAAACAGACCTTGTTGGCAGTTGAGTATTGGGTCTCCCTCCATCATTAAAGAGTTGGGCATCACAACATAAATGAAATAATGTTGACAGGATGTAAAACCTATATACATAGATAAATTAATAAATGTTGATTCTCTTTTCAGCTTGACTTTAGAAGCCCTGCTGGATATGACCGAACACGCGGCGTGGAAATCGGCAACAAGAAATTTGATCTTACCCACCTTGAGGAAGCATATACTTCGGAGCACTGGCTAGTCCGAATCTATAGGGTGAAGGATCTAACAAACAGAGAACAGGCAAAGCCCGTGAAGCCTGTGAAGAAGAAATCCAGTAGAAAAACTAAAAAGAAGGTAGGTTCTTGAAAGTTTGTGTTCACTTTGAGTTAAAGGTCCATGTTCATGGAAGGGGACATTTGAAAGTCAAAATACAATCTTTTTTAAATGTAGTAGATCTCTATAGCGATGTCGTGCTTTTGAATTAAAATACATAATATTTCATTGTATACAAACTTGAAAGAATTTTATTGGCTTCTGATATAACGGATAAACTGTTGAAAACGGTGAAAAGCAAAGTTGAAAACCCTTTCTATTTATCTCCTTTTTTCAGGGAAGTGGGAAAAAGATCGGGACCATTAAAAACATACCCAAAGTAGTCAAAGGAAAGAGGCCCAAATCAAAGAAGTAAAAAGACACTTAATATATTTTCTTTTATTATGTTTGTTGAAATTTGTCAGAAGATGTATACATTCTAGAGAGAGATGGGGATGAGAAGTTTAGGAGCGAAGGTGCTGCGCAACTATTTATGTACTGTATGTATATTTGGTACTGGGTACTGGCTAGTACTAAAGATATTCCGAAACTGAACTGCTTCTTCCTAACATAGCAGTGGGTTGAAGATAGACTAGGTGTCCGTTGATTTTGCCTAGCAATGATTGGCTATGTGTTCAACAAAGAACTATCGCATAGTACGAACAATTTGCAATTTTAGCAAAATGACTTCAACATAAAAAATGTGCAGGAGAAATGGCACTTTTTCTTTGGCTTATAAGTTTTGTTTTTTATAAGTTTTGGAACTTATAGGGATTGCAAGTGCTTGGTTCTAAATACACTGGGCTCATTTATATAGAGGGTATATCAAATGATTGCTTTTTATACTTTTGTTAAAGCCCTATGTTGTTGGTTCTCGTAAGAATCGGGTAGTTGTGAGCCGCTGTTTCGAGTACCTTCTTCATTGGACTGTATGGAAAATTCATGATATTTTTTAATTGGTGTGATATCACCTGTCTTAAGATTGTTTTGGGTTCTCTTGCATTAAAGATCTTTGGGCTTTAAATGTTAATAAAAGATAAAATGAAATGATTTTATTTTATTTGAAATCTCTTGCCTTTTGATTATCTTATGTTCTTTTGTGTTGAAAACATTTGACCTTTATTGGTTAATATATGAATTTGGAAGTGGGTTGTTAACCATTTTATGTTGAAACTTTAAGTCACAATGAAGTTGTAGAATACTTGAGTTTTATGGTGGGAAATAAATAAAATCAAAACTAAATTGTAAACAAGATATTAGATTTTTGATTTTTCTTTGAGGTGAAAATTGTTAAATATCTGTATAAACTGGAAGCTATGTTAGTACATGTTTGTATTTCTACACAAATGCTTTAAATGCTTTAATCTTTTCTCTTACCCGTTACCATACAAAAACGACATTTGACCAGTTTGTTGCAGATGACTCTAGCAAACATTGTGGGAAAGGAAGAAATTGCTCTTAACGAGCAATTTCTCCTTTTACCACAATGTTTTCTGCCCTATCAGAATTTTTTTTTTACAATTTCATCACATTTTGAAATGTCATCTGCAAACTCTTTCTATTTGGGACAGTCTAAAATTTGGCATTTGGGTAAGGGTTTAACTCTGAGTATTTTTCCTCGTCAAAATTAATTAGATGTCTAAGGTTTTTGAAAGCAGACACCAAAATCTATTTTTAGAAAATTACCCAGCATCCTAAGGGTAAGGAAAATTAATGGCTTCCTGTAAATATTCTTCATTATTATTTCCTTGATTTATCGAGGCATTTTGCTTGTTTTCTTAACACTGCCTTTCCAAAGATACCCTATTAAAGGTTTTCTGTACAGATCATTTTTTGTTTGTTTTATTTTCCTCCGACCAAAGAGCTTTATTGATATTGTCGTCGTTATGACCCATTACGCCTTATATTTACTTATAAGGAATTGACCTAGTGGTGAGAGTATTGGGCCATTTTCTAAAAAAAAAAATTACAACTTCTTAAATATCTTAAACCCTTACTTTCACAGTCGAGTAAAATAGACAAGTTGTGTTCAAGGGGTTGGAAAGAGATAAAAGAAAACAAATATGTCTCTTTATTTTGTTCATTTTAATTGTCATTTGAATAAGTGGTTAAAAGGGAATTATTTTGTAGGTTTGATAGGTAATGCTTATTGTGGGGAGAATTTGTCCTTATTTTTCCTTTTTGTATCAAGACAATTGGTTGAGTGAAAATCCACAGTGGAAGGTTTACTAATTTGGTCATAGTTCAGGGGCCCGTTTTACTAAACAACTTAAGAAAAATGTTTGCGTAAGTCATAACTGATACACATGGATAGTACCTTCAAAGAACGTACAATATTGCAATGTGACACATCATTGGAAGCGTCTCGGAGAGACGATTCCAATGATGTGTTACTTTGCAATATTGCTTAGCCAAATATTGATGGAGGAATTGTTGTTTTAGATTTACGGAAATCTTAAGCGTAAACTGTTTAGTAAAACGGTACCCATGTTTAGTAAAACGGTACCCAGGAGCTGTACTATCAATCATCTTATTCTCCAACTGTTAATTTGATGATGAGTGTTTTATAGGTCTAAATTGAAAGTGTTTGCAGACACAACATAAATTGTTATAGAACAAGAAAGAATATCTCCGAAAACTATTGCCTGAAAAAGGAGGAATTGCTCATATGAGCAAATTCTCTTTCTTTTTACTAATAATTATATATGTGATCTATTGCAGTCACATGATATACACAAATTGTTTGTCTCGGTATTTATTGCTATCAGCAAATTTACTTATGGAATGAACAGGACATATTGGTAGCACGGTTTCAATAGATTTTCTTTTTAAAGTTTTTGAGTGTAAACTGTAATTGGCCGAAAGGGAACTTTTTATCAAGGGCTCAGTGCAAGCCTATAGTAAGTGCTTCATAAACATGAAGCACTTACTATAGTATTGCACTGAACCCTCATTATTTTACCACAATGTTTTTTTTAAACATTTTTAGTATCATATTGAGAGATCATCTAGAATGTAAAAATGTGCTCAGAGTGATGATTTTGTTCGGTCCATTATGTGTTTTTATACAGGAGAAGATCTATGCTGGTGTAATGGTTAGCGTCTGGGACTAGAGACTGCCCTTGCTGGGTTTGATTCCCTCTTGCAATGGGTAATTTTCCCTTTGAGTGTCCTTTGGCAAGACACATTTTCCAGCCTAGTACTGGTAGTATTTCAGAGATAGTGTTCCATAATTCAAAATAATGAAACCTGTACATTAGTGTAATAAACAACAGCCAAAAGAAACAAGAAAACTTGATCAATGTGATTGTTACAGGACTGGTGCTGTTGATAAGATCTTCATGATTTTGGCACAGTATTGTCAACACCATATGTATGCCAGAAGGGGTTATAGTATAGGTCCATCGCGCTCTCAAGCGATGTTTACGTTTCAAGCAATCTCTTCCGTACCTGAGCTAAGGGGTTCTGATCAGAGTTACCTACCGTAGTATTAATCCTATATCACCCGTTTACATTTTTTTAACTCGACCATAAATTGCGTTGGACCTATAGATATATTAATCACAAAGTTGTCATGTTCTGATGCTTTTGCTCAGAAACAGCCTCAAAATACAATTGGGGTATTTGGTTTAAGTGGTTTGTTGCAGATATTTTTTTCAAGTTGTTTTTCATGGTTCAATGCAAGACTAAAGCAACTCCTTCGTGAAAGTGAAGGGGTTGCTATATTCTTGCATTGAACCCTAACATGTAATGTCACAATTAAGGATTATGTTATACTGAATAAATAAAAAAAAAAAAGGTAAAATGTTGTTTGAACTACATGTATATGGTAAGAAATTAACCCTTTCCCAAACAATAACAACATTTGACCACTTTGTTGCAGGCGACTTTAGAAAGCGTGTGGCAAAAGAAGAAATTGCTTGTAACAAGCAATTTTTCCTTTTCCAACAATGTTTTCTGCCCTATCAGAAGGATATTTTCAAATTTCATCACATTTTGAAATGTCGTCTGCAAACTCTTTCAATTTGGGATAGTCAAAAATTTGTTGTAAGGTAAGAAACGAACCCATTACATCATAAATAATCTTTTTATTAAAAACCTGAAAAACGGAGTTAGTGAAATTGTAAATCTTTTGTGTCAAGAGCGAAATTTAAGAGCTCCACAATTTCATTTATTTGGTCAAAATGGTTCATTTGTCGTCTGCGGATGCTTTCAATTTGGACACGCCTCAAACTTATTCATGGTTTGAATGAATAATATGGCTATCATTTTTTTGTGGAGACTCAAATAAAAGATTTTCAAAAGAAGATTGTTTGTTTTCTCTTTAATAGGTTTTTTCTGGTGATTGATTGACAAAATTGTTCATTTATCGGAATCTCCATACTTTTTTTTCCATATACTTCACTCGTAATCATCTGTTCGAGAAGTCAAAACCCTAAGAATACAGGGTGATTTTTTTCAAAATAGATTTTTTATATTGTCTGCTTTCCAAAACCTTAAATATCTGCTTAATTTTGATGAGAATAATATTATAATGATTTGACTAAAAATGTGTTGTTGAATTTTTTCAAACAAAAAATAATTTTGATGAGGAAAGATACTCAGAGAAGCAAAAAGGTTAGATCACAGGCCAGCCAACAATTTATTTGGCAGCTGGCCTGGATCAAACCTGTTTGCATAAGCATGAAGTTGTTTCCAGCACTGTAAGGGTTAACAGCATGTCAACAGTATTTCAGTTAAGTAATTGCAGGGCTCTGTGGTATCTTCCCAAAGGAAGGATCTGCGGTGGTGTAATGGTTAGCGTTGGGGACTAGAGACAGTCTAACCCGGGTTCGATCCCTGACGGCGATCACTTATTTCACCGTGGAGTGTCCTTGGGCAAGACACATTTCCTAGCCTAGTACTGGTGGGTCATCCAGGGAACATGTACCTTGATACTCAAAAATGAGTGCTGTACATTAATATGTAGAAAGGATACTCCAATGCAAGGAGGTGTATTTTATTTAGTAAAATAAACACAAATGTCTCAAGAACTAGTTGTCTGCGACCGCCTCTTTGCAATTCGTGAATCAATTTCTGCCTTCAAGAAGTCTTTTCTGCGATGTCTATTCCCCAGTTCTTTCCATTCGTTAAAGTTTACCTGTAAAAAACAAATATTTAACCTTCTTTTAATCATTCTGAATTGAGAGATTCTTAACGAACGAATTTTCAGATGAGAATTGGAAGAAATATATCTTTCTTTTTTTTCAATGTATTACGTGTGAAACCTTGCTTATCATCTATAACTGCTTTGGGCATTTTCAAGATGATAACTCCATGAAAGAATTGTGACAAAAGGAGAATTTTTATTTTAACCCCAATTTACTTGGCGGCTGGCCTGGATCCTTCCTGTATGCATAAGCATGAAGTCGATTCCAGATGCAGAGCGTCGGCCTCTGGACAGGAGGGTTGTAGGTTCAAATCCTTTGAGAAGTGAGTGGATTGCTCTTTGCAAACTTTCATTAATCTACATTTGGCTTTGAGTACTGGTTGTGTATCCAGGAAGCAGATTTGTTTGTTTGTATGGTGTTTAACGTCGTATCAACAATTTTTCAGTTATGTAATGGCTTTCCTGGATCTACCAGTACTAGGGCTCTGTAGTGACTTGCCAGAGGTCACTTCCACGAAACTAGGGGTGTCGGTGGGGCTCGAACCCAGGACCCTCAAGTTCTAAATAAACAAACTTAACCACTAGGCCATGCACGACCCCCAGGAAGCAGAACCGAGAGTGATTAATCTAAGTTGTAAGAATTTAATTCACAATCGATGTAAAATAAATAAGTTTAAACTAAGCTGAGGTTATCTATGTTATCTACTTACAGTTATGACCTCTGTGTTATCTAATTTAGAGAGTTGATTAATCTTCAATTGGTATACACCTCGAGGTTCAAAGGTTTCCTCTTTGTCAGAAACGCAGCATACCATATCACTAGGTTCTGGTAGTAACACCACAAACCTGAAACAATAAAACAATATGTTAATACATGTATATAGAGAATGGATGGTTTGTGTCTTGAATAAAAAATATTATCATGCATTGCATAGGAAAACAATCTGATCTGCTGTGGTAGAATCTGATAGTAGTCTAAATAAATGAATGAATGAACAGTGTTTTAAGACGCATCAACAGCTAAGGTCAGTTAGCATGCATTATGGTGATGTGGATAAATGTATATCTAATTATTTACAGGTTAAGGGGGTAAAACAACAGCGTGAAGAGTAACAAGAAATCATGTATACTAATACCTTGTCAAGCCAGCGTCATGACTTTCAGGACATATCTTCCCTTCTTGGTCCAAGTAGAATTGCACATCTGTAGGAAGGAATAGAGAATTATACCAGGCAATTATTTTATATTCGTCACGGCTGAATATTGTTAAGGAAACATTTTGTATTTTCGCATGTCCTAAATGTCATGCAAGATATGTACCGATAATATAAATTTTCCTTTATTGTCCAAATAGAGTTGTACATCTTCAACGATAAAACAAAATCAAAGTAGGCAACGGTTTCATATTGGTCCTGAAATGTCGTGGCTGAATATTGTTTAGAGGAAGTTCTGTATACATGCAAAAGGTAAGTTTTGATAGATTTGTGACACATTCTTTCTTCATTATCATAGAAGAAATGTACATCAGTATGAATAATCAGAAAATCATAGCAGGCAACTGTTTCAAATATAACCCAAATGTCATGGCTAAATATTGCCAAGAGAAAATGTTGTATCTTTGTAAGATATGTAACATAAATTCTCCTTTATTGTCCAAATAGAATTGTACATCTTCAATGATAAATACAAAACCAAAGCTAGCATCTATTTCATATTTGTCCTGTTATATTGTGGCTGGATATTGTTTAGAGAACTTTTTTTATTTTTGCAAATGGTATATTTTGAAAGATTTGTGACACATATTCACATCATTATCCATGAAGAAATGTAAATCATTATGAATAATCAGAAAATCATAGCAGGCAACTGTTTCAAATATAACCCAAATGTCATGGCTAAATATTACCAAAGAAAATGTATCTTTGCAAGATTTGTAACATAAAGTTTCCTTTATTGTCCGAATAGAATTGTACACCTTCAACAATAAATACAAAATCAAAGCTAGCATCTATTTCATATTTGTCCTGTTATATTGTGGCTGGATATTGTTTAGAGAACTTTTTTTATTTTTGCAAATGGTATATTTTGAAAGATTTGTGACACATATTCACATCATTATCCATGAAGAAATGTAAATCATTATGAATAATCAGAAAAGCATAGCAGGCAACTGTTTCAAATATAACCCAAATGTCATGGCTAAATATTGCCAAGAGAAAATGTTGTATCTTTGTAAGATATGTAACATAAATTCTCCTTTATTGTCCAAATAGAATTGTACATCTTCAATGATAAATACAAAACCAAAGCTAGCATCTATTTCATATTTGTCCTGTTATATTGTGGCTGAATATTGTTTAGAGAACTTTTTTTATTTTTGCAAATGGTATATTTTGAAAGATTTGTGACACATATTCACATCATTATCCATGAAGAAATGTAAATCATTATGAATAATCAGAAAATCATAGCAGGCAACTGTTTCAAATATAACCCAAATGTCATGGCTAAATATTACCAAAGAAAATGTTGTATCTTTGCAAGATTTGTAACATAAAGTTTCCTTTATTGTCCGAATAGAATTGTACACCTTCAACAATAAATACAAAATCAAAGCAAGCAACTATTTCATATTGGTCCTGAAATGCTGAATATTGTATAGAGAAATCATTTTATTTTTGATAATGGTATATTTTGAAAGATTTGTGACATTTTTCCATCATTGTTCAAGAAGAATTGTACATCAGTGTAAAATATATTAAATCAAAGCTAGCATCACTTTCATATTTGTCCTGAAATGTCATGGCTGAATATTGTATAGAGAAATCTTTCTATTTTTGCAAACGGTATATCTTGAAAGATATGTGACATATTTTCTCATCATTATCGAAGAAGAAATGTACATCTGCACGAATAAACAGAAAATTATAGCATCTTTTTTCATATTTAACTACTCTTTCCACCAATGTTGAGAAGGTACAAAATTAACATAAGGGAGCATGGGCTCAGTTGGTTAAAACTAGGGATGGAATGAATAATCGAGATGTTTCGAAGGGTTTTTGGCCGATTCTTGAACCAATAGGGATTTGGAGATTTCCTGATCCGTAGCACATATTACATTTTCATTACTATTCCATAGTCTTTATTGCTTTGACATCACATGTATATGTAAACATGTTTACATTTGTCAGCAATTATAAAGGTTTAAACAAAGGATAAGTGTAGGCCTATCTTTATTCGGACATGCAAGACATGCGGACAATTAAAGTCGTTATAAAATCAAATATTGGAATATATTCAAATAGTAGTTACCGAATATTGGAATAGTGATTTCACTATTCATTCCCATTCCTAGTTAAAACAAATTAAACATACCTATCAAATGCCCGTATTTGTTGATATAAAAACTCTGCAGTAAGCTTTCATCCCCTAACATCTCCCCTAGCACAAACTGCAGGGATTTTTTTAGTGGGCTTATGCTGTCTTCCTAAAACATAAAAATAATTCAATAGAAACTCTGTTAGAATCAGACCCTTAACCCTTAGAACGCTAGGTAATTTTCTAAAAATAGATTTCGGTGTCACCTGCTTTCCAAAATCTTAAATATCTGCTAAATTTTGTTGAGGAAAGATCCTAAGTGGTGCAAACAGGTAAGATCAAAGGCCAGCCGTCAATTTACTTGGCGGCTGGCCTGGATCTTACCTGTTTGCACCTTTTTGCATAAGCATGAAGTCTGTTTCAGCACTTCAAGGGTTAAGACAATTCTAATGACTTCCCACAACATGCAGGCTGTTTCCTCAATAATAAAAATCATAACCAAAAAACAAAAGCGAATAAAATACTATTAGTGGCAATGCTTTTCACAGTGCTTCCTCATAAAATGTTTCATTAAGACAATTCTAATGACTACCAACAACATAATGTTCCTTCCATAATAAAAATCATAACTAAGAAACAAAAGCGAATGACTTACAGTTTGTGGTTAGGCTTTCCACAGTGCTTCCTCATAAAATGTTTCACTAAAACAGTTCAAATGACTACCAACAACATAGTGTTTCTTCCATAATAAAAATGACTGCCATGAAAAAATATTAACCCATTACCAAACCCAAAATTTCTGACTGTCCCAAATTGAAAGAGTTTGCAGATGACATTTCAAAATGTGTTTCTCCTTTTCCCACAATGTTTTCCAGAGTCGTCTGCAACAAAGCGGTCAAATGTTGTTATTGTTTGGTAATGGTTTAAGCTCCTTATCGAATGACTTACTGTTGGTGGTAACGCCTTTAACAATGCTTCCTCATCAGACAGCCCTGTAACTGGTACACCAAGATCGATTTCTGAGTAGGCTTTCAACAGGAAATATGTGCTGACACTGTTATAGATAACTCCATCTTCGCCTATTAAGGGAAAACAGGAAAAACATGTACAGTCTAACTTGTGTTAAGCAGCCACCCTTTTAAGCAGCCAACCTGCCTTAAACAACCACTACAGAAAGCTCCCTTGTTAGATTTATAGTGTACATCAATTTGTGTTAAGCAGCCAACCTGTCTTAAACAGCCAATTTACTCTGTCCCATAGACTGGCCTCTTAACCCTTTAAGGTATAGAGATAAGGCTTATCAGTGACACTATAGGTATAAACCATCCGATTATCGAAGACCATTAACGCATACATAATTAGTCACCCTGGGTACCTATTTGCACAGGATTATCTCCGATAATTGTTATTGATTGGGGTACTGTTAATCAAACCCAAATTAATGCATTTTACATTCATCTAATAGATTTTCTCAAAGAATAAAAGACGACGAGAACAAAATTTCCTTTAAGTTGATCTTTTTTTTTCTTTATTTAGTGATACATTCATATCAGGATTAAGTTGTAGAAAATTAAAAAAACAATGAAAATGTATATTACGGCGTGAATTATACAAAATCAAAAGTAATAATATGACTTATGTGTTCTCCCTGAGAGATCCCTAATTTGTTTTTCTGTTTTGTCATCAATTGCAGGGAATTTTGTTGCCGAAAAATACCATTCATGACTCGAGATACATACTTTGTCTTTGCATATTTCTCAACAAAGCTGAATCGTTTTACTTCAATTCCCATTCAAACCGTTTCCAAAATATATAAAAGAATGTTTTTCAACGCAATATTGCTTTGTAAAGAAGTTAAACCTGGTCCTTCTTATAAATGTAAAACAGTAAAAATCAACTCATTTTGGCAACGAAACATGGTTATATTTCCGTAAAATACGTGTCCATGGGTGATGAATTTACCAAAAGCTCGTAGTTGTAGTCAAAGTCGGATGAATGATCTAATTTGCTTGTCCATGAATTGGTAATATTTATCAACATTTCATCATCTTCAGGCTTAAAAAAAAACGATCAAATTACTGCTCTGAATCTACATTGATGTCCGACTTGCGATCGGAAACACCAATTTGGCTAAATATTTTAAAAAGGCCGTCTTTATAACGTCAATTATTTGACGGCTCGATTTTCAATCGCCTTTAAACTTTGAACAATAGCTCCGTGTCATAAACATCCTTTACAGGTCGCGTGCCGTATGCTCTGGTTTTAATTGGATAGTATTTTTAGAAATGTGTTAAGTTACTAAAGAATTGCATGAAATCCTTATCGAGTCTTTACAAATCGGCAGTGTTTTGATCTTTTATGACCGGAAGACTTCTCATTAATTGGATTGGTAATTTGGATTCCCTTCATCTCAATTTGATAGCGTTATTTCCATAAGCGTGTCGTGAGACCATTTTCAAAAGATTCTCTCTAGAGCAAAAGTTTAAACTTTGACCCTATAATTTTATCATCGGAAATGAAAGAAGACATATTTATTTAAGAGGAAAATAAACTTTGGAGAAAATGATGTGTGTGCAAAGATGTGTTATTAAGAGCTAAAGTTGAATCAATTTTTCAGCTGTCAAAAAGCGTTCTATGCGGTAATCGATAGAACGTCAAAATAGGTTTTATACGGTAATAGGTATAACGGCGAAAAGGGTTTTATACGGTAATCGATAAGGCGGCGAACGGCGCTATATACCGTAAAGGGTTAACACAAGTTTGACTGTATTTATAAGAATTCTAGATAAAAAGGGTTTTAAATGGCCCTGTGGTTGAGGTGGCGGTTTTAACACTGTCTCAACAGTTTTACAGTGATGTTATGGTTTTCCTGGATCCAACAGTACTAGGCTAGGGCTCTGAAGTGATTTGCCAAAGGTTACTCCCACAGTGGGGATCAAACTCTGGACCCTGAGTTCCAAGTCCGCTACCGTAACGACTGGGCTACGCAGGACCCCTGGAAGTTACCCTAGAAAATTCACCTTTTACGTTGACCAATGGGTAGCAATTCACTTAATGACTGGAGGAAAATAAAAGCGCAATTCAAAACAGATATACATGTACAAGGATAATATCTAAAACAAAAAGTACAGCATTGTAAAGTGACATGTGGAAACACCTTTCTTACAATAACTTGTAATTAAAAACAGTTTTATTGCACATCTTCCGCCTTATATACACCACAGGGGTCTATAGCTATATTGGAGTCAATACTATGCAAGATAATAACAATATTTTACATAGAATTGACCCCAGGATAACTATGAACCCTAAATAGTACTGGCCCCAGGATAACTAAGACTCCTGTGATATAAACTAAATAAACTGAAACTTTAAAAAACTTTAAAAATATTACCTGTCTCAAGCTGCTTTTCCAAACTGGCCACTTCTCTCGCAACCAGCTGTTTCAAATGATTTTCCCCGAGCCACTGCTGTTCCACAAGAGGCCTAACATCCTTAAAAGCAAACCTTTTAAGCATCGATCCAGATTTCAAAACCTTCGTCACATTATCTTTAAAATCCGGAACACCCTCGTGTTTTAACATGCTTAGCGCACTCACAATCTTCATAACCTCTGCAGGATCCTTAACATTCAGCAAACTCGCTTTGTCAACCAAAATATCGATCAACTCTTTATCGTAATAACCTTTCATAGCATAGGACACTAAACATGCAATGAACACTGATCGCGTTTTACTGTCAATATCGCCCGGGTCTTGGATCAGGGATAAATTGTACTTAAGATGTAACGAAAGCACTCTTAAATATAAAACACTTTTGGAATCGGACAGGACCGCCGAGGAGAGTAAGTTTTTTAGATCGACGGGACTGAATCTGAACCTTTTATATTCACTGTCGCGAATGTTGTTTTCGAGTTTCTGAACAAGACTGTAGTCATGTAACCCGTTCTGAACGACAAAGTTTATCCCTTCGCACACACTTTTCAAGTTTGTATGCGTTCTGCAGTGGTATGTGGTGTTTAATAAGTACGGCAACAGCGGGGTGTTTTTGTACTGCTGAAAGGATTTCATGACGTAGCTATCTGTCTCTGCCTGGAGCCCTTCAATTAACGCTTGAGTAAATTTCTGAAAATGAAGAAAAGTTTTGCTGAATAATTATTCAAATAATGTTTTCATGGAAGTGGCCTTTGGCAAGCCACTTCAGAGCCCTAGCCTAGTACTGGTGGATTCAGGAAAGCTGTATGAGTCACAGGCTTAGGCTTTTATCCTGTACCAAACAGTAAACGGTATACTGTTATTTTCATTTTCTGCTGTTGGTTTCGATTTGGACTAATCACAAAATGCCATATTGAGGAATGTATCAATAACAAAGTGTATTTCATTCTTGACAGCATTGAACATTTTGGTTTGTTTATGACAGTGCCAGAGTTCATTGGATTGGTGTTTATCTAATTCATTTAATGTAAAGTTTAGCATAAAACATGACTTCACAATCATACAATTAAGAAAGACCACAATGAAAGTAAAGGAAAATCACTTTTCCCCTGTTTGTTTTATCATTTGTTTTTGATGTACTTTCATGGTTAGTTTAAACTTATTAATTTTATTTTGAAATCAATCGAGACAGAAGCTTGAAACTTATTAAATTCATTCTTGATGACAGCCTCCTGGATACTAACTACACCAGTACTCGCAAAGATTCATGGGTTAGTCCCAACTATTTTCACCTCGACTAACGGCAACATTATTGCATTTGTAATACAATCTTTTTCTATGTTACAACTATGTTGTTGCCATGTAATGTTATATCTTTTACCAAATAAGTTGTTGTAAATCTCTCTGTCTGTCTATAAAAAATAATACTCTTAGAATTAGGTTAAACTATACCTACATTGACAAGGGTGCACCTGTGTTTAGTGTTCATCAGTGAGACGCTTTCTATGATGGTGGCCAGACCAAGGGCATTGTATTGTTCGTACTCTTGAAGAAAACCAGCCAGTACTTGTCTCTCAAACTGTGAATCTTTTTCTCCATGCTGGAAAAACATCAACAAAATTGAATATATAAAGTACTCCCTTTAAGAGCTTGACTTGCAACATCTGGTGCATGACTTTACTGGTAAGAGATGAGCTTGTAAACACTGATGTGTTTCCTGTATATATGATAGTCCCAAAATGCTCATAAAGTTTGATTTCATTAAGTTTTGCAGGACTTTTTGCTTAAGATGTATGAAAATGGATACTGATGCTTTGGAAGGACCTTGAAAACATTGCTTCATAGAAAACAATATACATTTTAGGTGTCAGTTTTTTCACCAATTTTTCACAAGTTTCGTGGATAAACCTAATGATTCAACACAGAGCTACCACGAGATAACACTTTTTTGTTTTTACATCAGCAGAGTCTTGAAAATACATTTAAGATCTCAAAAGTCATGTGAGTATGTATGACCACATGGACGACTTTTGTTACAAACACAAAACTTACTTTCAACACAAATTTAAGTAGAGCTACACCCAAGTCATTTAGAGGATGTTTTGTCAGGACATTCAGCAAAACTTTTTCCTGATCCGCACTGAATACAATTGGCTTTTCTAAATCAATTTTTGTCATTTCCTGGACTTCGAAACTTGCTACCAATTGATTTTTGCCTGACTTGCAGATACGGACGATGTTACAAATAACATCGCTTGAGTTTGCTGGTACAGTAGATGAGCCTTTACCTGCCTGTAACAAAAGACAAAAGAGATATAGAGGTATGGTATTCACTTGCTTCTAAAGGTAAAGGTTCTGTTTATTATAGTGTCACCCTAGTGAACAGACCACTCAGTTTGGCTTATGAGACACTTTTCACTGATTATACCAAGTACCTCCCAACTTCTATCACTATGCCAGGCGCCAAGCAAATATAACCATTAATTTAACTGGCTCCCGGCTCACAATCAATCGAAGAAAGAAACTGGTATGGTAAAAATCTACCAGGCAGAATTCTGGCTGGTAACAGAAGGAAGGAAAACAGCATACTGTCCTTAGAGATAAATGCTTGCTGATTCAAATGAACGGTTGGCCATGTTTCCTTTACTGAAATATTGGTCAAAATGATTTGGAATGGAAATTTGACAAATATCTGAATCAAATCAGTGGAAAATAAAAGTCTAATAACGGGCTGTCTGCTTCGAAAAATCGAAAAGCAATGATTCAGGGGAAACAACCGTGTCCTTCTTGTTGTTGTTGTCATATTTTGGGAAGTTGCATTCTGAACAATCAAATTGCTAAAAATGTGCAAGCTGCCCGTTGTCTATCTTGTGGAACAAACTGGAACCAGTAGACAGCAGGGGACCAATTTACCTTATCAGGTGGTTGTGTCATCATTCCAATTTTCTGTCGGATCATATGTAGTGCCGTCTGGACTTCCACCGGTTCCCCTTTGATCTGAAAGATTTTCTCCTCTGGATTGGGAACCAGGTCCCTCTGTAACAGTACTTCTGCACCAGACGTGGAACGGATAAATTTGATGTTTTCTCCGCCTGAGGAACAAAAATATACCTTATTCAATTTTCACATTATTTCAGATTTTTTTTTTAAAATGACGAATTGAGAAACTGTTGATTAAAGCACCTTTTACATAAATTTTGGGAGTTAGAGGCCAACTTTCCATTAGAGGAGACCAATGAAGCAAACACCCTACACAAATTAAGTGTTACTTATGACCACCATCATATTTTTTGGTTTTTTTTTAGCCGACCAAAAAGTCGTTTGAAGCGGTCGAATTGGCCGGCAGCCGGCTCCTAACATTATTTCAGTTATATCACAATGCAAAGGGGGCCTTTTTGACCTTGTGGTTAGAGTGAAGAACTTGAAATCACATGGCCCTTCTAAGTGTTGGTTTAAATCCTGGTAGTAGAATATTAGGGTTTTCATTAGAGGTAGAGTCTAACTTGTGTTAAGCAGCCACCCTTTTAAGCAGCCAACCTGCCTTAAACAGCCACTACAGGAAGTCCCATTGTTAGATTTATAGTGTTAATCAAATTGTGTTAAGCAGCCAACCTGTCTTAAACAGCCAATTTACTCTGTCCCATAGGCTGGCCTCTTAACACAAGTTTGACTGTAGTTTCAAGCTTACCAAATCATGGATTACAGATGGTTCTACCAGCCTTGACAAGCTTTAATGGACATTTGACCTCAGCATTTTCCGCAAGTGATTACGAGCCACGTATTACAATAGAACTTAAATACTTTTAAAAAATCTTTCCAAGCTACTGTTTACTTTCCCAAATAAGCATAGCTAATCAGTTGTTAGAGACGAAAACAATCTTGCTTCATAGACTTCAGTAAATGTCTCAAAAAAAAAACACCTTGTCTCGAACTCAGGACCCTTGTTTTCCAGGTCTGACTAAGCTAATGAGACTCCAATTAGAATCATATTAACAAAACAATTTCTAACTGGGCGCCAGATTTTTCTTGCATTTTATTACAGGGGCCTACTAAAGGCACATTTCAAATTGGAAATATCTTTAAAATGATACATTTTTCCTCTTAACTAGAAGTTACATCATCCGTTTGGTTTCACAATTCAACAATTTCAGCAATAAAACTTCCCAAAATTAACTAGCCTAGGCCTCTTCCCAATTTTAGGTGAAAAGCCCCTGACTGTAACCAATGGTTCTTATTAAAATTTTCTTAACAAAACAATTCTAATGGTTACCCTCAAAACTGGGTTTTTCTTATACTTTTTGAAGTAACAGCATGTACAAGCTTTGGCTAAGCATGCTGAATCTTTCGACCCGGAGCTACCTACCTCTTCCTATTACAAGCCCACATTTATCCGCAGGAATAGACAGAGTTGTCTGCTCTTTAATCTTTTTGCCAACCAATGGCGTGGCTTCCCCATGACTGTTGTTTCTACCTCCGGGGGAATCTGTAGCATGTTTATTCCCTCCCCCATGGCTGTAGTTGCGACGCCCACCAACATGAAACCTTCTTACAACTTGGCAGTCCTGGTATAACTGTAGTATTGAAGAAAATGACATGAAACACTGAACTAATTATACATCATAATTAAAATAAATCATCTTAATTATAATCATATGGGTTTACAGGGTTGTCATAAAGAACTGTCTGCCGGCCAATTTGACTGCTTCAAATGACTTTTTGGTTGGCTCTTATACTGAAAAATATGATAGGTGGTCATAAGTAACACCAAACTTTTGTTGGGTGTATGCTTCATTCGCCTCCTCAAATTAATGACAACCCTGGGTTTACCATCACATTAACAGTATTTAAGTTATGTTGTGTTGCTGGTAAAGAATCGGAATTCTGTAGGTTTTTGGAAGTCTACCTTGCATGAAAATCCAAAAGTCTTCATCATGATTAAAACCCATGCACTGAGGGGCCAAATTACATAAATGTTATTGGCGCAAATTTAAAATCATAGGTCAAGCTACGAGGTGATTTCCCCTATCTATTTTCATTATAACTTCTCCAAACCTACAGAAATTGCTCTTACCAAGCACTTTCTCTTATTCCCAATGTTTTGTGCTGTCTCAGAAGATTATCTTTCAATTCCACTCCATTTTGAAATGTCGTCTGCAAACTCTTTAAATTTAGGACAGTTGAAAATTTTGCGTTTGGTAAAGGGTTCTAGAAGACCAACCCAAGATTTGTAAAAGAAGAAGAACATTTTATTTCAACTGAAGCATATACAGCTCATGGTTGATAAAGTATATAACAATAAATTCATCTTCGCATACAATTGTAGAAATGGTAAACATACATACACCCACACACACATACGCCCACGCAAGCACACATACACCCCGACACACCTACCCACGCACACCCATACATACGCTCACACAAACACACAACAATTCTTAATGTATTTAGGTGGAAAATGTCTTAAAGAAAGTTTCAAATGTTTATTCATATACATCTATGCATATATACTTATATACATATGCATACATGCAAATATACAAACATATATCACCTTAGAACTTTAATTAACTAGTTAGAAAAATACCGTGATGAAAGCTAACTATCATCTAACTTTAGTTGTCTCCGGTTAAAAGCTTTAATACAATATGAAGCAAGTCTGTACTGATCATTTTTCTTGTCTGATTTCAAAAGAGGAATAGGTTTATACTAACTTGTAGGCCAACAGCAAGGTGTTTAACAGCTTGTTGTTCCTGTACCTTGGTCTGGTTAATCAATATTCTGCACAACCCTGTTAATCGGAGTACACCCTTCATTGCAAAAGCTAATTGGAGTCAGGTCCACAACACTACAATTAAAGGAAATAAACATGTAAAGAATACAAATTGAATCTCACCGTCATTTTATCATTAGTATAACAGTTATCATGAAATTTTACATGCTGAACCACCAGAGGTCTAGTGATCAACATCGTGGAATTGAGAACGGGACAACCCTGATATGTTTTCTGTTCTATATAGCCAGACGCCTTAAGCACGATAAATGTCGAAATGTTGAGGAAAAAGCTTCATTCACAGCTAATTATTGAGACTAGACTACCAAACTCCTCAGGGCAGTAATGTGCACTTTGGTAGTCAAATGTGCCATTGACGCAACCAACAGGTCCAAGGCATCATGTACTTTTAGTGCTCAGATTAGACAGCCACCACTTAAACAATTCCCAATCATCTGTGTTTATATTCGGGTCCCCTTATATTCTAATAAGATATGAGATAAAGAACGACCTTGATTGCTTAGCGACACGAAAACCCATTAAAAAGACACATACTTCATTATTTTCAATGACATTTTAAGAATACCTTACACATTCTGACTGAATACCTTATTGTTTACAGCTCAGCTTCATCAATACGGGTGAGCTACTATTTATCATTAGAAAACCTGTATGGTTCATGTTAATTCAGATTTTGCAGGCAGACCCCGGATTAATTTGCCGTGAACAATTAGCTTGAACACCGCCTGGTACGAAAAAAACAGTGTTGCGAAAGTGAAGGGGAGTTTTCGTCCTAGATTAATGGATCGTTGAAGGATTTCTTGTGTGGACCTATGCGTAGCGATAAAGGTTACAAGATTTAACATCAACACAAATCCTATCTAACAATACAACACTCGACAATGAAAATGACATAACTTGTCATAAGTTCAAATCTGCATTGCATTTTCATGTTGACAGATGCTCTCTTCATGATTAAACAGTCAAGAACATCATAGCCTGAGAATAGACCCTGGGGAAATGGCGCATTCGTTTGAACGTTTCAGTCCGAAGAAGAGGACGCCCCCTGCAGCGGAGAGCCCAGCAAGAGGTCCGGTTGTTTTGGCAAACGCCCCACAACCGTCCAAGATCCTGCAGGATGTTGTTGGTATGTATATTCTTGTGTTAACACTTGAAACAATCACGATTTCTAAATAAAAACAAAATGAGATGGCGCCCTGCGGTGGCAAAACGGTTAGCGACGGGGACTAGAGACTGACCAACAGGGTTGTCATTAAGAGACGGCTGCCGGCCAATTTGACCGCTTCAAATGACATTTTGTTCTGCTCAAATAACAAAAAAGTGAAACGCGGTCTTAAGAAGTAGTTAAAACACATAATTTTTGTTGGGTATTTGCTTCATTAGGCTCCTCGAATGGACAGTTGGTCTCTTACTCCAAAAGTTATGACGGCCCTGGGCCAACTCTGGATCGATCCCCGAAGGCAATCACTTATTTCATCGTGGATGACATGTTGCTATGGCATTTAGCGCCAATTAACAAATTGATAATATTTTTGGACTCTTTTTATGCTCATTGAATGGGGTTATATAAAAGGCCCCTTCCCATTTGAAAATTTTGTCAAAAACACCCAGTTTTCTAAAAGATCTTGAAATGTACCAACTTTTTTGTTTTCCAATAAAAAACAATTTCACCGATGATTCATTCCAAAATCAGCAGTCTAAGTTTCTAGGCCGCTTCCAATTTGAAGGAAAAATGTATTTGTATGCACAGGTTTGTCAGTAAGAGCCTGCTGCAGGCTTCAAATGACTTGGTCAATATATGATAGGTGGTTATAAGCAACTCCTCATTTTTGTTGGGTGTTTGCTTAATTAGCCTCCTCAAATCGAAAGTTGGCTTCTTACTCCAAAAATTGATGACAACCCTGATGCATTAGCTAATGATTTTATTTGACTGGTTGCTTGTAAATGATTCTTTTTTTCTTTTTCAGATTGTGTTCAAAGCCTTAAAAGTGGGTTTGATGAAGACGGTTCGCCCATTGACGATAACAACCAAACACTCCACAGATTTTGTGCTAAACTTGAGTATTTGCTACAAGCAGATATGAAGGGTAAAGTCTTTCTTCAATTTTTATGATATTGAATAAATGAACAGTAAAGATTATCTTTCCAGGCCAACGTTTATCATTTACTCACAAAGATACAATTGATCAGCTTGTTATAATAGGCAAATTGAGCACCAAATAGTATTTTAATTTAAAAAAAAAGGTCATGGGTCAATCTGAAAAAAGTTTATAAAATTTGGCTCCTTAGTTTGTTTCCCATATATATAGTTTTGAAAATCAAATGTCAAAAGGAGGCAATGAACTACTGTAATTGAAAGAATTATGATTTATTTTTTTTACACTCCTTCAAAATTAGATAAACACTTTTGTGAGAAAAGGGAAACTCTTGACATAAGCAACTTATACATATTATTTTAATGCCATTTTATACTGACTGTACCAGATGTGGTAAAATGAATAAATATGCAAAGTCTGCATTTTCTTTGAAGTGTAAGTAGAAACTATCATGACAAAAACAAA
Organism: Cerastoderma edule; assembly: GCA_947846245.1. Taxonomy (NCBI): domain Eukaryota; kingdom Metazoa; phylum Mollusca; class Bivalvia; order Cardiida; family Cardiidae; genus Cerastoderma; species Cerastoderma edule. The sequence goes on from OX401409.1 coordinate 1,015,026, forward strand.
GGAATTATTTAATGTAATCAATTTGAATTACAACTTGTCGAAATGGTTTTTAAAGTTATGTCAAAAGGATCCATTTGAAAATAATTACAGCAGAAATATGCAGGCAAATAGCCCATTTGGCTTATATTTGTGCTTATGAATGTGTATGTTAATGGGATTGTAACTGCTTATATACATTATATCTCGAGGGTTCAATGCAAGACTATAGTAAGTGCTTCATAAAGATGAAGCACTTACCATAGTCTTGCATTGAACCCTTGATCTGACCTTTAGAATTGTAAATGTGTTCATTTCTGTGAATGTAACTAGAAACTTTGTAAAGTTTACATTACTGAATAAAAGATTTATCTATCTAACTATGATGATTTCTTTTTCATGTTATTTAACAGAAAAAAAGTCTCTGACGGGCCGTAAAAAAGACTACTGGGATTATTTCTGTGAGTGCTTGGGACCGATTAAAGGCGTGAATGATGGCATCAAATATGTCAAAACTACAGGAGACGTAAGACATTAATCATTATATTTACCTATTTTGTTAATTGGTTAGAGTACAGAACTTGGAAGTTGGAATCATATGGCCTATTTTGGAATGGGTTCAAATCCAGGTGTCAGCATTTGAATGTTCATGAGAGGCAGTCTCCCAAGTGACTTACAGAGTACCGATGGTTCTACCTATATTGACCAGTTGAGTATGAGGTTTTCCTCCATCATCATGATTGGGCATCGCAACTTAACTGAAACAATGTTGATGCAATGTAAAATGCCATATATTTATGGAAATAATTGGCTTTGCTCCATGGAAAATGGGCCTTTCATTATGACAGCATGAACCCTTTCTCCGCCAAATATAGAGCAAAAAGTTCATCTCAGCGCCAAATATATTTAGCCATTTCTAGGAAAAAAGTAGTTTGCTGTACAGTCAAGCTTGTGTTAAGAGGTCAGCCTATGGAAATGAGAAATTGGCTGTTAAAGACAGGTTGGGTGCTTAACACAAATTGATGTACACTATAAATCTAACAATGGGACTTTCTGAAGTGGTTGTCTAAGACAGGTTGGCTGCTTATAAGGGTGTTTGCTTTATGCAAGTTTATGTCGACTAAAGTCGACTACGGCGGTGAAAGGGTTAATCAAAATTATGGCTAAGAGGTCTGCCACTGGGATTCAATGAGAAGTTGTTGAAAAAGGTGTTGAAACCCAAAATATATTAAATAATAAATAGAAAAGTAAGATATTGTTGTCCAAGTATCTGAAGATTTAAATAAGTTGAAATTTATTTATATTACATTCATTGTGAAACAAGTTCTTACAGCTCAAGATTAGTTACTCTCGATTTTGCTTTCTGGATACATAACAAGTACTCGCCATGTATGTGGATAAATGAAAAGTCGCAAGGTGAAACACACTTCTCATGGGGTTGAACCCATGATCCGCATGTCTGGAGGCCCACGCTCTACCCCTGGACCACTGTCCTCCACTGAAGAATTAAATCTTTGTATTAAAAGAAAAATGTATCATGTGTTTCCTAGTTAAAGTTAGATTACTTGATAATTAAAAAAAAATGAAACTTCTTTTCCAGTGTAAGACAGCTCTTGGTAAAGGGAGAGCGTTTTTACGATTCTGTTTGGTTCACCACAGACTAGCAGACAGTGTCCAACAGTGTTGTGTTAACGGCAAAGTCACAAGGTATTTATCTTTTTATGTGTCAATTTAACTCTTAACCCTTACCAAACGCCCAATTTTTGACCGTCCCAAATTGAAAGAGTTTGAAGACGACAATTGAAAGAAGTGATGAAATAGAAAAATAACCATCTGATAGAGCAGAAGCATTTAAGGAAAAGGATAAATTGCTCGTTAAGAGCAATTTCGCCTTTTCCCACAATGTTTTTTAGCGTCATCTGCCATAAACTGGTCAAATGTCGTTATTGTTTGGTTAAGGGATGTTTAATCAGCTCAAATTAAAATTAACTGCACATATTATTTTTTTCTCAATATTTGATAGGAATACTTTTGGCAAGAGATAGCGGTTTGATTGCTGATAATGACCAATATATTCTTTTGTCCCTGTGGTTTATTAAGTCATCTGCTGAAAATGCAGTATGACAGTGAAGTACCGTGAAATATGGCTGTTAACCCTAATAGTTCTGGGACCGACTTCATGCTTATGCAAACAGCTTAGATCCAGGTCAGCCAACAAGTAAATTGTAGGCTGACCTGTGATCTAACCTGTTTGCTACTCTAACCAACTTTTCTAATTGAAACTAAGCAGATATTTAAGGTTTTGGAAAGCCGATGACACAAGAATCTATTTGTAGAAAAGTACCCAGCATTCTAATGGTTATATGAAATAACTTAGTTATATAAACAGTTTACAAGGAACAAGAATAAATTGAAAACATCATACATAACTTACTTACTATTGCCTTTATTTTCAGTGGTTGGTTCTTTGCTAAGTCTATTTGGTTACAGCATGATAAAAGCAGCTTTTTGATTGGATGTTTGTATGACCTTAATGATCTCATATTTGACCTTGCTCCCCGTGGATACGACCTTGACAACTCGTGGCCATCCTTTGCAAGGTGAATATTGATCTCTCCTTGTTTTGTTCTTATTCTTAGGTAGAGGAAAAGATATAGGATATATAATTTTGTTTATCCTTTGAGAAAAAAATATCTGATTTTTAGTTTAAACTTATTTATTTTACATTGATTGTGACAGAAGCTTGAAGCTTGTTAAATTCATTCTCGATGACTGCTTCCTGGATACCACACCAGTACTCGCGCCGATATGTGGGTTAGTCCCGGCAATTTTCACCACGCCTTAAGGGGATTCCAACCCGGGGCCTCGGTACAAGAGGTCGAAGCTCTACCACGGCACCACTGTTGCCCACTACACCACTGTCGCTGGTTTTTTAACTCAAATTGATTCATTACAACTTTTTTGTATATTTTAGTAACCAATGGAGAAAATGGAAGGTGTAAAGTGAAATGAACTGCTTCCTTATTTCTTAACGATAGTAACTGAATGATAGATTGAAAAAAGAATTGAACGAAAGGAAAATCTACCTTACATAAGGAAACAAGTGAAATATTAGATGGATAAATCAAACTTGACTGATTGTCTTTTATTATTTCAGGAAAACGGAAGGTCAGCATACGTGGTCTCTGTCAGAGAGAGCTAGAACAATGAGTATCTCAAGTCTGAGTAGTGTTGGCCTGGTCAGTATATCTAGTCGCTTTTATACTGCAATATTAACCCTTAGAATGCTGGGTAATTTTCTGAAAAAAACAAACTTTTTGTGTCGTCTGTTTTTCAAAAACCTTAAATTTCTGCTTCATTTTGATGATACTCAGAGTGATTCCAGGCTGTTAGGGATAGTAATATGTGTTAAAACCCTTAGTTTGAGACAATGCCAGGTCAGGTTTTGGGTCTTCTTCCATCGTTATGAGCAGAGCATTGCAATTTACCTGAAATGATGTTGATCTGATGTATAAAACCATATAAATAAATGAACTAAAGAACTTATAAAAAAAAATTCTAGATCCGTGTTGTCATTTTTCCAAAGAGGACAATTTTTTTCACTTCGATGAAAATCTCAATCTGTGAGATTGTCATTTTAACCCTTTACAAAAATACCAAATTTTAGACTTTCCAAGTTGAAAGAGTTTGCAGACGACATTTCAAAATGTTATGAAATTAAAAAAAAATCTTCTGATAGGGTAGAAAATATTGTGGGAAAAGGAGAAATTGGGTGAAATTGCTCGTTAAGAGCAATTTCTCCTTTTCCCACAATGTATTCCAGAGTCGTCTGCAACAAACTGGTCAAGTGTGGTTATTGTTTGGTAATGGGTTAAGGGCTTTTTTTGTTGCCAAATTGGGAAAAGGCCTAGGCCTGTTAATTTTAGTTACCCATATAGATCTAGTTAGTTTGGTAATGAGTTAACAAGGAAACTTGTTTACATTTGCAGGAAACGCCAACAAAGAGTGATCAACTCTCCTCGACCCCAAATGACATGCATGACTATAACCAGATTATCGAGGAGCTTGCAACGTCAGAAAACAGCTGCTCTGATATGCGAGACAAGATCGAAGCTTTGGAACAGCAGAAAAGGGTATTCCAGCAATCCCTAGCAGAGTCTAAAGGGGAGATGAACATGCTGGATAATCAGCTGAAAGAACTGCAAAAAGAACATAAAGGCCTTCAGGCGGCTCATAGAGATTTAGAGAAAAGGTATGTTCCTAATAGTAGTCAAACTAATATGACGTGATTGGGAAATACTGAGAACATTTGCAAAATCTCTTGGCACCTCAAACTTATGAACCATTCATTTTATGGTAGCCATTTGCAACGAAATTTTAGTCGCAACTTTGAACACCCATATTCGCATTATTACAGTTATCACTTGGTAATAAACCGGATGTTGTCATATGGCGCAAAGGCAGCCACGGCACATTGGTTTATTCCAACATGGGTACTCATGTATACACCTGGGTAGAGAGGAGCAACATCGGATGTACTTTTGCTCAGAGAAAAAAAAAATTCCCATTATTTAGCTGGGATTCAAACCCGGGACCCACGAACGTTATCACTGATTACTCCAGTTCGCATCAGGTAAATTTGCAATATAACATGTAACAATGGGGCGAATCATGTGGTTAGATTTGAGAAAAAAAAAGGCTGCAGAACCCTCGCTTTGGGTTTTCAAACATGTACATCTTCCTTATAACTAACTTGTTTTTCATCGAATAACGCCTATCATATGGCGATTTGGAAGCAGTTTCAGAAAGTATTAACAGTTTTCCCCCAGGATGGATTAATAACAGATATTCATGGAATGTTTCTTGATTCCCTGACCCGGATATCTCGAAACACTTCATGAATGATCAAGGTTTTAAGGCCATCCACAAGAAAACTATTGACTCTCGTTGAATTGCTTCTGACTTGCCCTATGATAGGCGTTATCGGATGAAAAACAAGTAAGTAATAAGAAGGATGTACTTGTTTGAAAACCCGAAGTGAGGGTTCGGAGGTCATTTTTTTCTCAAATCTGACCATATGTATTCTCCCATTGTAAAAGATGTTTCCTGTTTTTCAGTTATGACCAGCTGAAGATGGAATCTGCCTACAAAGACAAAGATGGTAAAACTCAGGAAAGTGCCTTTGAAACCCGACTAATAGAGCTACAATCACAGAACGAAAAATACATTGAACAAATCCACAACCTTGAAAAGGATTTACAATTGACACAGGAGAATTTACAGACCACAAGTTCTGAGAGGGACAAATCAAACAAAACAAACCAGGAACTTGAAAAGGAGATTACAGATTTAAAATCAGAAATTGATAAAGAAAGAGAAACATTTCGAAAAGCATTAGAGGAAAAAGATGAACGAATGAAGGGTCTTCAAACAGAGATAGCATCGCTTGAAAAGAATCATACAGAAGGAGATTCCAGGGAGGCGGCCATTCAAGATGAGCTTCGTCAAAGTTGTACAATGGTGCAAGAACTTGAGAAGAAAGTATCAACGTTAAACAAAGGCTTTCATTGGTTGAAAACCTCTGTACAAGAAGGGTGTCAGTTTGAAGAGGTGACTTTTGATCTGCTCTTTCTTCACTATTTTGATTTTGTAAAGGGTTAAACACAATGTCAACAATTTTTCAGTGATATCATGGCTAATGTAGGATTCACCTGTAATTTGCATGAGCTGGAAAGTGTTTTGCGAAATACCACTTCCAAGAATTCAGCAGTACAAATTGGGCTTAAATCCTGGACCCCCATAACCACTTGATCAGGTCTTTCTTTACATGTGGGGGCTGTCTGGTTCTATTTGTCTTGAACAGCCCTTGTGGGTAGTTAAGAAATGATAGAGCTGTGCATGGCAAAATAACTGAAAAGTTGCAAGCAAAGAAACAATAAAAAATTGTTTGGTTATGAAAGTGGGCGATAATGACACTTTTCATCAATTGAAATATCTTCAAGTTATTTGTCATTTATAAATCAGTCATTCTCCCAGAAAAAGCTCATATCAACCAAGTGTAATTGCACACATTTAAGTTTCGTGGTTACCATAGTAAGTATATTTTTATGTTATGTTTTATCTTTTTGATTCATCTTCTGGGGCCATTGTTGCCATGTGGTTAGAGTTTAATTCTTAGAATGCTGGGTAATTTTCTATAAATGGATTTTTGTGTTGTCTGCAGGGCTCACGCTGTCGGTCGCCAAATGCGCCAAATGCGAATATTATTTCATTCTGGCGAAAGATTTCTCGATTTGGCGAATTTGCTTGGCGCATGTTTTTTTCATTCAAGTTTACCATTTTTCCACCTGTCCGGACATTACAGACAGTTATATCTTTTGACACACTTAAGAGTTAGTATCTCCGAAAACCCCAAATTAATCCGCTAATTGTTATCCCCGTGTCAAAAAATGCCAGAGGCGTGTATTAATCGGGTCTTTATTATGTGTAAACAACTCGACACACTTGATTGGTAGACTCGATGCGGTTGTTCCACGAAAACCGATTACTATTTACCGCATTCTGTCCAGTGTTTTATGATGCATGGTAGAATGCGAGAATTTAAAGAGGGTTAATTTGTAAAGTACATGTATTTTGATATTGACAGTTCGCTTCCTTCATTGATGCAACGGTACTATTCAAATTGCGATCCTCTATTATTAATCATTCAAATCATCATACCGGAGTCTTGATGAGAGTAAAAACAAATAGACCTAAGATCATGTTTACTTTCCATTTAACTATCGGACATTTCTAAAATAAATAACAAAACTGAGAATTCAGAAATGTAGTCTTCAATATGATTTGATGTTATCTGAGATAAAAGAATCATTTTGATTTTGTCACTCAAAGCGTAGCCTTTAGTTATACCTTCTTTGGTTTAAATTTGTTCGGAAGGGGGAAGGGGAATGTCTTGACTTTTTTTTTTCTTTTTTTTTTAACATAATATTTTTATTGGCATTACACATTACATATTTATGACATTACAATTTTAATAAAAATGGTGAAACATAACAAACAGAAATAATTAACCAAGAGGATTTAACACATATCTACATACAACATGAAGAGTGTTTAAAATAAAGAAATTTTAATTGGAGCCATTTGCTCAGAATTTGGCTCCTACTTCTTTAATTTGGCTCCTATTTTTGTCATTTGGCGAATGTGCTGGCGAAGACTTTTTTCCAGCCAGGGTGAGCCCTGTGTCTGCTTTCCCAAACCTTAGATATCTACTGAATTTTGTTGAGGAAAGATACTCAGAGTAGTTAACAGGTTAGATCACAGGCCAGCCGTCAATTGATCAATTAAGCCAAATGGCACACTGGTTTCTGACATCTTTTGAAGAAGATGTGTCAAATTGAGCTATTATGCAACAAGAGATCGACTGTTGATTAAATAATTTCATGATATTTTGAATATAAATGGTATTTTGATTATAAATAAAAGCCATTTCACTTTCTCTACATGCAATATCAAGATTGTTAACTGACAGATATATAAGGATAGAGAAAATTTATCCTGAACTGTTATCCCACTCATGCTTGTTTGTATATATTTTAGATTGAAGGCCTTGACGCATCAGTGTCGCTTATTTTGAAGGATGTGACACATTTTGTTGGGGGACTTTTAGGCAAACTGCAAACAACGACAGAGGAAAAGGAGAAATTGGATGAGCAGTGCAAAACCATATCTAATGATCTATCTAAATACAGGGAAGAAGCATCAGTGTTCAGGGAAAAAGTTGGAACACTAGAAGCCTTTGTGACAAAGTTACAGGAAAATGAGAACTCTTTAAAGGACAGGACAACTTCTTTGGAAAAGGAGCTTTCTTTGCAGATTGAAATGTATAATGAAAAGAAAGAAGAGTGTAACCAAACTGGGAAAGTTGTTCTTGACTCCAAATCAGAAATAGGACAGTTGCAAGATCAAATAGAAAGAATGAAGGACACATTAAATGAGAAGGTTAGAGAGATAGATGCAGTAAAACATGAAAATGCTAGGTTTCAGAATGATTTACAAAAGACGAATGAGTTTTATAATATGGCAACGAAAGGACAATCTGACCTAATGGAAAGACTAAGTTCACAAGAACACCTGATTCAAGAAAAGGGTGATAAGATAATGGAGCTTTTGGAGAGAGAAAAGAAATTAGTAGAAGAAAAGAATGGCATTGAAAGACATACTGAGGCATTGCAGAGTAAGCTTGATGGATTTGTTAAATTGAATGAAAAGCTAGAAGATGAGAAGAGTAAACTTAGTGCCATAACTGAACAGTTGAATAAGGACTTGAACCAAAATAAGGACAGCATTTCACAGCTAGAATATGATAAAAAGGATTTTATTAGGAAAATACAAGATCTTGAAAAGGACATTCATGCTCACAGTGTAAATATGTCTGAAAAAGATCTTAAATCAAAGCAACTGATCGAAGAACATGCTCTGAAAATGAAAGAATTGCAAAATGAAATCACAGCTGAAAAGAAAAGACTTGATTCTACGTTGGATGAACTAAATGACTCGAGAAATGAGATTTCAAGGAAAGATAATGATATACGGTCTTTAGAACAAAAAATGTCTTCATCAGAAACTACTATTTTGTCTCTGAAAGAGACGAATGCAAAGTTGAATGAGAAGTGTGAACATATAGAAAAAGAACTAAACGGAAAGACACTTGCAGTAATGTCCCTTGAAAAGGATATGGAGATGAAAATGAAAGAAGAGAGCAGTCTAAAAGAAGAAAGAGACAATTTGAAATCAGAATTGAAATCCTTTCAAGATCAGTTCTATGAAAAGAATAGTGATGTTATGCTTCTGCAAGAAAAGTTGGACAGGAGCATAAATGAATTGGAGAGAACAAAGGAATTTCACTCAAAAGCATCAAAGACAGAATCAGAGTTATCAGCAAGATTTGGCCTTTTAGAAAATAGTTTGCATGACAAAGATAAAAGGATTTCGGAACTTACACAAACAGAAAAATCACAAGCTGTAGAAATCAGTAAACTAGCAAGAGACATTCAGGATGCCAATAAAAGCCGTGAAAATCTTCAGGCAGATATGGATTATTTGAGGTTGGGGTTTGAAGAAAAGGAATCTGAAATAGATGGCTTGAAGAAAGAGATTGGTAATTTGCATATTGAAAGAGATAATTTGAATAGAAAATTGTCCGAAGCCAGTTCAAGTGAAGCTGAACAGAACAAGGCAATATCAGATATTTCAGAAAAATATGATGAACTTATGATTTTGAAAGGTAAGGTTGAACAAGAACGAAATGATGCTAAATCGAAAGAAAGTGAAATTGAAAAGGATAACAGGCTACTTGAACAAAAAGTGTTTGAGATGGAACAAAAGCAGCAAAACCTGAACGATACAATTGATCAAATGAAAATTGAGTTCAATGCTACAGCGGATGAGAAAGAGAGACTTGAACAGAAAATTGAGTCTTTAGAAGTAACCTCCAAGGACAATCAAGATCAAATTGAAGAACTTAATTCTAAACTAGAAAATGTTTTAAAAGAAAAGGAAAACGTAAGCACTGATTTATTTGAAAAGAAGAAAACCATAGATGTGTTACAAGATGACTTAAGAAAACTTGGTTCAGAATATGATGCATTGTCAAAGGAAAAGTTTGATTTGGAAAAGAACAATGAGGAGTGTGAAAGAAGCCTGCAGAAAGTAAGAGATGAGTGCTGTTCAATAACTTCCAAATATGATGACTTATACCAAGAAAAGATGGGATTAATTGATCGTGTTAAGAAACTAGAAGAGACAGAATCATCGCATATTTCTGAAATTTCAAAATTGGAAAATATCACATCTGAGTATGAAGAGAGAAAAGCAAACATGTCGGATGAATTAAGTCTAGTTCAAGAAGCCAATGATGAGCTGAAGAGACAGATTGAAGAACTTCAAGAAAAAGATGTCAACAATTTGGCTGACATAGACAACTTCAAGAAAGAGTTGTTAAACAGAGAAGATGCTAATAAGAAACTAGCAGCTGATTTACTTTTGATTGAAGAAAAAGAATCAAATTACATTGAAAATATTAGACAACAAGATGAGACTATTAAGAAAATTGAATCTGAAAAAGGAAACATCAATGAGCAACTTTCACTTAAATGTGTTGAAATGAGTGAATTGCAAGCAAAGTATGATGATTTCCAATCAGAGAACTCTTGTCTGGTTCAGGAATATGATCTTCTTCAACAGTCGTTTAATGACTTGAAGATCACCGAAGAAGTAGTAAGATCAAAACTGAGTGAAATGACTTCGGAAAGAGATGAGCTTAGTGCAGACCTAGTAGGAATTAAGGAACTGCTCAAGTCTCTTGAAGTACAACTGCATGAAGCATCTGTTGAAAAAGAGGATCTGATCAACACTAGAGATACACTTTCTACAGAATTGAAATCATTGCAATCAGAGTTGAATGATTTGCTCCAAGGTAAGACCGATGCAGATGAGGCAAATGAAGCATCACGTAAGGAAATTGAAAAGATATCAGCACAGCTGGAAGAGTTAGAGAATGAAGCTGCTGTGAGAAATAATGAAACTGAGACATTAAAAGCAGATCTCCAAGAATTAGAAGTGCTGAATGTATCTAAAGAGAAATCTATTGTGGAGTTGAAAGATGAGAATGAACAGCTTCAAAATGAGAAGGCTCAGTTTGAAAGAGTTACTAAAGATTTGGAAGAAAAACTTGCAGAAACAAGAAATTCTATAGAAACGCTTGAAATGTCAATAAGTGAAAAAGACAAACTCCTACTTGTACAAGAGCAAACATTGGGTCATTTAGAAGAAACACAAAATGCTTACACAGAAAGTTTAAAGAAATGTGATGAATTGAAAAGAGAACATGATGATCTTTTGAAACAAAATGAGGAAGTAGTTATGCTAAATGAACAAAAGAATTCAGAATTGATGATGCTCATAAATGGCTTGAAACAAGAAAAGCAAGAGATGCTAGTGAAGATAGAATCTGATGTCAAGCAAACATCAGAGCTTCAAAACACCTGTGAGGAGTATGTTCAATCAACAAATATTTTCAAGACAAGAGTCAGGGAATTAGAAGAGGAAATAAGTGAAATAACAAAAGAATTTGAATTGCATAAACAACAATCAAACAGACAAATTGAAGACATTTCATCAGAGAAAGTTGTGTTAACGGAAGAAAACAAAAGTCTTTCAGATGATAAATCTAACATTGAACATCAATATAATGAACTTATGGAGGCATACAAGACACTAGAGGCAGAAAAATTACAACAAGAAAATACAAATGCAGAGTCATCTTCTAAATTAGTGAATTACGAAAAACAAATACAAGAGCTTCAAGAAAAGGTTGAAGGGTTGATTTCATCAAAGGCAGCAGACGATGAGGGCCTTAAACAATGCTTGGATGAGTTACAACTTGAAAAGCAGAAGTCTGAGAAAGCTAACGAGGAATGTGCCAATGCTACTCAAAACTTAGTGTTAGTGAGATCCCACCTTGAAAGTGTTTCTGGAGAAAAACAAAGTCTTGAACAGTTAGTTGAAACAACAAACGATAATGTTGAAGAGCTAGAACAAGAGATAGAAAGACTGCAGAAAGAAATGAACAAGAGCAAATCTGAGGTTGATGAACTGATTAATCAGATAGATGATAATAAAGCTCTTTTATCTCAGACACAAAGTGAAAAGGAAAATTTGGAAAGTAAAATAGAAGAATTTAAAGAAATTGAAATGGTGAAGTGTAATTTGGATGTGGACTTAAAGAAAAGTCAAGAAGAAAATCATTCATTATCTGCACAGATAAAAGATTTGGAGGATGTGATTAAGGAAAAAACAGCTGAATGTGAAAATGCAATCACTAATATGGAAAATGAAATGGAGCCATACATTGCTGAAATATCGAATCTAAAAGATGTGCTTTCGGAGAAGAATGATATTGTGGAGAAACTAGAAAAAGAAGTCGAAGGTAACAAATTACAGATGGAAAATGAATTAGAATTGCATACATCTTTGGAGTTAGAGATAGATAAAAGTAAGCAAGAAAACGAAAGCTTAAAAGAAGAGATGTCAAAATTAATTAAAGAACACGAAGCAGAACTGAAATGTCTGAAAGAGAGCAATGATTTGAAACAAAGCAAAGAAGAGCAAACTATGGTGCAACTGGCAGACATTCAAGGAAAAAAAGAACAAGTAGAAGCAGATTACCAAGAGGTGAATGATAAGTTTGAGAGAATGAAACTTGATTTTGAGAGCCAATCAAAAGAACTATGTGACTTGCAGACAAAGCTCGGTGATGTTGAAATGAAGTTAAGGGACCGTGAGAATGAAGAAGACCAGAAAGTACAAGACAGTGAGGCTGAGGTGGATTCATTGAGACAAGAAATAGCAGCGCTCGAGTTTCAACTGAGCTCCAAACAATTGGATGATGAGAAAATGCAAACAGTGAGTTATGTTTTAACCCTTTTCCAAACACCAAATTTTTGACTCTCCCAAATTGAAAGAGCTTGCAGACGGCATTTTAAAATGTGATGAAATTGGAAAATAATCTTCTGATAGGGCAGAAAACATTGTGGGAAAAGGAAAAATTGCTCGTTACGATGTTTCCTAAAGTCGTCTGCAACAAAGTCGTCAAATGTCGTCATTGTTTGGGAAAGGGTTAATATCTCTCTTTCAAAATGTAGGGGAGTTTTATCTTTTTATATGTGCATCAAGAACTGGAGCTCCCAAAACTATTATTTCATGGAAATTCATTTAATCTTATGAAAGTAACAGGCATGTTCAGAAATATTTTTGTTTATTTGAGATGGCAAACTTTATTATAGTAAATTCTGAGTCGAGATTTTACACATTTTTGCAAAAATATCCTATGGCACCTTTGATAAGCAGAATTAACTTTGAATCATCAAGAAATACTAGTCATAAATCGTCGCTTATGATGAACAATGCTTTCCTTGTTATGCCATGAATTTTGCTTCAAAACTTTGTGCAGTTGATGCTTATTTAATTCAAATGATACACAACTTTAGTATAAAACATGACTTCACAATAACTGCCATCATTAAGAAGAATCACAATGGAAATAAGGGAAAATCACTTTTCCCTCTTTTATGTGATTTCCTTGGTATTTGATGTGCTTTCATAGTTTTTCAACATTATTGCATTTGTGATACACGTTTTTTGCATTTCTTTATTTATAGATTACTATGTGGTTGCCATGTAATTTTATATCTTTTTACCAAATAAATCTATCTTTTACCAAATTAAAATCTAATCTAAAGTTATCCAACCTTTTTATAATTTATTTCAGAATGCAGTAGAAGAAGCCGAGTTCTGTGACCTGAAGGATAAGCTGATGGAACAAGAAACTTTAATTGAACAACTACAACAGGAAATGGAGGGTCTCAGGTGCATCTCTCAAAGTTATAAAGAACAGGTAATACAGGTATGAGCTTTAATGATCTCAAATTGAAAGAGTTTGCAGATGATATTTCAAAATGTGATGAAATTGGAAAATAATCTTCTGAAAGCGCAGAAAACATTGTGGGAAATGGAGAAATTGCTCGTATAGAGCAATTTCTCCTTTCCCCACAATGGTTTCCAGAGTCATCTGCAACAAACTCATCAAATGTCGTTATTGTTTGGGAAAGGGTTATACTTCAGATTGTTTCAACCAAAGAAAAGGGTGAAAAATCACCCGTTCTGCAAAGAATGTTACCGGTAGCTTGGATGCACTTTCTGCTGAGCAGAAAACATAAACTGTCACATACCTCCCTATACAGTTAAAGGGTTTTCCTAAACCGCCAACTTATATAGTAAATGAACCCCAATTTCTGGATATGACCCCTAAATATCATTATTATCCATTCATAGTTCCATAAACAAGGGGCCAAGGTTATAAGAGCCTTTAAGCAAAATCTAAACCGGCAAAACCAGGATACATGTATTTGAAGTTGGAAAATAGCGGCCTTAATCGGTCTTAGCAAAAATGCGGCTCTTATTTCCAACTTCAAAGTAAAGTACAGAGATGTGGGAGAGTAACATTACATTCATTTATTCTAGTTTAATAAGTTAAGTAGTTTAGTGGTTAAGTGGTTTTATGTACGGTGTGGAGAAGGATAGCCATGACCTTCACATACTTATGAACGTGGATAATAAAGACTTACAGGTACAAAAACAAACAAAAAAGGGGGCTAAAAGTTCACCCAAATTAGCATAAATCTAGGGGTCAAGGAAAAAGCATGCAATAAGTAGATGCATGTATTGCATAAAAGAAATTCATCAAAAAGTGGTTAATGAAGACCTTTTTACTTGACACAATTCTAATTTTGGTTATGTAGTCATTTGCAAACGTATTTTTTAAAGGAGGTGTTATGCTGTATGTGTTATTTTATTTATAGCTGAAGAATCTTGAGCTTCAGATGGAAAGTAAAGACAAGGAAAATAGTGTGTTGAGAGAAAACCTAAATAAGGTAGGTATGGAACACGGTATACAGACGTTTGTCTACAAGGACATCTGGCACCCTGGGCATTTGCCTGCTTTTTGGTATTTGGCGGACCTTTGCTCGCAGTAATGAAGAGGGCTGACTTTTGCACCCTCATACTTTTATTTTTATTTGTTACCGATCATAGAAGGTCACACTCACCTGATTTATCTCTCAAGGCAAACAATCCAAAACATAGAAATTATAGTAGATCATAGGTATTTTGATTAGTTTGGGGATGACAATCAAAAACAATCACATTTGATTACGAGAGAAATATTTAAACTGAAATTAAGAAAATTAATGTCAAATCATCTTGTGAACGTACACCACCGTTGGATGGTTGGATGAGCATAATTGTCCAAATGCCATCGGCGTAATAGAGCAAAATTGACATGTTAGTCTTATTAAAATATTATTTCCATTTAAATCATAATTTGAATATAAGAGAATACGATCAGGGCAAGCAAGTTAAAAAAAATATGAGGTGACAAACGTCCGCCCTCTACATTATGGCAATGGGGCCAAAGTCAGCCCTTTACCAAAATGTGGAAAATGTACAGGGTGGCAAATATCTTGGGAGGCAAAGGCCGGGGATTCATAGAGCTCAGGAACCATTGTCATTTGACATATATAGACATTTATAATATAGCTATGTTAAACATCATTGGCACCTTTGGTAAAGAGTGGAGAAGTTTTCAGTTTAAAGGTGCTTGTTCACACATAAGCCTATTTGCATGTCAAAGTAAGTGCCTTTGAAACAATACTGCTTTTGTATCAAGGTATAGTTTTTTAATGAAATGATGCGACTGAACACAAAATTGGTTTTATTCTCTATAACACAACTAAAACTTAATTGACAAGGCATTAAATGCCATAATAATAATATATGTATAGACAAAAGTAAACAAAAAGTGGTAAGGAAATACCAGGATCTTGGAGCTACTTTTTTAAAGAATTTGTCTGGTAATGAATGACAAAAGAAATTATTGTAGCTTCCAAACAATTTTTATGTCTTTTTGTCCTAAAGTTACCTTTTATGATCAGAGTGATCTTGGTATTTCATGTGTACAACTTATATTTCAGCTCAAAGATGAATTGAACGCACAGACAAGCACTTCCAATTTAGTAAAGGTACATCAATATACTTATTCTCCATTGAACTTTTGTACATTTATAAATCTGTATAATTGGACTTTGGCCTATAAACTTACATTAAATGTCTTTGTCTATGTCTAAGAAATAAAAAAGATATAAAAAAAAAGGCATTCCAATTTCCTTTTGTTGTCTTTGTTAGGTTAGTTTAAAAGTTTAAGTTGCAGACATTTAAAAGGCCTACCACTGTATTTTGTAGCAGGGCTTTTTCTCTCTATACAATAGGAGCCTATAAAAGGCACCTTCCCAATTTTTTTTTTTTTTAAACCAAGGAGTTTTCCCAAAAATTCAAAGTTAGATCAGCTTTGGTTTCCCAATTGAGAAGTTCCATCGTTGCATTTTCTTAAAACAATGAGGCCTAGGCAAGAAAGACTCTGGATAGTGTTTAAAGAAAAGTTTGGCAAGTAATATCCATCCAGATGTTAATTGGATAAACCCAACACATTATAATGAGTATACCCTATACCCCCTTTTTCTTTTTAATTAAGTGAAAAACCATAGTCACTGTTGTAGAAGTGAATTAACCCTTTACCAAACGCCAAATTTTCGACTGTCCAAATTTGAAAAAGCTTGCAGACGACATTTCAAAATATGATGAAATTGTAAAATAATCTTCTGATAGTACATAAAACAATGTGGGAATAGGAGAAATTGCTCGTTAAGAGCAATTTCTCCTTTTCCCACAATGTTTTTCTAGAGTCGTCTGCAACAAAGTGGTAAAATGGTGTTATTGTTTGGTAATAGGATAACAAAAAAACATAGTCACTCTTGTACAAATGAAATTATATTGTTTGATGTACATTGTGTATAAATGTTTTTATCATGTTTGTGTTATAGAGCACATTGACGGATGAGAAATCACGCACAGAGGAAATAATCAAAGAAAAAGATGCTGAGATAAGTCAACTGAAAGAAGATTTGGAGGAGATGAAGAAAAAACTTGTAAAACTTATACGGTAAATACATTTAGATGTTTTGCTTTTATTCACTATACATAATATCAACCCATTCACTCATATTTGATTTTGTCAATTCCGATCGGGCGAGGTAAAAATTGCTAGGCTTAGCCCTCAAATTGGCGGGGGTACTTGTTTAGTATCCAGGTAGCAGTCATTAAGAGTAAATTCAATAAGCTTCAAGCTTCCATTACAATCAATGTAAGATGAATAAGTTTAAACTAAAAAGAATTGATATGAATTAAAGAATTATATTCTTTCAAAGAAAATTCAAATACATAAACAGTGAAACGAAACTCAAGATGACGTGATGTAAAATCCATTTATATACAAACATAATGTATGCCCTTTACCCATATATAGTGCTGGTACCGACTTCATGCTTATGCAAACAGGTAAGATCCAGGCCAGCCGCCAAGTATATTGGCGGCTGGCCTGTGATTTAACCTGTTTGCTATTCTGAGAATCTTTCATCAACAAAATTAAGCAGATATGTAAGGTTTTCAAAAGTAACACAAAAATCTATTTTTAGAAAATTACCCAGCATCCTAAGGGGTAAACTCAAAATAAAATCATACAATATAAAACAATCACATTTTGTAGTGAAAAAGACAGTTTATGGCAGAAGACGGATAGATTATCCCATCAGCAGAAACTTCAAGCCAGTGAGCGATGGATGGATGACGGAAAGGTTACCCATTGTCTTGGCTGTAATACAGAATTCTCATTTACCATAAGAAAGGTAGGTTTGTATGATTTATATGGTTGTAAAGGTTTTTTGGCACATTGGTTGAAATGTAGGATTTTTTATTAACTATAAGGAAGGAAGATTGGTTTTATATGGCAGTAAGCCACCCGTTGATTTAGCTTTTGTTCAGAATTCAAGTTTGGTGTAAAGGTAGAAAGGTACCTGTAAGGTTTTGTTACATTCATTTGTAATGGTGTACAAATTCAACTCTACTTCAAAAAGATGTCCTATTTCAAGCTGATGTGGGCATGTAATGATCTCTTCTTCTTTTTTGGGGGGTGGGGGTGGAGGGATTCTCACCTTCCAGTTTTAGATTTGATTATTGTAAAAAGGCAGATTGCTTTATTAGTGAAATGATTTTTAATGAATCTTTGTATCTATTAAGATTTGAATTGTTTCATTAAAAGGCTTTGTTTTCTACAAAGTTAAATATCTTTTAATGGAAAATTGTTAAAAACTGTGCCTTGAAGGTAATGTAACTTAACACATTTTGTCCTTAATGAATTTTTTTCCCTATCAAAAAAGCATTCCTAAGAATTTCTCATCACCTTCATTGTTAGTTAGAAAGGTTGCTGTCAAAAGGAAAGTTAATCCAATCTTTGTATCAGTTAATTA
This sequence comes from Cerastoderma edule, assembly GCA_947846245.1. Taxonomy (NCBI): domain Eukaryota; kingdom Metazoa; phylum Mollusca; class Bivalvia; order Cardiida; family Cardiidae; genus Cerastoderma; species Cerastoderma edule. The sequence goes on from OX401409.1 coordinate 1,032,980, forward strand.
TATCATTAAATCCTCTTGTTTACTTTTATTGTCATTAAGCCTTGGAATGCTGGGTAATATTTCTAAAAATAGTTTTTTGTGTCACTTGCTTTCTAAAACCTTAAATTTCTGCTTAACTTTGTTGAGGAAAGACACCCAGAGTGGCAAACAGGTTAGATCACAGGCCAGTCGCCAATTCACTCGGCGGCTGGCCTGGATCTAACCTGTTTGCATAAGCATTAAGTTAATTCCAGCACTATAAGGGTTTAGTAAGATTTTGAAACATCACACAGTATATTTATCCCATTTCAGCACCATTGTCGACTGTGTGGTCGAATATTCTGCAACAACTGCAGCGGCAATTATGTACAGACGGCACATAGCAGGTGATTATCTTTGTTGGCCTTTTACCAATACTCTTAACCCTTTCCCAAACAATAACGACATTTGACCACTTTGTTGCAGACGACTTTAGAAAACATTGCGAGAAAAGGAGAAATTACTTGTAACGAGCAATTTTTCCTTTCCCACAATGTTTTCTGCCCTTTTAGAAGATTATTTTCCAATTTCATCACATTTTGAAATGTCGTCTGCAAACTCTTTCATTTTGGGAAAGTCGAAAATTTGTTGTTTGGGAAATGGTTAAAAGCATACTAGTGTTCAGAAAAGCTGAAAAACTGGGTAGAATAAATTATGAATTAAGGTAGTATGTGTTGAAACATAGCGAAACACCACACCGTTATGACAATATAACGCCTGCACTATTTATTATCTATGTTTCAAAGTGCTATTTTCACAAATCTTGTACCCACCAATGCAACTTCATTTATTACTTTGTAAAATAGCAAGAGGCGCTCGAATTAAGAGTGGCGACCACCTGGTTAGAAAAATCATGTGAATAACATAATGAATACTGTCATTTATCCAATACCAACAACGTGAACATTCGAAATGAAGAATTTCTCTGGTTACATTAGTTCGCGACTTTACTCGGCTGACCTTGTTTTATCACTAATTGTAAACAAACCTTATCATATTCACTCTTTCAAAAGCATCATGTGAATGTGTTACCATCTCAGTTCCTTTGTAAAAGGGAATTCAGAGTACTTTTAAGTTAATTGTCAATACTTCTGGAACTTTCACCATTCAAGTGTATATGAGCGCAAGTATGGCTTTAACATATCAATTTTTTTCTATTTTATTAGCAAAAAGTCCCGAGCCTGCACCAGCTGTTATGTGAAATATACAACCCCTCTTGATGCACATGACTCTAATGCAGAGCTAGACGTGGAACAGAGCATTGAAATACCAAAGCGTAGGATCCTTGGGCAGAAATCGCCAATGTCTGTGACGTCTTCTACGAATTCTGGTACAGAAATCATAATTCACATTTAACCTTCTATTTCATCTTTCCGGGGTCCTGCATGGTTCAGTGGTTAAGGTGGCAGACTAAGAACTCAAGGGTCCCAGGTTCGAGTCGCATCGACACCTCTTGTTTTGTAGAAGTGTCCTTCAGCTTGTCAATTCAGAGCCCTCGCCTAGTACTGGTGACTCCAGGAAAATCCCTACAAACATAACTGAAAAACTGTTGATATGGTGTTTAACAACATACAAAAAAGTAGCAATTTATCCTTTTCCCTTAGTGCTTTCTACAGACTTCTGTTGCATATCCATGAAAATGCGCTATTATTTGGTAAGGGGGGCCTCCGTGGCCTAGTGGTTAGAGTACAGAACTTGAAATCACATGGCCCCTCTCCGCGTGGGTTCAAATCCTGAGAGGGATATGGATTTTCATGAGAGGCAGTCTCCCGACTGACTTACGGAATGCCGATGGTTCTACCCACCTTGACCAGCCCTTATGGGCAGTTGAGTATGGGGTCTTCCTCCATCACTAAGAGTCGGGCATCGCTACATAACTGAAATAATGTTGATGTGATGTAAAAACCCATATAAAAAAAAAATATATATATATTTGGTAAGGGTTGTAGCAATGAAAGATCATCCTAGTACTGAGGGATCCAGGAAAGCCATTACATAACTGAAACATTGTTGACACTGTGTTAAACACAATACAAACAATCCTTACAGATGCGGACACTTCCATCAATGATTCCATGATATCAAGTACAAGCCAACCACTGATGTACGAACCTGGACCGTCGGGTCAGCAAGGCTTGAACGCGGGTCGTATGGACAGCTCAGCCAGCTCGGTGGAAGTTAGCACCCTCGGGGGAAATGAGACGGACGAGGATAAGCTAAAGGACACGGCATCGGCAACTGCATTAAGGTGGGTTAATTGGTCACTGAGCCAAGTATGTGTCTGTTGTTCTTTTAACATTTGAATGTTTGTATATTTCTGTGAAGACTATTTCATGGTTTGTATGATAAAGTATGTTTGTACTTATGAGTCATTAAAATACACTCATTGCAGGGTTACTTTTTTACTTTTACCCACCCACAGGCAGCACATATTGTCTTAATGATGTCCAATAAAAAACTTTAAAACAAAATAGGAAATTTGAGGGTCCATTGCAGGACTATAGTAAGTACTTAACATTTCTAAACGAATCACTTAAGTCTTGAATTTGTAAAGTAATCATGAAGTCTTGCATTTAGAAAGTAAATATGAAGTCTTGCATTTAGAAAGTAATCATGAAGTCTTGCATTTAGAAAGGAATCATGAAGTCTTGCATTTAGAAAGGAATCATGAAGTCTTGCATTTAGAAAGTAATCATGAAGTCTTGCATTTAGAAAGGAATCATGAAGTCTTGCATTTAGAAAGGAATCATTAAAGTCTTGTATTTATAAAGAAATCATGAAGTCTTGCATTTAGAAAGTAATCATGAAGTCTTGCATTTAGAAAGTAATCATGAAGTCTTGCATTTAGAAAGTAATCATGAAGTCTTGCATTTAGAAAGGAATCATGAAGTCTTGCATTTAGAAAGGAATCATGAAGTCTTGCATTTAGAAAGGAATCATGAAGTCTTGCATTTAGAAAGTAATCATGAAGTCTTGCATTTAGAAAGAAATCATGAAGTCTTGCATTTAGAAAGGAATCATTAAAGTCTTGTATTTATAAAGAAATCACTAACGTCTTGTATTGAACCCTCAAATTGCTATCTAGGTCACATTAATTTTTAAAATCTTCTATTGTATGTGTGACCTAGTGAGTCACCATGAAATCAACGATTAACTCTATGACCTATTTTTTGTTTGACAGTGATGAGAAGGGAGATAATGGAGAGGAGGATAGGTTCCATCTGATAAGTGATGAGGAAGTTCTCAGATCTCTCAGTATGAGTGGAGATCATGAGGCAGCCATGCCAGTCGACCCGAAGTAAGACAATTACTGCTAGTTTCTATTGTTTCATGCTTTTACGGAATTAACAATACTATGAGGGTTCTGTGTGGCTCAGTGGTTAAATGGCAGACTTAGAACATAGGGGTCCCAGGTTTAAGCCCCACCGACACCTCTGGTTTGTGGGAGTGACCTTTGGCAAGTCACTTGGCATGTCATTTAAGAGCCTGTGTCCTGGTGAATCAAGCAAAGCCGTTTCATAAATGCAAATTCGATGGTAAAGCTTTAAACTCCATACAAAAAGATTTTAAAAAAACTTTACGATATCTCAAGTATGGTGATGCTAAGCTCTCAATTGATGGAGGAAAACCAATTGCTAAATTTTAAAGAACACTTACATGGCCCCACTCAGCCTTGGTTAAAATCATGGTGCAGGCATTTGGATTTTCATGAGAGGTAGTCTCCTGACTGACTAACTTAATGCCTATGGTTCTACCTGGCTTGACCAGCCCTTATAGGTAGTTGAGTATGGGTCTTCGTCCATCATCAAGAGTCTGCATCGCAACATAACTGAAATATTGTTGACGCGTTTTAAAAACTGATATAAACAATTAAATAAAGAATACTGACTGCATTCAAGTATAAACACAATTGGTGAAAGATATAGTTCTTGTTGTATTAACTTCGTAAAACATTGAAGTAATGATTTAAAAGATGTCCATGTTCTATATTTACAGTATGACTTGTAGCAGGTACATCAATATAACAGACCTGCATAACGGAGAAGTGAACTGTCAGAATGAAATCTGGATAAAACCCGGGAAATCCTTCGCTGTTCCGGTTGTGATCGACGAAGCTGATGCCCTGTTTGGTTGGGAGTTCACGTCATACCCAAAGGTTAGCATATATAGAGAATAGATGGTTGGTGTCTTGAATCAGAAAAGATAGATATTTTACCTTAAAGGCCCATAAAAGGAGATTAATGCTATATCAAACTACACTACACATGTATTTGGTAAACTTTTGGTCAGATTCAAATAGTTATCACCAAAAAAATAACATCAGCACAACTTAAACGTGAAAGCCAACTAGAAATAATCTGATTGCCTGATTCTTCACTTTTGACTTGGTCACATGATTCACAATTTTTTTTAACTGACCAATCAGAATTCATTATTTTAGATATGTAAACAAATAGATTGTTGATAAACATGATTGCATTGGAGAAAACTATATTTCAAGCACAAAATAACTTATGTTAAAAGAGTTTCTTAAATGGGGTCTCACAGCAGACATAAATAAATTTTCATGACTTTTATGAACATAATAAAAGAACTTCATATATTATTTCAGTAATTTATTTGTACTCATATCCTTTCATGTTCCTTTCATGTTGTGCATATTCAGGATGTTGTGTTCAGCGTGACATACAGGGCAAACCAGTTTATCAAGTTCAGTGAGAGCGAGGCGATTGTTCCCATGTGTAAGTGTGACTCACATAAACAGGTGACAAAAGGCGAGTTAACGGCCAAACAACCAGGTGTCTACACTCTAATATTCGACAACACATACTCAAGGTGAGTTGGTATTAACCCTTTACCAAACGCCAAATTTTCGACTGTCCCAAATTGAAAGAGTTTGCAGACGACATTTCAAAATGTGACGAAATTGGAAAATAATCTTCTGATAGGGCAGAAAACATTATGGGAAAGGAATAAATTGCTTATTACAAGCAATTTCTTCCTTTCCAATAATGTTTTCCAGAGTCGTCTGCAACAGAGTGGTTAAAGTTCAGTGAGAGTGAGGCCATTGTTCCCATGTGTAAGTGTGACTACCATAAACAGGTGACGAAAGGGGAGTTAACCGTGTCTACACCCTTATATTCGACAACACATACTCAAGGTGAGTTGCTTCCAACAGGCTTGTAAATAACCGTTACTATACAACATGCTGCCAAAGCACTATGTGGGGCCTGTCACACAAAACTTTGTAGGATTTCCTTATAATTGTTATATGAAAATGAAGTGTTCCTGAAAAGCGTTAACTTGGGGATGAACAGAACATGAGTCCTACCTATGAAATCTATCGTATTTTTAAAAAAAAGTTACCTTTGAGACCTAAAGGTTACAACAAATTTGTAAATATAGAATCTTTAAAAGAAGGACTCATGCAGTCTTGCATGAACAAATTTGATCATTGGATGATTCCAATTTCAAAACGACTATTAACATCAGGGGGAAGGGGATGTTGGCCGAGTGTTTGGTAGAGCTTAACCCTTAAAGTGCTGGAACTGACTTCGTGCTAATGCAAACAGTTTAGATCCAGGCCATCCGCCAAGTAGATTGACAGCTTGCCTGTGATGTAACCCGTTTGCTACTCTGAGTGTCTTTCCTCAACAAAAATAAGCAGATATTTATGGTTTATGAAAGCAGACGACACAAAAGTCTATTTTTAGAAAATGACCCAGCATTCTAAGGGTTAATCACTAGATTAAGAGTTTTATAGGTTTTAGACGATTGTGAATGAAGGTAATTTTCTTGTATCTCACTTTTTTTTTCATTTTCAGAATGACTTCGAAGCGAGTTAACTACACCCTTCTGACAAACGTTGAGGATCAGAGTCCAAGATAGGAGACAGTGAAGATGATACTTCTGGCTGCTTGATACTTCCTGTGGCTGCTAGGATATTTCTTGTGGCTGCTTGAGACTTCTTGTGGCTGCTTGATACGTCTTGTAGCTGCTTGATACGTCTTGTGGCTGCTTGATACGTCTTGTGGCTGCTTGATACGTCTTGTGGCTGCTTGATACGTCTTGTGGCTGCTTGATACATCTTGTGGCTGCTTGATACGTCTTGTGGCTGCTTGATACGTCTTGTGGCTGCTTGATACGCCTTGTGGCTGCTTGATCGTCTTGTGGCTGCTTGATACATCTTGTACCTGCTTGATACGTCTTGTGCCTGCTTGATACGTCTTGTGGCTGCTTGATACGTCTTGTGGCTGCTTGATACATCTTGTGGCTGCTTCATACGTCTTGTGCCTGCTTCATACGTCTTGTGGCTGCTTGTTTTACCTATTACCCTATGTTGTTGGCACTGATCGGATTCATATAAGATTAACTTTTACAAAACCAATATGATACATACTTACTGTAGGGGGATTGTCAGAATTTATTTAAATTTCTTTAAACCAATTTCTAAAAATTGAAAAGATTTCACAAGTCTACTGCAGATGACAGTTAAGTTTATTGTTGGAAATGGAAAAATTGCTCTTATGGAGATTAATTTACTTATAACAATTCTGGATGCTGACAGAAGAAACACATGTTCTCTTAGCTGTTAAATTCATCACAGAATAAATCATGAATTTTATTTAGTTCATTTGCTCAAAACAGGGTTGAAACTTTTTCTTTCATGGTCAGTGTTTTATTTTTGCTTATTTTATGCATATACTTTCCTACCAAACCAATATAGTATAAAAATTGTGTATGATTTTTTTTATTTAGTTGTAGTTGTTTTTGTACAGTTTTATGTAAGTGTACACTTCATTTTTGATTTAATTGAATATATTATTTGTTAGTGAATACTGGATACTTAAACAAATTGTATTATTTATCTATTTAACCATAATTCATAGTTGTGTTTAGTTTACACTTGTTTGGTGCAATAGCTTTTATTTAGTTTAAACTTATTTATTTTAAATCGATTGTGAAACAAGTTCTTACAACTTGGGATTAATCACTCTCCCTACTGTTCCTGGATCATAACCAGTATGTGTGCCGAGTGAACCCTAGTGTTTATTTAAATTCTACTTTGAATACGAGATTTCGAGGTTGTAATTGAAGTTTAACCCTTTCCCAAACGAACAAATTCTCAACTGTCCCAAATTGAAAGAGTTTGCAGAAGACATTTCAAAATGTGATGAAATTGGAAAATAATCTTCTGATAGGGCAGAAAACATTGTGGGAAAAGGAAAAATTGCTCAATACGAGCAATTTCTCCTTTTCCCACAATATTTTCTAAAGTTGTCTGCAACAAAGTGGTCAAATGTCGTTATTGTTTAGGAAAGGGTTAAACTGTACCTTTTATCCTTTGTTCATTTATATTTCCAATGATATTGTCATTTGCCAAGAGATTCGTATTGTTCTAATACAATTTTACTACTATAACATTAATAGGCCAAACACAACGTTTTTGACCTATGCAAAATAACTTATGCCTTTTATGAATTTGAAAGAAACCATTGTGTCAAAAAAAATATTTTTTCTTTAAAACCAATTCCTCTTTTGTCACAGAGAGTCGTCCACAAAAGGTATGTCTCATTCAAAGCAATCATTATTTTAAAAAAAAACCAGGACTTGTTAGAAAAGGGGTTATTTTGATTTAAATCACATTAAATATAATGGTATTATATCACACAATCAGATATAAGGTAAAACGTTTTTGAAACTGAAACATGTGCTTTGTATTAACATAATGCCTACAGGGTGATGTGTTTATCTTGGGTTTTGGTTTGATTGTGAGTATGTAGTTTGCAATTCTGTTTCACTCAGAGTTAGTTCTATGTTTTGTTGTGTTCAGGTTGTTGTTTTTTCAAGCTGTGAGAAATGAATGTTATTTGTCTGGTTGCGGTAGTTCCATTTTTATGACACTATTCATTTATTACGCCTATTCTTCTATACTGAACTTTGTGATCAATCCAGAAGGGTTGTTGCAATAGACCACAAAAAATATATGAAAAAATGAATTTTCTCTACATTGAGTAGAATTGTAACATAAGAATTAATTTATCCATTTATCCCTTTTCACAATGGTTTAAATAAGGTGTAAGCAGTAGAAGTGTCAAATTGCGTGAGAGATTTTTTTTTTAACAAAAATAAACTTTGTGTTTGTTGGACTTATGAGAAATGTCATTTCTTTTCATTTTAAATAATCCTTGATGCTGACTAGTTTTTTCAGCCATCTTTTATCTGCAATATGTTTAAAGAAAATGCTGTTGATGCGCCTTAAAAAACCATTCATACATTTGTTATTTAAAGAAAAAATGCCTGTAAGAATCTGATGTCTCATATTTTCAAAATGTTTTCAATTTTTATTATCATACAGGGTTATTTAAAGAAAATGAAGATTAATAAATTGTGACAGTGTTAGAATATTCCTTCATGACTGAAGTTTCTATCAAACCTTCATTTTTGATCATAAATTTTAGTTTAATATATGTTTGATGTTTTGCATATGATGTTAATCATTGGAAAGGGACATTATAAGTATTTTGCTTTCATTCCAACCCTTTTTGTACTTATTACAAATAAAATATGTTTTATTCTAAATTGATAAAGTCATGTACAAATCATAACATGGTAAAGAAGAAGTGCTATATGGTAAAGTAGGAATGTTGATAGAAGAAAAACATGTATAAGCATTTTATCTGTCTTTTTTTTCTTGTCAGTTATTTCGAAAGGTTGTACTATGTGGTATTTCCCATGCACATTGAAGAATTCTGCCGTCTTGGGCAGGAGATTCTTGCAAATGTAAGTAACATGAAAGCTTAGGTAGGCATTACAGTGCTATACAGTCTTTTGATTGCAGTGTTTCTTTACAAATTTCGCACACCATTTTCTCCATAATATCATTGCTTCATCAACTGCAGAAAACTTTAAAAAGTGCTGTGAAAAAAAGATAAATTGCATATTACGAGCATTTAACCTTTTTTTTCACAATGATTTCTACAAAATTCCATAGAGAAATGGATTGCATGTATTTAATTATTATTATCTTTTTTTTGTCATTTGCTGTTGCTTTTAAGGTAGAATACCAATGATCTGCCATTTTGAAACACATTCTTTTGTCAGATTACTACAGTCAATCTCGGTATACATTGGCTCGAGCCAGAACTAGTCATATTAAACCAAATAGTCCCGGCCCCATCCATTGTATGCCAAGAAGTACTGAAGTAATCTGATGAAAGAATATGTTTCAAAATGGCAGATTATGGGTAATCTTCCTGACCAGTCACAAATTATAATATTGGGGAATGGATAAATCATATTTTTGTTAGTGCTCAAAACCAGAAGTAACCCATTTATGGAATTGCGTCATTGAACCGTTTTAATTGTTCATGTTGAGTTTAGTTACATTCATTTTAAAGTTTAAATCATGTTTTAAAAAGTTGCCAAATTTTTAATAAAGATTTTAATCAAACATTGTTCTCTTGTATTTTTTTCTTACCACAAGGCAAGATATCTATGTTTATTATATTTCTATCAGTGATATACAGGGATTTCTCAGTGTATTAATTTTCAATTTTGTCACAGTAAATATCGTCACTAGTGATGATATCAAAAAGTCATATCATCACTAGTGATGATATCAGTTTTGACGGGACTACTTTTTTTACCATTCCTTTGCATTAAAGACATAGCTGCAATTTTGCACACGTCGCTAAAATGTTTGTATTCTAAAATGTAGCCATACGCGTGAATGACGTCATAGAATGCAAAAATGACGTCATGGGCGTTGTTAACTGCTTTGCTCCTCCAATTTTATATTCAATTTGGCGTTTATGGGGGTATTTTGGAAAATATATTTTATATAGTGGAATAAAATAAATAGAATAATCAACTCCTTTCGATTGATATAAAAAATATGTCACTTGAATGGGTTGTTATCATGTAGAAAAACTCGTTCTTCGAACTCGTTTTTTTAACCTGATAACAACCCATTCTCGTGAAATATTTTTGATACCAATCGAAAGGAGTTGATTATCCTCTATATATTACATTTTTGGCAAGATTTTACATACAGTTTTAACAGAAAATAATATATCATTTGCAATTTGAATTATGAAAAGGCCTTGTTCGCTTTTTATTGCCACTATGCGAAGAAGAACGGACCATAGCCAGTGTTAATGATATGCATATTTTAAGAACTGTTTAAATTGATTATGATTAAATTTTCAAAGAAAATAATGGAAATCAATATGAAAAACACAAAAAGGCATGATTCCAATATAATTTCATTTAATATTCCACAATAAAATACTATAAATATTCAATCCTTTAACAAAATATTCTGGGATTGTAATGGACTGCTGGATAAAAAGACCTAAACTAATTATTTCTATCCTTTCTTTTCTAATTATCGTTTCAATTGCCATAAGGCAAAGGTTAGAAAAAATGTAATTATAAGTGTCAATAGTGACATGGACGGAATGTCATAGCTGCAAATCATTTCATGAATAAAAAACAAAATAACACAAAAGCCAGCTGTTGGAAATAAACAGCATATTTTGAGGGTTCAATGCAAGACTATAGTAAGTGCTTCACAAACATGAAGCACTTACTATAGTCTTGCATTGAACCCTGATTTGAGGATCAAAGCCTACCCCAGTGTTTTATCAACTGCTCATTGCAAGACTTTAGCAAGTTCAATACTGTCATAAAGAATTCACTGCAGCCCTGTACCAATCTCTTGATATATTATACAAAAGCAGATGCCTTGAAGAATATTTTCTAGAATAATAGATAATTGGACTAGAATGCTAGATAATTGGTAAAAAGAAATCAACCTATGACTTTTTAAAATCCAAAATTGTTGTGCATGTACCTAAACTACCAAAAATCCAACAGTCTTTCTCATATTAAACCTTCTTTTATCTTCTTTTTTTTTTTCATATGGGTTTTACATCACATCAACATTATTTCAGTTATGTAGCGATGTCCGACTCTTAATGATGGAGGAAGACCCCATACTCAACTGCCCATAAGGGCTGGTCAAGTCGGGTAGAACCATCGGCATTCTGTAAGTCAGTCGGGACACTGCCTCTCATGAAAATCCATATCCCTCTCAGGATTTGAATCCACGCGAACAGGGGCCATGTGATTTCAAGTTCTGTACTCTAACCACAAGGCCACGGAGGCCCCCTTTATTTATCACTGATTTACTTCATAATCTATTATCTACCTAAATATCATATAACAACTACTCCTGAGGTTTATAATCACATAACACTCATGAGGATTATAATCACATTACACTCATGAGGATTATAATCACATTACACTCATGAGGATTATAATCACATTACACTCATGAGGATTATAATCACATAACACTCATTAGGATTATAATCACATTACACTCATGAGGATTATAATCACATTACACTCATGAGGATTATAATCACATTACACCCATGAGGATTATAATCACATAACACTCATGAGGTTTATAATCACATTACACTCATGAGGATTATAATCACATAACACTCATGAGGTTTATAATCACATTACACTCATGAGGATTATAATCACAATACACTCATGAGGATTATAATCACATAACACTCATGAGGTTTATAATCACATTACACTCATGAGGATTATAATCACATTACACTAATGAGGATTATAATCACATTACACTCATGAAGATTATAATCACATTACACTCATGAGGATTATAATCACATTACACTCATGAGGATTATAATCACATTACACTCATGAGGATTATAATCACATTACACTCATGAGGATTATAATCACATAACACTCATGAGGATTATAATCACATTACACTCATGAGGATTATAATCACATTACACTCATGAGGATTATAATCACATTACACTCATGAGGATTATAATCACATAACACTCATGAGGTTTATAATCACATAACACTCATGAGGATTATAATCACATTACACTCCTGAGGATTATAATCACATTACACTCATGAGGATTATAATCACATTACACTCATGAGGATTATAATCACATTACACTCATGAGGATTATAATCACATAACACTCATGAGGATTATAATCACATTACACTCATGAGGATTATAATCACATTACACTCATGAGGATTATAATCACAATACACTCATGAGGATTATAATCACATTACACTCATGAGGATTATAATCACATAACACTCATGAGGATTATAATCACATTACACTCATGAGGATTATAATCACATTACACTCATGAGGATTATAATCACATTACACTCATGAGGATTATAATCACATTACACTCATGAGGATTATAATCACATAACACTCATGAGGTTTATAATCACATTACACTCATGAGGTTTATAATCACATTACACTCATGAGGATTATAATCACATTACACTCATGAGGATTATAATCACATTACACTCATGAGGATTATAATCACATTACACTCATGAGGATTATAATCACATTACAGCAGGGTCAATGCTAGACTTAAGTCTACAGTGAAGCATTCCCTATAGTGAAAGACTTACTATAGTTTTACATTTCACTATAGGCGACTACTCTCAATAGGGTCAAGCCCATAACCAATCAATCACGACATTTGACCAGTTTTTTGCAGACGACTCTGAAAAACATTGTGGAAAAAGGAGAAATTGCTCTTTACGAGCAATTTCTCTTTTTCCCACAACGTTTTCTGCCCTATCAGATGATTATTTTTCAATTTGATCACATTTGGAAATGTCTGCTGCAAACTCTTTCAATTTTGGATAGTCAAAAACTTGGCATTTGGTAAAGGGTTAAAAACAATAAGGCTGAAATATGAATGCTCCTGTTTCCTCCACCATGCTTTAAATGGTTGTCTTATGCTAATAATGCCTCCTACAGAAGAGAAATTATAGATAAAGAAAAAAAAGTTAGAACTGTAGGAAATAACGATATTTCTCTAACCCCTACAGTGCTGGAACCGACTTAATGCATATGCAAACAGGTTTGATCACAGGCCAACCGCCAATTACTTGGCGGCTGGCCTGTGATCTAACCTGATTGCTACTCTTGGTATCTTTCCTAGAAAAATTAACAGATATTTAAGGTTTTGAAAAGCAGACGACAAAAAAATACATTTTTTGAAAATTACCCAGCATTCTCAGGGTTAAAAACAATATTGTTGCAAAAGGTCACCATACTTTATATCATTGCCTAATGCTAATAATGCCTTGTACAGAAGGGGGATTATAAAAAAAATAAGTTAGAACTGTAGGAAATATAAATATTTCTTAAAAAACAATTCAAAATAATAGGACCTCTTCTTCTATGACCTCTGAGTCTTGGAATTCATCTCCAAGTTTTTTCCACCATGGCAGCTGTAAGTTACGTAGGGTTTCCATGTGGTTGACTCTTGCTTTGGTCGCCACGGGAACAGATCTACTTGAGTACATGTCGACGTCTTTGTGGGTGACGTTGTCTAGGTTTGGAGCCACTACAATAAAACATAAGGGTTGGAAATTAGTTAGTTATCATAACATCACAATATTACAACCTCATATCGAGGGTTCAGTGCAAGACTATAGAAAGTGCTTCATAAACATGAAGCACTTACTATAGTATTGCACTGTTACCTCGATAAAGAAGTAATGTATCATGCAATTCAAAATCCTCACCAAAGTTTAACTCATTTCATCATCATCCATTTTAGATTCTACAGGCCATTTATAAACCCTTGGGTGAGGCATGCTTGTCTGGTCGGGAGCATAACTTTCCTCTCCATGTCTGGAGATACTGTGGATCGGTACTATCCATTCGGAGAGATATACAGTTTAAAACATTTGCAGAAAACAGATGAAATAGTTTTAAATATATGCCACTGGTGGGATAGAATTTGTTGTCATAACCAAAAGAAATAGCTTACTTGAGTAATGTGTTACAATGAGAAAATCCATTCCACTTCATAAACCCTTAGAATGCTGGGTAATTTTCTAAAAATAGATTTTTGTGTCTTCTGCTTTCCAAAACCTTAAAAATCTGCTAAATTTTGATGAGGAAAGATACTCATAGTAGCAAACAGGTTAGATCACAGGCCAGCTGCCAATTAACTTTGCGACTGGCTTGGATCTATCCCGTTTGCATAAGCATGAAGACGGTTCCAGCACTATAAGGGTTAATTTAATTAAGCCATCTTTAGCCGAGTCATGAAATTCATTTTTCCCTTATACAGGTCTTGACATTACACCAATTTGAAAGCAAAAGCAGACGACAAATACAAAGCATAAAATTGACATTCAAAGTGATATTCAGTAGAAACCATTGTGTCATCAGAAAAAAGGCTCTAGAGGGATATTTTCATTTTTTATTTTACCTTGATTGTGAAACAAGTTCTGACATCTTAGTTTTATACTATTGATTCAGATTTCTGAATACTTAACCAGTTTTCACGCCAAATGTGGATTAATGAAAAGTCACAAGACAGATTCTGTTACTCATGGGATTCAAACCCACGACCCTTGTGTCACAAGGCCAACACTCTATCCCTGGACTACTGACCTTCACTTCCTTGCCTTTCATTTCTTGTTACATTGGTTTCTCATGTCTTCCAAAGGGTCTCATTATGAAGTAAAGTTAAACACAAGGAAGTTTATCCATACTTACAGGAGCATAATTCAGAGTCGGTGTTGAGCCTGGCAATAAGAGCCTCACGTTTCTGTTGAGATTTTCTATTCTGGGTGAGCCCCGCGTAGTAGTTGGCCAACATAACAGAAGCTTTCTTGTTCAGGTCCTCCAGTTCTTTTCTCTCCATTATCTTAGACTGTGAAAGATCATAAAACGATAAGGGCTTTCATATTGGTATAAAAAAAAGCTTCCTCTGATAACGTCTTTCCAGATATGTTGAACAGAAGACTTATAAAACTTACCTAAGGGACCTTCTTGGCCAAGTGGTTAAAGTACAGGGTACCGTTTTACTAAACAGTTTACGCTTAAGATTTGCGTAAGTCTAAAACAACAATTCCTCTTATTTCAATATTGGACGAAGCAATATTGCAAAGTGACACATCATTGGAATCGTCTCTCCGAGACGCTTCCAATGAAGTGCCACATTGCAACATTGTACTTTCATTGAAGATACTATCCATGTTTATCAATTATGACTTACGCAAACACTTTCCGTAAGTTGTTTAGTAAAACAGGCCCCAGAACTTGAAACCACATGACCCATCTCCACATGGAATCAAATCACGATTGGGGAAAAGGATTTTCATGAGAGGTAGTCATGCCGGCTGACTTATTGAATACCGATGGTTCCAGCTTGCTTGACAAGCCATTATGGGCAGTTGAGAATGGGTTCTTCCTCCATCAATGGATATTTCCTCTTTTTTTGTGCTTTTCTTGATATTGATGTAATTCTGGCATGGTTCATAACACAAACATTTAAATTTCATTATTTTATTCAATGTATTGTTTATTTTAGATGTATGTGTTGTTGATTATTGTCTTGTTGCTCAATATTGAAATCAATCTATTAATTAAGAGTTGGGCATCGCAACATAACTGAATAAATGTTGACTACATGTAAATTCCATATAAAGAAAGCAAACTTACGGGATTTTCCTCTCGGAAGTTACTGATCTTCTTGTTTAACTCAACCCGTCTTACATCAGTGAGGCCCGGTGGTCGTAGATGTATCGGCATGTCTCCTCTTTTGGCGTCTAACCTCTCTAACCATAGCCGTACTGTTCGCTGAATTCTAATGGCAGCTTTCGTCTGAATCACCAAGTCTCGTCGGCCCGACAATTTATTCCGTTCAGTATGTCCACGCCAAATCTTTTGAATTCTTGTTGCTGCCTGGATTTGTGTATTTTCTAAATAACTTTCAACCTTGGCTGCAAACAAAAAATAATATGATTCTTTAACCCATTATAAAAAAAAATGACATTTGATCAGTTTGTTGCAGACAACTCTGGAAAACATTGTGGGAAAAGGTGAATTTACTTCTAAAAAGCAATTTCTCCTTTTCCCACAATGGTTTCTGCCATACCAGAAGAAATATTTTTTAATTTCATCAGATTATGAAATGTCATCTGCAAACGCTTTCAATTTGGGACAGTCGAAAATTTGGCATTTGGTAAAGGGTTTAGAATATTTCAGATTCAAAACAGCAGAATTTTTACTTTATAATGAACACTAAGCCCTTTCACATATTCACCAAACTTGCAGTAGAGAACTGTAAAGTATTTTTGTAAAATGTTCATAAAAGTATTTCATATAAGACTCTTTCTGTAAGCAGTAATCTCATATATAGAGTTTCATGACAATTCCAATTTGATAGCATCAGCTGACGACCGGAATATTTAGAAAAAAAAACATTGTCACAAAAGAAGAAACTTCTTATTAAGATTAATTCTACTATCAACAAAATTGATTCTAATGTTTCCTAGAGCCTACATGTTAAATGAGTTTAATATGTTGACAGATAAAAAGTATTGCATGTATCAATTCATTTGTTGCTTAATTATTAGCTTAATGCAATTGTAGGTAAACACTTTGACAAAAATAGAAATAACTCCTTAAGACAATTTGCTATCCAAAAAATTTTCCTGTTTGTTACAGTACAGTCATTTTTGTCATAACAAGCTACGTCTAACTTTGTTACAATCGCTTCTTACCTAGAAACTTATTTTCTTTCCTTACAATCATCAAAAGATAGTAATTGAAAACAAAATCCAAGAGCTACTCAATAAAGGTGTAAAACTCACAGGCTGGAAGGATTTCTATACAGTGAAGTTGCCTCTCCCTAAATTCTCGCATTATTTTCTGTCTATTCACCAACCCTCGGTATTCCATCTCAGTTTGATTCTTCCGCCTTGTCAAAGTTTCTTCTCTACTTTTTCTTCTATTTCTGTAATATTAAAAAAAGCCTCTTGAAGTAGTTCTCACAACAATATGCCTCTCATATATATGTAACGCTACTTAATGAATATTTAAATTGGTTTGTGCTTTGCTTTTTCACTGCACGACATCATTGATATCCTTTAACATGGATGTATACAAATTCTCCTTTATAAAGTGTGTTTGCTTCCCAAATGAAATCTAGTGCTGCTTGCCTAGTGGTTATAGTACAGAACTTGGAATCACATGGCCCCTCTCCGCGTGGGTTCAAACCCCGTTGACAGCATTAGGGTTTTCATGTGAGGTAGTCTCTCCCCTGACATATGGAATACCAATTTTTGACGTGATGTAAAAATAAGTATGACTAAATAAAAATGAATATTTACCTGAAAGCCTTTTGAAATTTGGCAAACGCTCTACTGGCTTTGAGTAGTTTCTTCCGTGCAATGTATCCTCGGTAATTGGCTTGTATAATCACAGCACTGTCAGCATTTTTCTGCAAAATTACACACAATCAGGTTCTTAACCTTTCATTTTATATCTATGTGATTTACTGCACCTGCTTCCATAGCTACCAGTTACTACAAAAATATGCGTATTGTACTAAATATTTATTTATACAATGATTCTTTTTTGTTACGGGTTCTGTTGCTGCAGGGTAAAAACTTCAGAAACAATTGCGACCAAAGGAGCAACTGCTCATTTCCAATTTTAATGTTAAAGTATATAAAAAATAGATAAACTCTTAAACAATCTAAAATGAATAAGTTTAATCTAAGAGTACCTCCATTTCGGCCCTCTCTGCATTTCCTGCTTCCAAATAACGTATCAGATTTTTAAGGTCACGGCTAAATCCGCGTCCTTCCCATCGCCCTAGCAACAGCTTCAACCCTCGGTAACGGGTTCCAAGCATAGCAACCATAGGTTTGTAGTATTCACATATACACAGAACACACTTCACAGAGCTCCTGGAAAGGTAGATATCAAGAATATTTGTTTTCATTATTGTTTCATTTAACATTTAATGTGATGGATCTTAATTGAACATATACATAGAAATTGTTTATTTAGAAAAAAGCCTTAACCCATTATCAAACAATAACGACATTTGACCAGTTTGTTGAAGAAAAGTCTTGAAAACATTGTGGAAAAAAGTGAAGTTGCTCATAACGAAATTTGAAATTTCTCCTTTCCCCACATTGTTTGCTGCCCTATCAGCAGATTATTTAGAATTTCATCACATTTTGAAATGTCGTCTGCAAACTCTTGCAAATTGCAGTCTAAAATTTGGCATTTGGTAAAGGGTTATATAATAGAAAAAGGTAAGATGAAAGAAATTCCAGGAAACATGAAAACGTATGCACTGACCTTCACAACATTATATATCAAAATTAATACATAAAAAGGAAGATTTCATTTAGCGCAGTCGAAAAAATGATTGAAGTAAACTTTACAAACAATACATACGCTCCTAAGGCTGTGTTATTCTCCACCGAGAGTTTGTAGATTAACTCATCCATTATGCTGAGCAGTGTTTTCTGACCCACTTCCTTAACAGCTAAGCTATAGATAGATAGATTTATCATATTGAGCAACAGGACAATAATCAACAACACATACTTCTAAAGTTATAGTATTAAGTATTAAACAACAAATGAAGGACAAATTGTTCCAAATAATGTTGTATGTCATATTAAAAAAAAGTATCATAACCCACATAAATTTGCTCAAACAACTTTGTAGATCATTAAAACTGGATATTTGAAATATTCAAAGTTTTTCTTAAATTATGTGTGTTTAAAAATCAAAATATATAAAAATTATTCTAAAAGAATTTGCAAGGTCAACTTTGGGCAATCATATCAAAAAGATAGAATACTCACAAATTTGCGCGGATAACTTTGTGTATCATATCTAGAATAAAGGCCACGGAATCATCCGAGTCGGATATCAGGAGCTGAAGTAACCACGGCGATCCCAAGACCCTATGGGTAACGGCTACGTAGCCCGAGGCCAAAAACACGATGGACTCGATCACAGTTTTAAATGTTCCCAGCAAAAAGGCCCGCTCCTTCTCTTTGCTCTGGAAACAGAAAGGAAGAACATGTATTTTAGCCCCTTATACCTTAGTGAATCACATTTCATAGAGCAAATATTACTTAATTTGTACAATTTCTACATCCTCATAAATCGCCAATAAGCATATACCTGTTTACATGTAGACATATGACATTCAGGAGCAATTTCCATGCTTTGATAATGTATGCCACCCTATAAATCACCTTTGAAAAATTATGTCTGCAATTCTAAATGTTTAAGCAGATTAAGGATTAGAGCATCATTATTCGTATATATGCAAGGCTTCGGACTTTAACACTAGTTGTAACATCAAATACTCACATATATTTGAAAAGTAGTTACGGAATATGGGTATTCAAATATATTTGCATAGTAGTTATCGAATACAGGTATTCAAATAGTGATTTCACTATTCCTTCCCATTCATATTCATAATACATTCTTATGCATTTTTTTGTGTTTTGATGTCTACTGATGGGTTCAACTTTGACAAATCACCAATAAAAGGTTAACAACATCAAGGTGATGTATAAGTTAATTACCGGTTTCTTTGGAATCTGCATAAATCTGGCTTGTATGCGTCTTGCCACCAAAAACATGTTATCCAAAGCTTCCGGCAACATCTCCGTCTCAAGAGTGCGTACCTCATCTTTCGAGAGTTCTAAACCAGAGGCTGCCTGGCTGTAAATATAAAGCCACCCATATGTGTATGTTCATGGAGTTTAATACCTTATCAACAAATTTTCAGTTGTGTACCAGCTTTCCTGGATCCATCAGTACTAGGCTAGGGCTCTGAAGTGACTTGCAAAAAGTCACTCCCACAAAACCTAAGGTGTCAGTGGGGCCCATTTTGTAGTCTGCAACAGCTTTCAAATTAAAACAGCCGATAAAATGATAATCAAGCAGATAAAATGGACAATACTTTAGCCACTGGTCTCACTTAAAATGCTTGCAAAGAGACAAATAAAGCTTTTATATGATTGCGATCAAGACTGGTTGTTTGTTGTTTCACATTTTAGGAGGAGCGATACTATCACAATAAAAAATACAGTCTTTTGAGTGATTGAGTGATAGAAACTATCTGCAACTGTAAGAATGACCTGCATGGAAAAAAAATAATTGCAATAATTTGTCTTTGTTTGTGGCCACCCATTGGTAGTTACTATTCCTTTTGGAAAACTCCTTAAAAATCATTGAATCAGCCACTTCCGGCAAAAACAATAGGGAAACCTGAAATGTACATCTTTTTTTACTATGCCTTACCTGAGAATGGTTGTGAGTCTAGCCGCAGTATACCATTGGCCATCTATGATGCTGTAATCTTGTTTGAGTATGAGAATGAGCACCTCAAGTATCTGGAACTCCCATATCTCCTTTCTAATTCGGGACCCATCAGATGATCCGACTGGACAGGTGTCAAGTATAGCTGAAACAACAAACAGTACGGAATCAAAACATTGTGTGGTTCATTTTGGCTTGCCACAGACAGTAGGGGACAATGGTACAGTAGTAGAGCCTTGGTCTCTTGTACTGAGGGTCCCGGGCATGAATCCCTGTTAGGC
Source organism: Cerastoderma edule (assembly GCA_947846245.1). NCBI lineage: Eukaryota > Metazoa > Mollusca > Bivalvia > Cardiida > Cardiidae > Cerastoderma > Cerastoderma edule. The sequence goes on from OX401409.1 coordinate 1,053,530, forward strand.
GAGGCAAACATTGTCCGGACTAACCCACAAATCTGCGCAGGTACACATGTATTATCCTTGAAGCAGTCATTTAGAGTGACTTGATAGGCTTAACTAAGCTTCTTTCACAATCAATGTAAAACAAATCAATCAAACAAAGCCTATGAGTCCAATCAATTGCAGCTCAGTTGCAATTTCTTCTCTCCTTGGTGATAAAATAATTATTTTGATATGTCTTTATGGCAAACAATTGAATGCTTTTGCAAAACCTTGTATTACAAAAATGGCAAGATTTTATGCCAGGAATGCAGCATAACATGAAGAAGGAATGTTGTGTTAGTTGTTGTTTGTATAAATTTGTCTTTTTTAAAGTTCTTCAGAAAAATATTCCCTTTATTTAATGCCTTTTGAAATTCGGCAAATTTCATTTGATTGAACATAAGATACTTCCTTTGAAAATGTAAATACATTATCAAACGGGAGTTCTGAAAGTCGATCTATTTTACAACGGCTTGTGGAAACGTTCTTGAATGAGTGTTAAGTTTTGATTTTACCAGTGGTAAAACTTAAATAAACCTACCCTTAAGTCGTAAAAGAATCGCTGGCACACGCCTGTCTTTTGTCTCTGCGATCTCAGCAGCAAGATGTATTATTCGTTTGTCCCTGACAGGACTTCTAGCCGACATTTTCTCTAATTAAATGATGCTTTTTTATTTACATTTTATGTTTGACAACAAGAACAAGCAAGTAAACATTTTCGTAATATTATTAAAAGGCGTAATAAATACTTGATTATTTAGAGTTACCGTTCTTGAAATAATGAACCTAAGGAATGAATCTAAAAGAATGGAGCTTAAAATGACACAATGTAAAATTAATAGTGAAGCAATGCTTTAATTTCTATTTATATAGGTTTAGGCCTAATGCCCAGTGCTATTGCATCACGGGCAAGTGACATTATCAAAACGTCTAAAGTGTGATTGTCTCAAGACGGGTTGTAAACTCGTCTGCAGATTGGGTCGTCACCAAGGCTAGAGGGAGGGCATTATAAATAAAAAATGTTTCGTCGTCATTAAATGTCACAGCCGAATTGCCGATGCTAAATGTTGTAACCCATGCACAAAGCGGTTTTTGGACTTTGTAATTCGGGAAGCAGAGTTGCTTCTTAATATTGGTTAGTCGCAAGTAGGTTTGGGTTCAAATCTCGGCCAGACCAGTTGAAAACTTGTTTATGGATATGGGCACATTATTAAATATTTCTCTCATTAAAAACAGAGATAAAGATAACGCTATGTCTCTGTTAAAATTCAAATTTTTGGTGCACACGTAACTTGATTAGACTATATAAATATAGTATTTTGCAGCTGGATCATTTTATATAAAGAAATGGTTTAGTGTGGCTCAGTAGTAAAGGTGGTACACTCAGAATTGGGGGTCCCGGGTTCGAGCCCCACTGAAACCCCTGGTTTCTTCTGGTAAGTCACCTCAGATACCTAGCCTAGTAGCCTACTGGTGGGTTCAGGAAAGCCGTTACATGGAACATTGTTGGTACGGCACTGGCGAAGAGGACCTCTATGGGACATATGTGCCAGAAATAACCTTACCTTAATTCAAAAGCATACTAGCGTTCAGAAATCTGCAAAACTGGGTAAAATGGGTTACATATTCTTATGGATTATGTTGAAACATAGCAAAACACCACAGGATCATGACAATATAACGCCTGCATTAATCATGTTCTTTGTTTCAAAGTGCTATTTTCACAAATTATGTACCCATCAATTTTACTTCATTGTTTACATTCGAATAACATCTTAAATAGCAAGAAAAGTTCAGATTAAAGAGTGTTAGACTCTAGTTAGACAAATCGCGTGAAACACATAAAAATCCTAACGAGCAATTTCTCAATTTCCTACAATGTTTTCTGTCCTATCAAGAGACGATTTTCCAATTTCATAACATCTTGAAATGTCGTCTTCCAATTCTTTGATTTTGGGACAGTCCACAATTTGGCGTTTGGTAAAGGGTTAAACAGACAAATCATTACGGTATGTTCCATCAATTTGCGAACCATCAATATCGGTTCCGGTCTAGGTGCTTTAGTCGGTGTTTTGTTTATGTTCAAAATGAAATATTCATCATTTTGAATGCTTTCCGAGTAAAAATCAATAGATTCACGACGGTTCCATACGTGATATACGTATCCGTCTGGCTGTATTGAATATTCAGATCGAATAAAGTAAGTTGGCAGAAAAAGAACTATTATTCGTAGAAGGCGAGATTTGTGATTTATCATCTGAATTGATTTGTCAGGTAATGTTCTTTTTATGAATATAAATATATTGGTTTATGTATCATTACTTGTATAATGGGCCGTAGGCCTTAATTACCCGAAATAAAGAGTATCATTAGCCTATACTATTATTGTTTGGCAAAGCATCAACAGTATTTGGATAATTTGCATTAAAACGACCTTCTCACAAATTGAAATTTTTATCATTTTTCTTTTCTGAACAAAAACAAAATATCTGCTATTGATAAAATGACACCACTGATCAATTAACTTACATAGAACTAGACAAATTATAAAACTGTTCAACCCTTTCGAAACCGTGTTTTGGAGATATTGCACATTTAGGTTGCAGATATGGTAAACCGTGTAAACGGTTTATTTCGTAGACACTATTTATTTCGTAGACACTATTTATTTCGTAGACACTATTGATTTCGTAGACACTATTGATTTCGTAGACACCGTAGACACTATTGATTTCGTAGACACTATTGATTTCGTAGACACTATTGATTTCGTAGACACTATTTATTTCGTAGACACTATTTATTTATTTCGTAGACACTATTTATTTCGTAGACACAATTTATTTAGTAGACACTATTTATTTCGTAGACACTATTTACTTATAGGTAATCGGTGGGATGACAAATATTTTACTGTACATGTGCATATATTATTTCCTTCATGCGAAATTCTCGGCTGACCCAGTTTTACAGCTTATTGTAAACAGACCTTATAGTCTTAACTCTTTTAAAAGCACACTAATTATGATCCTGCTACCTGTTAGCTACTCTTTAAAAGAGAATTAAAGCTATTTCTATGTAAATTGTCAATTCTGCTAGCACTTACACAATTCTACTGTAGCTGAGCGCAATAATTACTTTAACCATTACCAAACAATGACGACATTTGACCAGTTTGTCGCAGACGACTCTGGAAAACATTGTGGGAAAAGGAGAAATTGCTCTTATCGAGCAATTTCTCCTTTTCCCACAATGTTTTCTACCCTATCAGAAGATTATCTTTCAATTTCATCACATTTTGAAATGTCGTCTGCAATCTCTTTCAATTTGGGACAGTCGAAAATTAGGCGTTTGGTAAAGGATTAAAGAATTCCATTGGTCAAACCGTTATGCATATTCAGTTTGGGATGTATTGGTGAATGGTCATCTAATTTTATGTCCAGGATGGCGAAGAGAGCTGAACGAGCTGTAAAGGCCGGCCTTGTTTTGGTGTTTCTGGCCGGCATCGCGGACATCTTCGCCATTGCCTTGCCCTGGTGGAGCTACCGAGAGGAAGAGATTTTCGGCGAGCTCTGGAGATCGAACCATGGACTCTGGGAAGAGTGCAATCGAATAACCGACATGTTTGGTCACACCCAGAACACCTGCTTGAAAGTCCACGAACCCAAAGGTTGGTATATTTGTGCAACGGATACCTGTAAAAACGGGCGACATTGGTGCAGAGATAGAGCGTCGGGCTCTTGTACCGACGGTCCTGGGTTCGATCCCCGTTAGACGAGGTGACAATTGCCGGAACTAACCCGCAAATCGGTGCGAGCACTGGTTTAATATCCAGGACGCAATCATCGAGAATGAATTTTACAAGCTCCCATCACAATCGATGTAGAACAAATAAGTTTGAACTAAACTTAAACACGGCTTCACGTGATTACGAAATACATCACCAGTCAATATTATTGACACACTTTGATGCGGTACATTTATGCAAATCGCGATTTTCAGACAGCTTTACAGACTCCGTGGGCAATTGATCGTCAAATATCTTACGAAACAATAACACACCTGTACATGTACTACATTAATAAGTAGGCCAAATTGCTAGATATTCTTACTAGCACTAGTTCATTGTTGTTGAACTATTGTTGCTTACGGGGGAATGATGGTAAACGTTCTTTCTTAGGTTGATTTAACAGTTAACTTTTATTTGTAAGTTCGTTTTTGGTTTTGTTGGGGGTATTTAAATGGCGTTTACTTAAATGCCAGTAACCCTGATACTTATAGTGCTGGAACCGACTTCATGCTTATGCAAACAGATTCGATCTAGACCAGCCGCCAAATAAATTTGCGGTTGGCCTGTGATCACACCAGTCCTGTTTGCTACTCTGAGTATCTTTCATCCTTATAACTAAGCAGATATTTAAGATTTTGGAAATCAGACGGCACAACAATCTTTTTTCTTTTAGAAAATCACCCCCAGGATTTTAAATGTAAGTCGTAGTAAAGGAGCCTAGCAAGGGTAATCGGAAACCATCCCTAGTCATTTTAAGTTTTCATGTTCTTATTTGTTTCATGAGATGTCACGGTTCAATGTTTTTTCAATTTAAAATATTCTCTTCTTTATACATATAAGGTCACGTGGCTAATGCCAGAAACACATGTATATTGGGACTGTTTCTGGTACTCTGCTCGATATTGACCACGTTCGTTGGGAGATGGGTCACCGCCGACTTGAAGCTGGTTCCCTTAGTTGGCGCTCTTCTAATGATGGTTGCAGGTGGGTGGAGAGTTTCTTTTCCCCATTTACTTTTATTTTTTATTTGCCTTATTTATTTTACATCGATTTTGAAGGAAGATTGAAGCCTGTTCAAAGCCACTCTCGATGACTGCTTCCTGGATACTAAATCAGTACTCGTGCCGATTTGTGGGTTAGTTCCGGCAATTCTTAGCTCGCCTTACAGGGATTTGAACCTAGGACTCAGTGCAAGAGGCCGACGCTCTTCCTCTGCACCTCTGTCACACATATCTATGATCGCATCGAAAACAGTCGAATCCTAGTTATCAGAAGTCTACGGGACCACGGTCCTTTTTCATAAAGGGATGGTTTCGAATAATCCGGGCTATGCAATATTGAAATGAAAAAGAAAGTTAAATGCCTATGCTGTAGGTGCCTATGTATATCAAATCGAACACGAATTGAATGAAATGGTGTCGAATGATTTTCTTCTTAAATACATATCTCTTTGGACTTGAATCAAAGAAATGCATGGAAGCATATGGTACAATCCAAAATCAAGGCACTAGATCTAGTAAGCATGTAATTACAATCTCAACTCGTCGGGTTTATCCAATGAAAACTCAGATCACGGAAATACCCGAGAAGTAACGATTGACGTTTTTACTCTCATTCAAGAACCACCAAACCGTAATTAAAGACAACTTTATCCTTTTCCAGGTTTCGTGATATGGCTTGGTGTGCTCCTGTATAGCGCCGGTCACGTGACAATTGCTGGCAATGAACCCTGGGACGTGCATGCCGGTTGGAACCTCGCTCTCGTCTCCAGCTGTCTCTGTTTCCTAGCAACCGTTCTCTGCCTCTGGGACAAGATGGCCGCCGCAGACAACACCGGTAAATCCCGCGAAGACGACATAAAACCCGGTATCGAATCTCCGAGAGCCATCACCCCGTCGGCTTCGGATAACGACATGGCATCGAGAATAAACCCGGCATTGTTTGATGGAATCTTCTCCCGGGACCCGCCTCCAAGGAAGATAATGATGTCGACTCCAATACAGTCTATTCCACCCTTCGAGGCGAGAGGATTCAAGGACAAAAGCAAGGATGGCGACACACTATCTCTTAATTAAAAGTGTCGTTAGTAAATTGTTATGTCGGTCTTTAACTCTAATAGTGCTGGAACAGACCTTATGCTTATGTGAACAGTTTAGATCACAGGCCAGCCGCCAAGTAAATTGGCGGCTGGCCTGTGATCTAACCTGTTTACTACTCTGAGTATCTTTCCTCGTCAAAATTAAGCAGATATTTAAGGTTTTTGAAGGCAGACAACACAAAAATCTATTTTTAGAAAATTTCCAAGCATTCTAAGGGTTAACAGTAGTTCAGGAGGCTAGCAAGGGCGTCCCCCATGCTTGAATTGTATCGTCAGTTTGGTGTACATTTGTATGGTACATATGCTAACTTTCTTTATAAAAAGTACGACAGTTTTGACTTTGACAACACGATCGCAACTCTTGCATTAGAGTAAAGTTATAAAATTCACCTAATTCAGGGCTAATTAATGACACATTGAAATAAGGTTGTTTTTTATAGTCATTTGGGTTTTCTCGTTTGTTTTTCCTTTTCCCGTGACCATTAAAGTTTGCTTTATGAAATTGTTATGTGTCTAAATTGAAACCAAATAGATAGATAAATAGATAAACAAACGAGAGTCATATTATTTCAGTTATTGAATGCATGTTATTTCAAAGCACGTTTCAACATAACAAATTCAATATTTTCGGCACAGCATTAACGAGGTCCGAAGCGCGATGAGCCAATAAGGCGTGGTTAAAGTCCGTTGCTATGTCCTGCAGCTCCCTCTGGGAGGAGCCATCCCCTATACCAAGGGCGATAACCGTGGTGTCGGCGCTGTGTAGCCTGTTAGCCTCCGTGACGGTATTGGCGTGGTAGGTGGAGCGACCGTCGGTAAGAACGATAACCGTGTTCTGTGCGGACGGCCTGTCGCCCTGGGAGAACTGGAGCACCACGTCGTTTACATAGCGAAGTGCGACGTCTGTCCGCGTCTCGCCTTTATGGTACGGTACGTAGGTCAAGGCCGTTAGGAGGTCCGCCTTGTTCGTGTATTCGTTCAGGTACCATTGGATATGGGGCTTCTGGTCGTACAACAGTAACGATACCTGGTGATACATAGATATTGTATCAACATGTGGTCAACGTATTTTGGTCATTCATAGGTTCGACATGATATAAAAATGTACAAGAGTCCAGTGTTCGAACCAAATCTTAGCCAAATATCTTTATTACATTTAAAGAAAAAAGGCATACCGATATGATCAAGAATTACGTAAGGTTTATTCGACAGCGGTGCAGAGGTGGATCGTCAAACTCTTGTACCGAGGTCCCGGGTTCGAACCCCGTTAAGCGGGATGAATATTTCCGGGACTGGTCCACAAATCAGTGCGAGTACTGGTTTGGTATCCTAGCAGCAGGCACCGAGAGTGCCTTTGAACAAGTTTTAAGCTTCCTTCACAATCGATGTAAAACAAATAAGGTAGGTCAAACTATACTATAACCATATTCCCTTATTAATGGCTGCTCTTGTGACGAATCACCACCAAGGTACCAGATATTTCATATCAGTTTGGTCACCCCCTCAAAGCTCTTGGCAATCGGTAAAGTTAAAAAATGGCGGGTACCTGATCTCCATGAATACCAATGTCTAGACTGGTTACAATCCTGATGACGAAGTCGATGGCGTACCGGAAGTCGTTGTTTCCAATGCTCGTGGACTCGTCAATAACAAACACGATGTCGCGGTGACAGTCTAAACGAGAAAGATCATTTTCAAACTATCAACCCTTTAATCCATAGTATCTATCTTTTATATATCTGTTGTGCGCTCTCTATAAAAAAGATATACATTGCTTCAACATAGTCTAAAGTCTAGATATAAAATCTGATGATATATTCTTACATACACGATGTCGCGGTGACAGTCTACACGAATAAAAGTATTTTCAAAGATAGATAGATAATTAGGGATAGATGCTTTTATTGACGTAAGCTTTACAGTTTCTAGTCATATAGTTGTTTAACAGTATCATCAAATGCATCACGATTTTTACAAACCATCAACAGTTTTATCCAGAGTAACTATCTTTAATGCAACTGCTGTAGAGCTCTTTATAAACCACTATGTAAAGAGAAACATTGTTTCAACATAGTTCGCCCTCCCTTTTATCAAGAATAATATTTTTGTATTGTCTGATTCCAAAACCTTAGGTACGAGTATATGCTTAATTTTGACGAGGAAAGATACTCAGAGAAGGAAACAGGTAAGATAATAGGCCAGACGCCAATTTACTTGGCGGCTGGCCTGGATCTAACCTGTTTGCATAAGCATGAAGTCGGTTTCAGCGCTATAAGGGTTATACAATACATGAACTATTATTGTATATGTCATCCTCTTCACAAAGTGCATACACCTTTGCTACATTCGGAACTACTCGGGTATTTCCGTGAGCTGTGAAATACACCTCGGATATAAGTGTAGGGTTACAATTTTTCGGGTAAATCTGCATCCGGCAATTACCACATTTTCTAAGCGTGCACGTTAAGTAGTTCAATGTGAATGGAAGTGTTGGACATCCCTTTAAATCATTTCTTATCAGTAACTCATACCAAATGGCGAAATTGTTGTTGTGACATGTATAGTTGTTTCCTCAATCAAATTTAACGACTTTTTAGATTTCACATTTAAGATCTATTTTTAAAAACGAAAGTAAAGTGACGTCATTCTCGCGGGAAACAATATGGCGTCATCCCTATTATTTCAAAGGTGTTTTCATTGGATAACCCAGATGTGTTCAGATTGCCATTGACATGGAGAAAACACATACGGAAGGGAGCTTAAGATTCTTTATTTCTGTCTCATTTATGTACAAGAGCAAAATTTATTCTGTTAAGACATTAAACAAGTACATGATATACAAATAAAGAATTATTAGTGACAATTAAAGTTAAGACAAAAACAGAGCATTACAACTACAATGTATTTATGATATTAAGTTAAAGAAACAACAGATCTGTGAATTCTTTTACAATATTTTTTAAAGCAAAAAAGTGTCAAAGAAAAGTAATGTTCCAAACGAACCTTGTATGAAGAGTTTCAGATCCATTCAACGAAAGTGATCTTTTCAAACATGTGTAATTAAAATAATTGATACCCCCTCCCTGAAAAGATTACTTCTCATTTCCCATACTGCAATTCTATAGGAAGTCCCAACATGATTACATGAGGCTCAAACACACCATTCAAAATGTCAGGAGTGGTATGGATTTCCAATATTAGTTGACCTCATTTTAGGCTACCTTTGAAACTATTCTGTTAGACTTATGTGACGTCCTACCATAATCTGTTTTACGTATATTCACCGTTTATGACGTTTTTAACCCTTTGCCATACGCATATTTTTCAACTGTCCAGAACTGAAAATTTGCAGACTACATTTCAAAATTTGATGCAATTGAGAAATAATCTTCTGGTAGGATAGAAAACATTGTGGCAAAAGGAGAAATTGCTCGTTAAAAACAAGTTGCCCTTTTCCCACCATGTTTTCCAGAGTCGTCTGCAACAAACTGGTCAAATGTCGTTATTGTTTGGTAATGGGTTATGGCTACATTTGAAAATGTTCTGTTTGTCCTACGTTAATCTACTTGTATTCGTCGTTTATGACGTTTTTTAACTGTCCGCTGAATGAAAGATTGACTGGCACCACGCTTTTTTATTATTTCGTTGAAACATATTCCGAATGATCCAGACGTAGATATTTCAACCTACACACATTTACTGCTTGGATCATCCGAGTTAGGTGAAACCCGTCAAATTCGCAGAAAGATGAGGAAGAAATTCAAGTAGTGTCTTTTTCAAGGCTCCGGTACATTCGCCAATTTCGATACTCCTTTATATGGCTTTACTATGTAACGGCTTAAGGTGTATGGTTACGGGCAGAGGAGCGTGAAAATTAACCCTTAAAGTGCTGGTTCCGACTTCAAATAAATTGGCGGCTGACCTGTGATCTAACCTGCTTGCAATTCTAATCATCTTTCCTCGTCAAAATTACGTAAATATTTAAGGTTTGGCGAAACAGACCACACACAAATCATTACCCAGCATTCTAAGAGTTAACAGTAGTAAGGGAGGCTAGCAAGAGCACAAGCTGGTAGATATACATGTACCTCGAAGGTAGTTCATGAACACACCAGAAATCCTTATAGTGCTGGAACCGACTTCATGCTGATGCAAACAGGTTAGATCACAGGCAAGCCATCAAGTACTTGGCGGCTGTCCTGTGATCTAACCTGTTTGCTTCTCTGAGTATCTTTACTAATCAACAGACGACACATCAAATTATTTTTAAGAAAATTACCCAGCATTCTAATAGTTAAACAACGTTATCCGGTGATAGATCAGCCACATGGCAATAAAAGGGAGGCGCGATGTGAGTAGTTTACCAACGTATACATGAGGTTGTATCGGACGTATTCTCTTTCTGCCATAATGTTTCCTTTACAAGGCCATTGGGGAATATACTTAGTATGCTTTTCTGTGGCGTAGGCTTGGATCTTTCATTGTTTTTGTGTTTTGCTGGTGTTTTTAGACCGATCAAAATCTTATACATCCATAGGAATCGATAAAGCATTGGCATATTCGGTACCATCTCAGACAGAATGAAAAGATGTGTCGATAAATGGGGTATTCTGCTCTTGTTGTAAAACCATCAAAGTATATTCAAAGATCACAACTCTATCAATGCTTTAACCTATATCATGCTGGATAATTTTCTAAAAAAAGAATTTGGTGTCGTCTGCTTTCAAAAGCTTAAGATAACAACTTAGTTTTGATGAGGAAATGTACTCACGACTAGCAAACATGTTAGATCGCAGGCCAGCCGCCAAGTAAATTGGCGGCTGGCCTGGATGAAACCTGTTTGCATAAGCATGAAGTTTATTGAAGCATTATATGTGTTAAAACACGTGTGCTGTACTGTGCTTATTTCCCCCCACCCCCTCGTATTACATCTGGTACCAAACGGTAATACTACTATCGAATCGGGTTTCCTTGTTTAATTAAAAAGTTTCTCTTTGGGGGAACAGCATTTTGTATCCCTACAGGTCATCGCCTTTTGCGTCGACCCCTTTTCACGTAACCCTTTACCAAACGCCACATTTTCGACTGTCCGAAATTTAAAGAGGTTGCAGACGATATTTCAACATGTGATGAAATTGAAAATTGATCTTCTGATAGGGCAGAAAACATTGTGGGAAAATGAGAAACTGCCCGTTTAGAGCATTTTCTCCGTTTCCCACAATGTTTCCAAAGTCGTCTGCAATAAACTGGTCAAATGTCGTAAAAGTTTAGTAATTGGTTAAATCAATTATTAAACTTCGTGTGAGCGATCTCGGAAAGCCTGATACCATATTGTTTAGAGTCATCCGATCCGACAATCTGAACCCATCGGGTTTTATCCAATGAAAACACCTCTGAAGTAATATGGAAGCCGCCATATTGTTTCTCGTGAGACTTCTTTGATCGTACTTTCGTTTTCAAATATAGATCTTGAATGTAAAATCTAAATCGTCATATAATTCAATTAAGAAAACTGAATGTTTATCGCCATTTATTTTTTCACTATTATGCTCAGCAAAACAGAAATTGAATAAAAAATGTTTGTGAAATTGCTTTAATTGAATGTTATGTTTATAATGCAATAATTATTATTATATTATTATGTGATGATATGTTATGGTTATACTTACTTCTAATAGGTATTGGGGTAGTCGGTACCATGGTTACGGGCTGCTGGGTCGTCGAATAGTTGGGTATGTTACACAGGTCGGTCTTACAGCAGTGAAGGGTAAGGTCACGGGTCTGGTCGTGACCTCTGACCTGCATGTCTCTCTTGCCAACCAGTCCAAACCCGAACCCATAACCGTCGCAGTACTGTGGTATAGATAAAGTGATCTTTAACCCTTTACGAAACGTCAACTTTTCGACTGTCCCAAATTGAAAGAGTTTCCAGATTCGTCTGCAACAGACTGGTCAAATGTCGTTACTGTTTGGTAATGGTTTAGTTGTGCCTCTCATGTATACTCAAATTTTTTAACAATTGCATGCACCGTCACAGGGTTGTGGGAATCACATGGTCAGAAAAATGACCGTCGAACTCTCGCTTCGGGTTTTAAAACAGGAATATCATCCCTTTTACTTACTTGTTATTTATCGGATAATGCCTATCATACGGCCATTTAGGCCATTTAGTTATATATTAGGCATGGACGTTGTCTAATTGCCCGTTTGTCTAGTAATAGGCCTTTTCAGAAACGTGGTTTGTCTCCCTTTGAAAAATCGGGCCACATTCGGAAGGTAATGTAACGATTCGCCACAATAACGACTCGCCACAATAACGACTCGCCTCAAATGATAACGATTCGCCACAAGTCAATTAACGGTTCGCCACAAACCAATAACGATTCGCCACAGTTTTGAAATGTTCTAATCAAGGGCCAATTAACGAGTCGTGAAACTTGATAACGGCGATGATTGTGCAACAATATTTAATGATAATAGCTCAACCGAATTTAACTGTTGTTTTATTTTATAATAACAGGTACGGATTAAGCTAAAACAGTCTATTATAAGAGAATATTTAACTACAAGGAAAACACGAATGAACAATGCATTTAATTTATTTTATCAAACATACAATCACACATGAAACATGAAACTTAAATATATATTCTTTAGAGTTTTTAGAGCACATATACATAAGTCTTGTCTAAATTGGCTCGTACATGTTGGAACACTTTTTTAATAGTTCGCTCGTGGTGATTCCACCCTGTATGTAGGTTGCCCACGCAGCCCAGATTCGTCCCTAGAGAGTCATCGTCATTTTCGTCTGCGCCCGCTTCAGTTTTCCCTCCCGAACAAGTCGAACTTGAAGCTTCAGGTCACTGGCCTCGGTGTGAAGAAGGGACAGCATCAAGTAAAATGGCAGGTTCCCCTTCCTGGCCCGCTTGTTCAGATTGTTGTGCCAGCCCTCGCAGTCGTTGTTTGTCCGGATTGTTCTGGAATACTGGCACCAATCGGCGATGGCCCAGACATTACTTCGCAGCCAGGTGTTTTCCACATAAGTAGAAAAGAGGTCCGTCTGCGGTGTCTTGCTTTTACTTCTTAGTTTCTGGAAGGCAGGTTCGATGTCTCCAGCAGGAATGAGATGCGCAAACGTCTTCTGAAGAAGACAATACACATCAACTGCGTCGCAAGAATGACGTGTCGACGTGTTACAACATTGAAAACTCAACAGAATGCCAGGTCAACGTAATAGTAGGAATAAATTGTTACCATTATGGTGTCTGCGTATTTATACTTACTGTCTCCAAACAATTCATCACTCAGCGGCACGTTCCCTTTCATAATTCACAGCTAGGTAACAAACTTGGAAAAATTAAAGTCTTTAAACATTCAATCAACATCCACTTAGCTATTAATTAAGGAACATGATTAACACTGTCATATTATCTATTCTTTAATGTACAATGATTAAAGCTACACCGAATCCATCGATAATTGTGATATTTTTCACACCTTTGACGGGACGACTTTTCTAAGGACTATATACAAATTATATTCGTTATATATATGAACAAGGAAAGACAATAAAATAAAGATTTCCGATTTGAATGATGATTGTTAATTGATATCAACAACGTATACTAAAATACAACACAGATCTATAAACTGTGGTGAATCGTTATCAATGTGTGGCGAATCGTTATCAATCTGTGGTGAATCGTTATATGAACTTGTGGCGAATCGTTAGTGGCGAGTCGTTATTGTGGCGAATCGTTACATATTCATTCGGAATACCTTCACTTCCGGGTATTAATTTCAAAAGAAGTATGTGGGCAAAGGCAAAGAAAACGATCGCTATCGATCGGAATTTGAAATTTATAAGCTTCGTGTACCAAAATCAGAGATTTACATACGAAAACATCAACAGAATGATTTGTTGTTGGCTGTTGCCAAGCCTCGTTATAAAAGGAAATTAGATTAAATTGAATTTAATGAGACCCGAATAGCGCACCCCAGTTCAGTTAAAACATGACATTCCGTGTGAAAAAAGGCAAATAAGTATATGTTTTTGTCTGAATTAAATGCTTTGACAGATCAAAACTGTGTTACTTAGCTGGTTGATGGAAGGAAAGAATGAATGGAACACATATTTCTAGAATGTTATTACAAATTTGCATTAAATTCGATTTACGGATTTTAAATAAGATAGAACAAACATCAGCATTTTTGTCAATAATGTGTAGAGGTTATGTTTCTGCAATAAGTATATATTTTTTCTTAAAATTGAAATTTGTCGTATAAATAAAGTACCTTAAATAGAGAATTAGTCGTTATATGAGGTTCTCTGTCAGCCTACCTTTGATGATATATCGTATCCAAATATTACGGGCTATTAAAACAGTCCCAGTCCATTTTTTCCACCTGTTGAAACTACATTCAAATAACGCTTACTAAATTACGAGGGACACAGGTTTGTTGAGATCTTTCATATGTTTAAAGGACCTCAGATTGCCGATGGTTAATTACTCTATCTCTCGATTGGCTAAACAATAAAGGGTGTGACTAGAACATATGGTGCAAACGTGGCAGATTGGTGTTAATTTGCATCAACACTCTTAATCCCTGTGATAGCCAAAGTTTGTTAATTGACCCTTTGAATGTAATTAAGAAGGAAAACTGGCAACAATCCATTGAATTGAAAAGAGATTACAAATGTGTAAATTATCATTTTAATGATATATAATTACAAAAAAAACTCAAACAAAAACACAATCATTCTTGTTAAACAACAATTATAAGAGACATTTAATCAAAAGATTACTACGCAATTAATTAAAGCTCAAAGTAAGAGAAACAATATTTTCTAGCAAATCTTTGAACTATTTATCAATATGATTACAAGGCAAAAAGTCGTCAACAAAGTAAGTGAAATGTTCCAAATAAACCCTTATCTGACTTTTAAAAGTCTGTTTAAAAGTTTACTTCAAAGACCAGGGGTGGTCCAAAGGTTTTTTTTTTTTGTTTTCGTTGCTTAAAAGAGGCCTCATTTTACATAATGTAATTCTGTATTACATCGCATAAACCATAAAGTCATAACAGAACAAACTTAACATACATGTCGGCTGATCAAGACATACGGGTTCAACAAATATGAAACATAGTACATAGGCAAATGAATTTTCTACATAAGGACTTCCCATTTAGTCTACATCCCATAAAGGTTTAAATTCCCACGTTGTCTACAGATTAAATTGCCAAACGATCTACAGTTAAAAGAAATATTTTCATTTCATTTTTAATTGATAAAAATATCTTTAAAAGATTTAGATTATTCTGAATCTGCATAAGTTGTTAGAAGCATATTACGAGAAAAAGTGTAGACCAACATAAGAAAAATATTCTTTTCTGGATCTACACTTTATACATATTTTTCTTTCCCACCAACCCCCCCATAGAAAAAGTGATTATAGGTTTGATTGTTTTTCTACTCAGTTAGTGTCAAAAACAACCAAATTTTTCCGTGTAGGTGAGATGAAACTTCTGTCTGAAATGGTGTGAAAACTGGTAAAATAGACTTTAGACAAAATGGGAATAAACCTTGTACATAACAAAACGACCTGACACTCAGTAACATAGGGAATTAACTCATAAAGGGTTGATGCGTATTTGGTCGAATATAGAGAGTAAAAAAAGATCGTATATGTTATTTCCTACGTTATGCAGTTGACCAATAAAAGAAGCAATAAAACCCTCGACGTGAAAGATATGTATCTTTTGAAGCTTGCCGAAATACACAGGCGCGCATCACATCATGTTTCGTTGACACATAGTTGTGTGTTTTATGGCTTCGAGGCATGCCATTGTTTGCTATATAATGACGGAATCATATTTTGATTGGCGTAGCAAAGTCAGATTAGGGTAAATCGTTCTGCTTGAAGGGTCTTGGAAACAGTAATTCTAAGTAGAGTGAATGGTATGGACATGTTTTAAATCGGAGGATTCTAATGTTGACTCGGTAGGTGTAATTATTATTGAAGTCCGATAATTAAACATGAATATAATCATTTCCATAATCTCTTATAAGTAAACTTTTATTTGTCACTCTTGTTGGACATAATTTGATGGAATGTCCCATAAATAAGTGGAACATTTATTAAGTAGGTTTGATCAGCTTGCATCATATCATCTGTTCATTGTGTTTGCATTTACATGGTACAACATCGTTTGAAAATGTTAGATTGCAAAATGGATTTTAAGTTATGTTATCATAAGTTAAGGCAATAATCAAACAGATCTTCATCATCGTATTCTATACTTGAATTAATGTTTTAGCAGAGGATCGACTCTTCTCACTAGAAATGAATCGCAACGTTGTAACCGCGTTGGTATTACAGTGTTTTATCTCGGGAAACGGGCTAAATTGTCCGCTAGAGAGTTAACACAAAGTAAGGACATACTTTGATATTTCCCCTTCTCAACAATCTTTCCAATGTAGTTTTTACAAACACGACTTTCGACGGCATTGTTAAAATACCCGCAGCAGTTTATCTATGTTTCTCAATGTCAGCTGTTATTATTTAATACCCGGAAGTCTTAAAGCGGAAGCTACCGAAAATTTCGTATCTCCGATTAAGAGCATTCAAGAAAAGATAACAACAGTTTCTGAAAAGGCCTATTGCGGCTCCATAAATATAGCTTTATGTGACCCAAAATCCGCACAGGAATACTTCCCTTCGCTACACTTCAGTACAATACCACTGCCATCATAGAGATCACGTGACGATAGATACAGTCATGTGACCCAAATAATATAGCTGAGAACAATCTCCGCACAGGAATACTTCCCTTCGCTACTCTTCAGTACAGTACCACTGCCATCATAGAAATCATGTGACGATGGATACAGTCACGTGACCCAAATATTATAGCTGAGACGCCAAAGAAATGGTTCTTTATGATTTAATTCAACCTGCCTTGACTTGGAAATGAATGATGAATCAAATTCATGCATTGCTTTGACAATTTCATAATTATAGTAAGTCATGACTATGTAATTTGTTTTCAAAATCTATTTTATAGAATCTACCTCGATACGATAGTTTTACAAAGAAAATACATTATTGATGTCCGTAACTTTGAAAGCATGACACTATGTACTTTATTGCTTCATTATATTTAATAAACCTTTCCTGGGTTGGCTGCTACGGCACATTTTTTGCGAACCAACAAGGAAAAAATAAGGTTACGAACTGGTTTGAGTACGATTTAAGCAACTTCTGTCAGTTTTTTACATATAAATATATTTTGCCATTATTTTTGTAATGATTGGGCCAAGAAACTTTTAAATTGAAAAAAAGCTGTAATGAGATTTCGATTCAAAATTTATTATGAAAAGAAAAATATAATCCTTCAAGATCTGGAAGGATTTTTTCTGTGATAGCAGAGAGCTCCTATCCAAAATGAAGACGGAGATCACTGCGTCGGAGAATGTATGTGACCATGACCTTGTATTGTATGCTTGTCAAATCAAATGTATTTTCTGATCGGTCCTTGAGGGAACCCGGGTTCATATGTAACAAAAGTATCAATTCCATAACACTTATATAAACTAATTCTGTGTTAGGTTCGTGCCACACCCTGATCAATTACTCTATATAAGAATTTGCGATTGCTTCTTATTTAACCCTTTACCAAACGCCAACTCTTCGACTGTTCCAAATTGAAAGCGTTTGCAGACGACATTTCAAAACGTGATGGAATTGGAAAATGATCCTCTTATAGTGTGGAAACGATGTGGGAAAAGGAGAAATTGCTAGTTACGAGCAATTTCTCATTTTCCCACAGTTTTTCCAGAGTTGTCTGCAGTGACTTTTCTTCTAAATTAAATCAAAGGACTTCCTTTTCCAAGACTTAAATTAATGAAAGTAATGAGTTTTGAGAAATTTTATGAGATTTTTTGGGCCAAAAATTATCACTGGGTCTGTAACCATGTAGTTACATGTCGTTTCTGTTTGGTAATCGGTTAAAGCAACAGCAGACGAAAATTACACTATATATGTTAATTTTCTTCTGTTATAAACGGCAGATTCATTGTGACAAAAGCGTACACTGATCATTTCTAGCCACGCCTTGATTAGTCGCTGATTTTCGCGAGTCGTCTTCTAATGGTTTGTTAGAAAACACAAAGAAACAAGGGAACGTTCACCCGATTTGCGTAACCGTTAAGTATCGAACATAACAACGGTTTTTGTGAATGAAATTTTGACAAGCGTTTAAAGTTACGTGATCGACTTAACACTATGGACTGTGATTCCATTCACGACTAAATAAACGCTTTTCTGGGGGGTTATTTTACCTCTTTGCTTTGGCGTAAGCATTAAGTATCGAAAGTAGCGACGGTTTTTGTGAATGAAATTTTGACAAGAGTTTAAAGTTACCTGGCTGACTTAACACTATGGACTCAGATTCCGTTCACGACTGAATAAACGCTTTGCTTTTTCTGGGGTATATTTTTTGTTTACCTCTTTGCTCTCACTTACGGGAAAATGTATTGCACAGACGGACTTTCAGGCGACAAACCTAAGTTCTGTATACAGTCAAACTTGTGTTTAGAGGCCAGCCTATGGGACTGAGAAAATTGGCTGTTTAAGACAGGATGGCTGCTTAACACAAATTGATGTACACTATAAATCCAACGATGGGACTTTCTGAAGTGGTCGTTTAAGGCAGGTTGGCTGCTTAAAAGGATGGTTGCTTAAAAAAAGTTGGACTGTTTTATAATAAACCGCATATTTTTGATTTTGGTATATGATCTCCTTTCATGTCGACTTTGCAAACTGCTGAATTTGCTGTTATCATATCGTCAAATGCCTTTTCTTTATTTGATTTTTACCCGTGTTCCTGGTTTACAGTAATATCATATGACTCCCTCCCGCCTTCCCTCTTAATAAATTACTGATTTGTTCTGTTTTAATCATGTGGTCACAGAGGCCAAAAATGCATGACAGAGGTGATGCCTTTTTACATGTTTTCCTGGTTCACAGTAATATTATATGCCTCCCTCCCTCTAAATAAATAAATGACTGATCTGTTCTCTTGTAATCACGTGGTCACAGAAACCCGTATGAAAGATGGTGGAAAGGATGTACGTACCTGTTTTCTCGCACACTTCATTAAATGTTCCGTGTGTCCATCATTGCCGACCAGTGTGTTAATCGTGCAGCTCTGTCAACAAAATGGATTTTCTAGCATCAATGGTAAGTTGTGTCCCACAGAAGTTTGGACGTTCAATAATACAAAAGCATCCTTCTTAACACAAGTTTGACTGTATATGCTACTAGTTAAAAACGAGCATGGTGACAATATGTATATTCACATTGAACCGAATAGTTCCGGAACCAATCCGAGGTTAACCGAGAACTGCCGAAGTAATTCCATGACAGAATGAGTTTCAAAATGGGTATACTGCCTTAACACCATCTTGCAAAAAGTAATGACTTTCGATCGTGTTAAATTGTTTGTAAGTTAACAAACTGTATAAGGTTTTCGTGTATACAGTTTGGCATCAAACCAGCTTTTTATTCATAAGTTTACGCATATTCCAGAGAGTTCTACAGCGAAAAGCCAAAACTGCAAATTCATTTTTTATTTACCTTTTTTGTATGCCCGACCTGATCCAAACATTGTGTTCAAATATGACACTTTCTTTACAGATCAACCTTGGGAATTGTTGTAGTAAGCTCGACCGATGTCGTTCTACACGCAAGACACTTACACTGCATATAACTAAGATATTGTTGATGCGGTGTTAAATCGCCGATTGAATCTCATTTATATGTCATCAAGGGCCATAAAACCATTATGACTAGAAAAATAAGAACATTGAAATACTGAAAACGTTTTTTATAAGAGAGATTCAAATTCTACTTAACCGTGACATGCGCCATAAATTTCATTTCAAGAACTGCAAGAGTACGAACCTATCTTTTGTGTTTGTGTTTGAGATAGAAAAAAGCAATAATTCCTTGTCAAATGATGTAGAATACGTGTGTATATTTTTTATCTATCAAATGAAATAGATGGGCCCTCTTGACGGGATCTTAAAAAACAAACAAAAGATCTAATCAAAACGACTAACCTCATCTGTCTGGCATGTGGTGATGTTGGTGCAGGCCCTATAGTCCCGGACAGAATGGTCAGGGCAGTGGTAGCATCGGATAGCTGGAGAAACAAACACAGGACAAAGTGTTTACGCAGAACAACCTCGGTGGCGGACGGACGGACTTACGGACAGAGGAAGTGTCAAATAACATATTTCAGAACCGAGATAACAGGGAAAACACATTAACCATTCAAATACATGTATAGATGGTTAATAGAGTAATCACAGCAAATCATTTACAAAATATTTCCACAAAAAAGGTTCAAAAACACTTGAAAAACGCAATACCGCTCAATACCGAGTGTAATGTACCGGGTTTTATGTTGTGGATGAAATCATCTCACAATAAATTACGCAATCTCCTCTGCAGAGTTATCGTTCGTTCCTCACAGAAAAGGCTGCCAGCCAATCAGATCGCAGCCAATGTGTTAACATTTGTCATGTATTCTCCGTGCGACCTGGGACAGTTAACGGAGTGTTTTTGAACGGTAAGTTAAACGGTTTTGAATTAAAATGTGTTGTTGTATGTATTTTCTTCCGTTAGGAAGTATTGTCGTTGTGTTTTGAAATACGTATATGCAAATAAATAGTGTAATTCGGTACGATAGTGTTAAGTACATTTTGTGCACATTCTTTCATTAAATGCAGTGCCGTTCCACCTTCCTGTCTCAACCGGCAATTTATGGTTTGCCGTCCAGAAAAGGAACATGTTGGTAGAAAGAGAATATGGGAGAATAGAAAGGTAAGATTCAAGCTTTAATTCTGATTTAAATATTTTATAGTTTTTACTTTTTTGACAGTTGTTGTCACCATTTTTAAATTGGTCTATTAGATGCTTTTGTGTTAGCCAAATGATTTCATTGTCTGTATTGCGATGAATATTTTCATACAAGAAGAAGAGGATGAATAGTTGGTGTTGTGAATCGGAAATGTATCGGTCAAGGCGTAGTAATATCACACGTTGCTATAAATGTCTTTGTTAAGAAATTAAAATGTACATCTTTTTTTTCAATATGTTCGTTAGATTCAAAACCCCAGACCTCTGACCAGTACAGACGAATTTACAGCACCTTATCATCAAAAAGCTTAAGTTGGAGGTCGATTGGAAAATTTTGGGAACGAATTGAACTTAAACAGTGTGTATGGCTTTATTTTTAGCTTGTTCAATGAAAGTAAGCTATGTATTGCTTGATCAATCCATTGACCAGTTGGTTGGTTAATGATTTTATTAACTGATGGTTTGATTGGTTGATAGATAGATTTAGTTCCCACATCACGTGAACGCTTGATTATTACGAAATAGCCAGCCTTATTTCCAATTGCATCTGATCCCAAACCTTGACCTTTCAAGAAGTGCTTAATCAAACACCAGCGTCGTTTAGTTTCATAACAGTATTTCAAGAACTTTATCAAATGAACAGTTACATAAAGAGGATTCAATGCAGGATTATAGTAAGTGCTTTATGTTTGTGAAGCACTTACTATAGTCTTGCAATGAACCATCGTTTTAATTGCAACATGATCAATGGTAAACTTGAACCTTTGGATGTACCTTACACGTGATCATTTCTGCAGTGTCAAGAATGAGCTTATATAACCGATATAACCGCTTAACCCCATTTCCCCATATGGGAATATGTGGGTGGTCTGAACTGATACCAACAGCAGACGACCAAAACGGCATGCAAAAATAGATATTTGCTATATTATATAACATTTGACGGAAACCACTGTGAAAGAAGTATAAATTGCTCGTTAAGAGCAATTTATACTTTTATCACAGTGGTTTCCAAAGGATTATGTGTGGTGGGTACAGTAGAATGAGGTAGGTATCATGGAATAATCGTGTGTTAAGGTCAAACCGATCATGTTTCAAGAAACACACCCTTTTCACAAACGATATAAGGCACTCAAGGAAGATTACTGAAATGCAAAGTTAAGTATGACTCGAGATCTTCATGCAATTATAGCATGTTTAACCCTTAGAATGGTGGAAAATTTTATAAAAATTTCAAAATAGATTTTGTGTGGTCTGCTTTCCAAAACCTTAAATAAATGCTTAATTTCTGTTGAGGAAAGATACTGAGAGTAGCAAACAACATTTTCATTTGACGTAGTTAAATGGAGGCTTCAAGGCTATACCATAGGCTGATCATTTCTTCTATTTTCTTTAAAAGGTGCTTGCTCGCAGATGTGAAATGTCGTTAAACCAATACAGTTTGTTGTATTGTTGTTTGATACACAAATACAAGTAGCTATTGAAAGCATAATTGATCCAGGAAGCGTCAGTTTACATAAGTATGTAAGTCTACATGCGGTATGTTTCAAAAACGATCTCACGCTTTTGGATTACGATACATGCTAGTTTACACTATGCACTCTTTAGAGAAATCAAAACGACCCAGTTTTGCTTCCAATGACTATTATATAGTGCATGTCATATAACATTACAGCTATTGTGCAATTATAAAGAAATTGAGTTTTAACCTTCAAATTTCTTCACATCTGGGAACAAGAACCTCTAATGGGTAGTGGTACATGTACATTGCGCTTTACTGTGCAGTTTTCAAACTACAGGTATATTCCTAAGTAACAATACAATGCGGGGTTTTATAAAGTCACAATTAATTACGTACGGCAATTCCCACAGAATTTCTGGCACGCTGTCTGTGCCAATGGCGAGGTCACGCAGAAATCCGGTTTGGAGGTCTGGAGGATCGAACATGCCGAGGAATCGAGGTCAGCACAGCCACTCACCACTCCCGTCACAACTGTAAATACACCGACGGCGGATTCACAAGTGTGGTCACTTGATGAATGTTTACATTATAAAACAGATTGCAAATGGCGGCGCTCATGAATGAGCAAGTATTATGCATTATTTTTAGCAGATTACTTTGGTTTTCCACTATTTTATACACGCCGTTATAAACCATGGGTAAAGTATATCATATACAACCAGGAACGAATGTTGATGGTAAAGTTATGCGGGTACACAATGTGGCTATCATTGGCAAAAGTTGGCGAAAGAAGCAAATATACCTGTCGCACGGCCATCTTGTTCGGACATTTTTTGTAAACATTGATCACGTGATCAACCCCGCCTTGTACGGTAGCATTCTACTTTTTCTAGTGAATGTTGAGCAATAAAGAATAACCGTCGTCTGTTTGTTTTTAAAATTTGACTGGTCAGCAAATCCAGACATCTGCTCAAAATAAGATTAGATTATGTAAGCAGAGAACCAAACGGACACTGACAGAGGGAATACAAAAAAATGTTCAACCAACTTACGGAAATAGACATTAGGACATTCAGTTTTGGTGTGAGAACGGCACACATTTGGAACACACTACCAGAAGAATTCAACGCCTTAAAGAACAACCTTGACCTACCATGGAATGCTGGGTAATTTTCTAAAAATAGTTTTTTTGTCGCCTTCTTTCCAAAATCGTGAATAGCTGCTTAATTTTGATGAATAAAGATACCCAGAGTAGCATACAGGGTGGACCATAGGCCAGCCGCCAATTAACTTGGCGGCTGGCCTGTGATCTATTCTGTTTGCATAAGCATGAAGTTTGTTCCAGCATTTTAAGGGTTAAGAAGGACAAACTAGTTTCTTTCGACTTGCGATACCGAGTTATCCGATTCTATATTTGTTAACCATTTCCATTGTATGATCTTGCATATGGCTTTTCTGTGTGTGGTTCAAATATATAACTTATGACACAGAAAGCTGCTACTTACCCAAAAGTACCAGTAAACTCACAATGTTGTTAAGATCCATAGTTATCAGTGTTTAGATAGTACATGTACATATAGGTGATTATGCCATGTTCTAGGTCTCGGTGTTGATAAGGAATTGTGTTGTTTGGTAAGGTCAGAAGAATATAGAATGTGATATGTAATGTATACTAGACCAGTCTATATAGAGACAAAAAAGTGTTGAAACATACAAATCTAAATCACATTTATATCAGGATTGAGGTCAAAGGTTACCTCTTGACTATTTGAGTGGTTATCAATTAACTTTAGAGCATTTGTTGCGAAATATTTGTTCGTGGCAAAAGGATTAATCAGTCCATCTGAGTTATATACAGTCGAATCTCTGTTATTCGAAGTCGAAGGGAGCAAGGGTCCTTTTTCTTTTTGATAAGGCATGGTTTCGAATAATCCGAAATATGGACATATTGTACTGACTAACATAGTTGATTGAGGACAACCGTTTCTTACCCCAATCGTCATGTCATTAACGGGACATGGACGCTAATTCGGATAGGACATGGTTTCGGATAATGTATGTTGGAGTTATCGGTACTCGACTGTATATCTATATTCGTATGATAAAAGAGCATTGTTTCAGAAAAAGGAATTGTTCGTCAGATCAATTTCTCTTTTTTGTCACAACGATTTCTTACCAATGTCACAAAAATGTGATATCATTCATCCTAAATCATCTGCTGATGATTTCTGTATTGTCCTTTACCATAAATCTGTAAGACGGACATTGTTCGCAATAGGCATCTTGTAAGTTAAAAGCGAATAGGAAAGTTTCTTGTCAATTGTTTGGCTTCACTGAAGTCTAACTAATCAATTTTACTTATCAAGAGGTTGCTGTTCTTCATAGCTTATACTGGTTACTTGGGCTCATACGTGGCTCAGTGGTTAAGGTGGTGGACTTAGAGCTTGAGGGACACGGGTTCAAGTCCTACCGACACCTCTATTTCGTGGGAATGGCATTTGAAAAGTTACTTTAAAACGTTATCCTAGTACGGGTGGATCAAGGAAAACCGTTATATAACTGAAAATGTGTTGACATGGTATTAAACACCATACAAATACTGGTTCTTGCATGGCTCACTGATAAAGGTAGAGGGCTTGCAACTCGATTGTCATGGGTTCGATCTTCTTCGGCGCCGCTGATTCTGTAAGACTGTCCTTCGACAAGAAACGATAAGTCACTAGCTAAGTACTGGTGAATTCCTAGAAAACCGTAGTTAGTTTTGAATCGTTGACAAAGTATTAAACCCATGCTAAATGCCACACTAAAGGGGGGTATATCATGCTTTTTACATAAAGGATATGTGATGGTTTATGTGAAAGGAGATCAGAGCTTCCTCTTTCCATTTAAAATGGCAGACACTATTTTCCCAGTAACACGTCGATCGGTGGGACATTGAGTAGGACACCTCCTTGCGTAGAATAAATTATTGGTTAGGGCTTGGGTAGGAAACGTCCTTGAAAAGGACACGACCTTGAGTAGGACACGTCCTTGCGTAGAATAAATTATTGGCCAGGGCTTAGGTAGGAAACGTCCTTGAAAAGGACACGAACTTGAGTAGGACACGTCCTTGCGTAGAATAAATTATTGGCTAGGGCTTGGGTAGGAAACGTCCTTGAAAAGGACACGACCTTGTTTAGGACACGTCCTTGCGTAGAATATATTCTTGGCTAGGGCTTGGGTAGGAAACATCTTTGAAAAGGATACGACCTTGAGTAGGACACATCCTTGTGTAGAATAAGTTCTTGGCCAGAGCTTGGGTAGGAAACGTCCTTGAAAAGGACACGACCTTGTTTAGGATACCTCCTTGAGTAGGACATAGTATCAGCCTTGTATTTGTAAACCTTGTACTTGGAAACTGCCAAGATTCCTGCATTAGACTTGAAAATTTATAGAAACGGCGTTTTAAACATTTCTTTAAAAACTGCAGTTATGAGCAACAGCTACTGTCAAAGCCTTCTCTCGAAATACGAGCCACGTTAAACATTCCCAATAACTCTTTACCAAACGCCAACTTTTTGACTGTCCCAAATTGAAGGAATTTGCAGACGACGTTTCAAAATTTGATGAAATTGGAAAATAATCTCCTGATAAGGTAGAAAACATTGTGGGGAAAGGAGAAAATTGCTCGTTACGAGCAATTCCTCCTTTTCCCACAATGTTTTCTAGAGTCGTCTGCAACAAAGTGGTAAAAAGTCGTTATTGTTTGGTAATGGGTTAAGTGCATTCGGCCTCTTTGTTCCTGATCAGTTGTGCAGAAGTGGAATTTTTCAATGTCCAAAGGAGTCAAACAGATAAAAGTAAACAACACTGCATAGTATCATTTTCAGTTATTGGCGGAACAAATAACACTTCGAATAGACACACAAACATGGAAGGCAATTCTTTTATTTCAATGTATTATTGTTACTATTAATATCATCATGAAACATTTGATTCTTTGTCAAGATAGTGTAAAGACAAGTTATCGCATCACACCCTGATTTAGTTTTGTTGTGGCGATGTTATAGTGAGATGCTACATTTTGGTAAGAATAGACAGGTAGGTTTCAAAGGAATCTTTTTTTCTTATAATGGTAGCGACCTCCATACCTCTAGAATAGAAGCATTATTGAGTACTAATCGACTGAAAGTTAAAAGGACAATAAAAGACAGTCGGCGGAGAATCCCAGTTGGGCTGAACTGGTTGATCCGTGAATGTGGTTGACTAGTTCCATTTCATGGGTATTTGTGTCTAGTTCAGTGCAATCATATCATATTACATGTTTTTCTATATCTTAACATAAATAGAATAGAGGATAATCAACTTTCGATTGATTTCAAAAGTATGTCGCTAGAAGGGGTTATTATCAGGTTGAAAAACTAGTTCGATGAACGAGTTTTTTCTACGTAATAACAACCCATTCAAGTGACATATTTTTTATATAAATCGAATGGAGTTGATTATTCTATTCATTTTATTCCGATCCATAACAAGAGATATCAGTTTGAAATAAGACCTGGGTAATGGAAAACAGGCAATTAGCTTGGTAAAAGAATAAGCTGAAATGTAATTTATGAAATATTTACCATTTCAAATGCATTTACCAGGCCAATGCTAAAAGGTTGTGTGATTTTAAATTTATATTTACCAAATGAATATCAACGATTTTGTTAATTGTTTCATATTTATTACCTCCCTTTCATTCTTAATTTTCACATTGAAATTAAATTTACATGAATGAAGGTGGCAAATAAAAGTTCCAACCAAGAAAAGATTCTTATAACATGAAACTTGATTTTAAAATGATATTCTATGTTTTGTTTAATTTTTTAACTCTGTTATTTTGATATTTCTCCATTACCCAGGTCTTACATATACCTTAAACACGCGGAAATTGTGGTGTCTATCAGTAACTTTGTGAAATATCCGACAAACGCATTGTGATAAGCTAATATGCAATTGGAAGTTTCATCTCCTAACATATTTTGACTCGAATCTAAAGCATGTTCATGTATTGTTGACAACCCATAGACACGTCTTACAGAGCAGATTCGACGCCTTCTCCGCAATGGCTTGGACTTTTATTGAAGTTAAATACCCATAAACCGCCATTTTGAAAATTAGTATACTACTCATCGTAGTACTTCGGTCGTTCTCGGTAAACATCGATCGGAGTCGGAACTATTCGCTTTGATGCGAATAGTTCCGACTTCGAACGATGTATTCAGAGAACAACCGAAGTATTCCGAATGGAAACTGAGTTTCAAAAGGGCGGATTAGAAAATTCTAGCGTAATAGCGAAAATAATCAGTAAGTCTAGAAGACTAATTAAATCATATCAGCTTCAGTACGAATGTCAAAATTGTGTCCCTGTTTTGAATTAAAACGAAATAACAAAAGCACTATTTATTGAAATGTTCCCCTTGCTGATCTAATTCCCTTCTCCGTCGTCCATCATGGTAAGCTTGGGGTGGGGTGGGTGGGGTTATGCTTGCTCTTACTGATCTTCGTTGTACATATACGTTCTAAGGATAAGGTCCCAAACCGGATCAAATCTGAAATGTAAAAAAGATGGACATTTTATTTTGACTGAATTTTGTGGTTGAAATTTCCATGTACCATTATGAAAAATACCAATCTATTTTTACCATTTCGACGTTTTTTAAAGTTTTGGAAAGCAGACGACAAAAAAAAGTCTATCTTAAGAAAATTAATATCTGCTTAATTTTGATGAGGTGAAATACTCAGTGTAGCAAACAGGTTAGATCATAGGCAGGCCGCCATTTTAGACGGCGGCTGGCCTGGATCTAACCTGTTTGAATATGTCATTGTATTTGTGGCAACGCGCAGGGGCAAAGCGTATCTTTGTGTGCGTATGCGGGTGATGGGGTGTCTGTGTGTGTATGTGTGGGGTGGGGGGGGGGAGTGTGTGCGTGCGTGTGTGCTACGAGGAAACATTTCCTGTGGGTTTTCTTTTTCTACTTGGTTTTCATATTTTCATGTTTATATATACTTCTCATTTCTATATTTATGTTTTGTAAAAGAAATATTTATACTTTGATTTATCTTCTGTAAAGGAGGCAATGACGAGATTGAATGTTTGCATTAGCATGGAGTCTGTTTCAGCAATATAAAGTTAAGTTAGTTACTGGATCTAACCTGTTTGCACAAGCATGAAGTAGGTTCCAGCATTATAAACTTAAGTTAGTAACTGGATCTAACATGTTTGCATTAGCATGAAGTCGGTTCCAGCATTATAAAGTTAAGTTAGTTACTGGATCTATTCTGTTTGCACAAGAATGAAGTCGGCTCCAGCAATATAAAGTTAAGTTAGTTACTGGATTTAACCTGTTTGTATAAGCATAAAGTCGGTTCCAGCACTATAAAGTTAAGTTAGTTACTGGATCTAACCTGTTTGCATAAGCATGAAGTCGGTTCCAGCATTATAAAGTTAAGTTAGTTACTGGATTTAACCTGTTTGCATAAACATGAAGTCGATTCCAGCACTATAAAGTTAAGTTAGTTACTGGATCTAACATGTTTACATAAACATAAAGTCGGTTCCAGCACTATAAAGTTAAGTTAGTTACTGGATCTAACATGTTTACATAAACATAAAGTCGGTTCCAGCACTATAAAGTTAAGTTAGTTACTGGATCTAACCTGTTTGCATAAGCATGAAGTCGATTCCAGCACTGTAAAATTAAGTTAGTAACTGGATCTTACATGTTTGCATAAGCATAAAGTCGGTTCCAGCACTATAAAGTTAAGTTAGTGACTGGATCTAACATGTTTGCACTAGCATGAAGTCGGCCCCAGTACTATAAAGTTAAGTTAGTTACTGGATCTAACATGTTTCCATTAGCAAGAAGCCGGCCCAAGCACTATAAAGTTAAGTTAGTTACTGGATCTAACATGTTTGCATTAGCATGAAGTCGATTCCAGCATTATAAAGTTAAGTTAGTTACTGGATTTAACATGTTTGCATTAGCATGAAGTCGGTTCCAGCATTATAAAGATAAGTTCGTTACTGGATCTAACATGTTTGCATTAGCATGAAGTCGGTTCCAGCATTATAAAGTTAAGTTAGTTACTGGATCTATTCTGTTTGCATTAGCATGAAGTCGATTCCAGCACTATAAAGTTAAGCTAGTTACTGGATCTAGCATGTTTACATAAACATAAAGTCGGTTCCAGCACTATAAAGTTAAGTTAGTTACTGAATCTAACCTGTTTGCATAAGCATGAAGTCGATTCCAGCACTATAAAGTTAAGTTAGTGACTGGATCTAACCTGTTTTCATTAGCATAAAGTCGGTTCCAGCACTATAAAGTTAAGTTAGTTACTGGATCTAACCTGTTTGCATAAGCATGAAGTCGGTTCCAGCACTATAAAGTTAAGTTAGTAACTGGATTTAACCTGTTTTCATTAGCATGACGTCGGTTCCATCACTTTGAGGGTGAATACTAGATCACGATTTTGGTCGCATAACGTACCAATCTGTAGAATGTATCAAATAACTTTGTCATTAGTTCAGTGGTATGTATGTCTGGTGACTCTCCCGTGACTTTTAACCCGCTGGCATTTAAAACTGGCATGAACTCATTTATTCTCAAGTGAAAATGAGTAAGGGGGTTCAAATTCAATATCTAATACCTTTGTGTCTAGCTATATCTATTTGATTAACCCTTTACTGAATGCCTACTTTTCGACCATCCCAAGTTGAAAGATTTATTCATTTCACATAATTTGGGACGGAAGCTTGGAGCTTCTACACCAAGACTCGCGCTGATTTGTGGATTTGTCCCGGCAATTGTCACCCCGCCTAACGGGGATTCGAACCCGAGACCAACGGTACTAAAGGCCGACGCTCTGCCACTGCACCACGGACGCCCACAAACTAAACATTTGGTAACTTGGTTATATGTTCGACTTTGAATACCAGGGGGTCCTGAGTTCAAAAAACGTCGTTGCAGTCAGTGGCTATGAAAGGAGGTTGTGCCGTTTTGATCACCAGGTTAGTCAGTCTAATTATTCAAATTGCCCGAATCTTCACCTTTGACCTGGTCTAATGATACACAAACTTTTGAACCAATCAGAATTCGTTGTTTTTAATATGTAAACAAACATATTGTTGATAAACATTGTTTGAATTTGAGGCAACTATATTTCAGACACAAAATAACTTTTATTAAAGAAGTTTATCAAATAGAGTCTCACAGTATTCATAGATTAATTTTCATAACTTTGATGGATATTATGAAATTACTCCATATATTTTTGCAGTAATTTATTTGTACTCATATCCTTTCATGTGCCTTTAAAGCCATTCAGACCAATCTTATATCTGTCTGACCGATCCAACACGGGTCCAAAGCTAGACAAACGAATTAATAAAACGATCCGGTATCGTTGTGGTCAATCAATAGGATGACTTCCATATACGATGGTTAATTAAAAACGTAGGCAAGAGCTCTATCATAAAAGTCGACGCATGCGTGGTAACGGGCAACCCTGAGTGCGTCATTGGCGGGTAAGTACGTAAATTAAATCAAACTCCTCACAGTGATCTCCCTTTTATGATCATTACAAATATCCTTTACCGTCATTTCCGTTTGTTAAAAGGGAATAAACGATCTATCCACTACTTTCTACTTTCTAATCCAGACGTTTTTATGTTTCTAAGTTAATATCTATTGGAAATATTTTAGTATAATGATATATTTGATTGTATTTTATTATGTATTTTAATATAATTTGTAAAACATGTTCCTTGTATCCATGTTTTACAAATGTATGTGTGTTTATGTTAAAAATGTATTTGTTTGCATGACGAGATATGTTTGTACGTAATTCTATTCTATTCTTTATGGGATTGATCACTGCCACCACTAATGACACATAACTGTCTGCCAAGAAATGAAAATGGCGTTGAAAGATGGCGGCGACACCTAAACTGATCATCAATCTGTGCCTTATTTGTAAAGAAAACGAACGGTGTTTATTTTCAATTTATCTGGTAAGACATCAACACAAGAATGCATTGTTAATAAATTGGCGACTTGCCTGTGATCTAATCTGTTTGCTACTCAGAGTATCTTTCCTAAACAAAATTAAGCATATATTTAAGGTTTTGGAAAGCAGACAACGAATTTATTTTTTAGATTATTACCCAACATTCTACGGGTTAAGATTTATTCCCAAGCTTTTCAAATGTTTTCCACCATTTTTACATCAATTATCCAGCATTATAAGGGTTAGTAAAGCAATATATCATACGTTCATAAATTGTGTTTACAAAAAAATGTTTACACAATATTATAGAGAAAATGTTGGGTTTGTTTTTGTCGTATGATGTTGTTTTGATTTTGGGCGGGTCACGAATTGCCGTAAGAGTTTACAACGCATATACATGTACAACCTTGTCTTAAAGCCATACTTGCGTTCAGTTACACTTAAAATGTGAAAGTACTAGAATAATTGAAAATTAACTTAACAGTTTTTAAATTCCCTTTTGCAGAAAAATTGAGACGGTCACACGTTCACATCATGTTTTTAAAAACGTGAATACGATAAGGTTTGTTTACAATGAGCGATAAATCAAGGTCAACCGAGAAACGTTTGAAACCAATAAAACCCGAGAAATTCTCCATTTTGAACGTTCACGTTGTTAATATTGGATAAATAACAGTATTCTGATGTGTTTCACTTGATTTTTCAAACCAGATGATCGTCACTTCGTAAACAGAGCGCTTTTTGCTATTTTAGATGTTACTCGAATGTAAACAATGAAGTTAAACAGGTGGTCACCAAATTTATGAAAATAGAACTTTGAAGAGTAGATAATAAATAGTTTAGGCATTATATTGTCATGATCCTGTTGTATTGTCGCTATATTTCAACATATTCTATCATAATTTATAACTCATTTAAGCCAGTTTTGCAATTTTTCTGAGCACTAGTATGCTTTAAACCCTTAGAGTGCTGAGTAACTTTCTAAAAAAAAGATTTTTGAGTCGTCTTCAATCCAAATCCTGAAATACCTGCTTAATTTTGTTGAGGAAAGATACTCAAAGTAGAAAACAGGATAGATCACAGGCCAGCCGCCAACTTACTAGGCGGCTGGTCTGGATCTAGCCTGTTTGCATAAGCATGAACTCGGTTTCAGCACTATAAGGGTAAAGGTTGGATTTCTCACGATAGAGCGACGCGTACAAGCGATACAGGTATAAAACGTGGTTTTAATATCAATAAACTGACCACTAAATAAGCCACCAGGGTCCACTCAATGGACTGCCCGAGAGGAATAACACCACTGGCCCAAGTGTCATCCCCTTATCCATGCAAGACATCCTTTACCATTAAGCATCAAATACTTGATTTAACTTTTCTTTATTTTATATACGCCATGTTCAAACGATCAATTTTCCCCAACCGCCGGTGAATGGTGTTTCCATTTTGGCCGTGCTGTTTGTTTCAAAACCCTGCAGAGAATTTCGAGGGATGAGAATGACCTTAAACATCACTGATCGCCTGTAATTTCTCTACCGTGTGTTAGACGTTAAGGGCCGGTCAGACAGGCTTCCGCGAGTTGATCACGAGTGTATCGCGAGGAAAAACTGTCAAACGCGAAGTAAACGCGGTCACAAGTGAATGACACGCGAATGAAACGCGGATGACTCGCGAATAACAAGTGCGCACACGCGCGAAACATTTTACACGCGCTCGGAACCCGATTTTATTTTTGAGCTGCTCAAAAATTAGGCGCAATGGCCACCGCGTGTCGCACACGTGGTGTAAACGCGGTACAAACCCGGACCAAACGCGATAACACGCGGTACACTCGCGGATCACAAGTGGACGACAAGTGGTCACTCGCGGGCATACGCAAAATTTCTTCGTGTGATTGCGTGTGTAGCACTTGTCATCCACTTGTGTTCCGCGTGTCTACAGCATTCCTAGCACCTGTGATAGCGTGTGCTCCGCGTGTATAAGGCTTTCTCAGGGATTGTGTCACGAGTCATCCGCGGGCCATTCGCGTGTTTTCGCGTTGAATCGCGATTGAACCACGACTGATTCGCGTGTCGTCCACGACCCAATCTCGTTTGTACCACTAGTTATTTCTGCTATAAAAAGATCGCGTGTTGGCCATTTTCATCAGTTGTGATCAAGACGTTGAAGAGGCAACATGGATCCGGCACATCGTAATGCTTTGGTTATGCTGTTCCAGCAACATCAGAACCAGCTTCTTCAGGTTCAGCAAGCCCTAGATGGTAGAAGAAGAGTGAGGAGAAGACAAAGAAGAGTCAGAGCCATATGGATGCGCCAATGGATCAACCGCAGGCCACAGCTGGGGCTGTATGACAGACTGATGGTGGAGCTGAGGAACGAGGACCCCCGTGCCTTCAAGAACTTTATGAGAATGCCTCCGGTGATGTATGACGAACTGGTGGAAAGGTTGACACCAACACTGACGAAGGAGACAACCAATTGGCGAGCTCCCTTGGACCCAGGCTTAAAGGTGGCCATCACCTTGAGGCACCTTGCATCAGGCTCGAAATACAGGGAGATGCAGTATGGCTGGCGTGTCCCACACAACACCATAAGCCTTATTGTTCGTGAAGTTTGTGAGGCAATTGTGCATGTATATCGTGAGGAGATGCTGGCACCCCCAGAAACCCCCCAACAGTGGCAACAAATTACAGACGATTGGCTGAACAGGTGGAATTTCCCTCACGTGGTTGGAGCTATAGACGGCAAACACATAGCATGCAAGGCCCCTCCCAACTCTGGCTCTGAATTCTATAATTACAAGGGTTTTTTCAGCATTATTCTCTTGGCTGTGGTCACCAGTGATTACAAGTTCTTATGGGTGGACGTGAGTGGCAAGGGGGCCTCATCAGACGCGCATATCTACAATGCCAGTGAGTTTAAAGAAGGCTTACAGAACGGTGACATTCTTGGATTCCCTCAACCTACTCCCCTCCCAGGGGACACAGAAGATCTACCTTACTTCCTGGTGGGTGACGATGCATTTGGATTGAGAAGCTTTATGATGAAGCCCTTTGGGAACAGACAGCTATCAAGAAAACAAAGAATCTTCAACTACAGATTGTCAAGAGCAAGACGAGTGGTGGAAAATGCCTTTGGCATTCTTGCCAACAGATTCCAGGTGTTACTAACAACAATGATGCACCAACCAGACACGGTTAGGCTCATTGTCAAGGCATGTGTGGTCCTCCACAACCTGATGCGCACGAGGTATCCTGTCATGCAAAACAGAATTGTTGACATTGAACGCCCTGATGGAGCCCTGGTGCCTGGTGCATGGCGTCGAGGAAAGAATCTGGATGACACAAGACCTGAGAACCTACCAGGAACCAACAGGGACTACAAATTGGCCAAGGCTCAGAGGAATCTCATAATGGAATGGTGTTCATCCCCTGCTGGGCGTGTTCCATGGCAAGACAACATGCTCCTTGACTAGTTCTTGTGGAAGTGACAGTGTGGACAAGTGATTGTGTTTGGGGGCATTGTGACAGTATGTGTTTGGGGGGGGGGGGGGCAGCATTTGGGGCATTAAAACTTTGATAAAACTTTTATATAATAAAATAAATGAAAAAATCCTGCAATAAAATAAAGTACATTTCAAATTGGAAAAGAATAAAAGTATGCTTAGGACTTTTAGTCCTCAACTCACTTTTATTTCTTTTCATTTGAAATGTAATTTTATTTTATTGCAATATTATTAACATTTATTATTTTCAATGTATTGTTACATTTTTTGTCATTCAATAATATGGTTATAAAATAAAAAATGAACGAATATTGCAATGAAAAATATTTGAAATGACAAAGAATAAAAGTTAAATAAATACATAAATTATTTATTCAACTTTTATTTTTGTCATTTGATATACATTTTGTTTTGTTGCAATATTCTCCCACTTTCATTTTATTATAATTACAACATCTAAGTCACATGGTGCAAATACTGTCTTCTGATTGACTGAGATGCAACATGCAATCCAAGTTCATTGGGCGATGAACACGGTTTTGCAAACAGACTACTTTTCTACGGAGTAATTTTGCTAGTTTTGTTCGCTATAAATCGAATGAATCAAATAAAATTAGTTTTAAATTTGTTGAGTTGTAATTATAAGAAATGAAATTAAATGTGTCGAGTTTACGGCGTGCGTTATACAAATAAGTGCACTTTTCCCCGACCCGACGTTCATAACGCCGTAAACTCGACAAATTTTAATTTCATTTCTTAAACCATTTCACAAAGTTCAATTTATTCACGAAAAACAATTAGTAACAGTTCAACAATTTTATTATCACGTATCACGTGTATAACAAGTGAAATAAAAGAAAGTCACTGCTAGCAATCCATGCTATGGCAAAAACAAAATACAAAATACATCAGTTCAAGGAATGTCACTGTAGCACCATGAACCACATCACAACACTACAACATACGACTGTCAGTGTAACATGAAACCTTCATGCATCCTCACCCTCACTGTCACTGTCACGAGTTCCCTGAGTAGCCACAGACTGAGTGTCACTCTCAACTGCTGTTGGTCCCACGGCTGGTGGTGTTGACAAGGATAGTGGTGCACCCAAACCTGCAGATGCCAGAATGGGAGGTCGGTGAGTTGCTGGTGACACTGTCGAGAATGGTGGGGTGTTCATACTGGCTTGTGAAACACGGCCGAAGTTGTTCTGCTCCATGTTGAACGACCAATCCCCACCTAGGGCAGTGCTCAATGCTCTAGACATCGATTCTGAAGATGCTCTGGGTTGACGAGGAGTACTGAGGTTGGGTTGTTGAAGCTCTTGCTGCTGCCCAGGGTACTGCTGCTGCTGTTGGTATCCTCCTCCTCCTCCCCCTACGACATGCTGCCAGGAACTGCAGGCATCATAGTTGGGCTGTGGCTGGAAGTACTGCTGATGCTGAGGGTACTGTTGAGGGTACTGATGATACTGCCCAAAGGAGGCGGCTGTGCAAGTTGGAGGAGCCGAAGTGGAAGCCGAGGGTCTATCGGATTCAGCCTTTATCTGTTTCAGTATATCCGATATGAGCTCTTTGACATTGTTGAAGTCTTGAAGACTGCAAGACCTGAGAGTCTGGGTGACATAGCTTATGAAGGGTTCACGCTGGCTCTTCTCCCTCTCCTTGTCCTCGAGCATTTTTTCCATAAGCTTTTCAAGGAGTGTCTGGTTGGTCTGAAGATTTTTACGAAGTTCGGGCATCCAGCTCTCCTCCTCGTCCTCCTTCCTCCTCCTCTTCCTGTTCTGGGAACTAGAGTTGACTGATCCGAGCTCTGCTGCCTCCCTCTCGAGGTCTTCGAGCACATTGCCTGACTGTCTCTCTGTCTCAGCTGGGTCATCCAAGGATAGCAGAGGGGGTCTGGCAGTGGACGTGGAGGCAGAACGAACGACAGAACTAGCAGTAGAGCCAGCAGCAGCAGTACGTCGGATCTGCATGACAGTGTCAGATTCTTCATCAGGTATGGCAGCTGAAATAAGGTAAACGTTTGTTAAGCGTTTTGTATTCACATTTTTCTGAACAATATTAAACGACTGTTATTAGGGACAAGTGAATTTCTGAATAATCATTACACTTAATCGTAGTAATTATTATGTTTTAAATTTTCAAATTAAATGTACAAAAATGCTTTTGAAAAATGGAAATGTTTGAAATAATTATCAACATATGTACTGACCTTTGTAGAAGGAGATATTATTCAGCACCCACTTGTCCCTGTCGGTGAGAAGCTTGCGCTCCTGGCCACTGGCAACCTTGATCAGCCTGACGTACCAGTCCTTCAAGTTCTTCCACCAGTGCCCGAGGTAGTCAGTTGAGACACCAATTTCTTTTGCTTTAGCTTCCCAGGCTTCAGTCTTTTTCTTGTAGTCACGTTGACTGCGCATCCACAAGTAACTTCTGTCTCGCATCCACTCAACCAGATCCTGTTCTGTTTCAGATGGCAACTTCCACTCCTTCTTGGGACCTCTTGGCTTTCTCGGCTTCTTGCCCTTGCCCTTGGCATGACCATCAGCCTCTTTCTGCTCCTCCACAGGTTCCTCCTGCTCCTGCTCTCGCACCACAACTTGGGGTGTGGGGTCATGTGACGCAGGTGAGGCAGGGTTCTCCAGTGGCACATGCTGTGGCTCGGCCTGAGTGTCGACGGGCATGGTGGCAGTGCTCTTAGAAGGACCACTCGTGCTGACTGAAGTGTTTGCAACTGTTGTACAGACTGAAAAGAGAAAAAAAAGGTATTTTTAATAAATAGTAAGGAATGTTGAAAAACATACATATCAAATGAACACTTCAGCACAAATAGAATTGAAATAAATAAATTTATTTGAATACTTTCTGACTGCCACGTAAAATAATATTTAAATGAAATAAATTTTGAACACGTCACGTTATAACGAGTATTTCCAAATAAAAAAAATAAAAACATGTTACATAAATTGTACTTACCATCAGGAAGAAGCTCGTCCTCTTCTCCATTGCCATTGGCACCAGGGACACCAGCAGCGGCAGCAGCAGCATGTACCAGAGCCGTCACCTTTATGCCCACCTTCTTGGACTGCCTGTTCTTGCTGCCCTGGCGGGGCTCGGGGGTGCTGCTCTCTACCTCCTCGGTAGCAGTTTCAGGCTCCGAGACCTTCGCCCTCGGCCTGGGCCTTGCTTGCCCCTTCTTTTTCTTGGGCGTAGAGCTGCCCTTCTTTGTTTTCGGTGCCATCTTTACTCTACCGAATATGGATCAGTACTGATCGAGAACACCGGACGCGGCGGCTTTTATACACGCGGGCGGCAAGCGGAGCACAAGTGATCGGCACGTGATTCACACGCGGAGCACAAGTGATACACACGCGCTGCGTGTGATCACTTGTGACCCCATTTTCTGATCACAAGCGCTCACACACGGAGGACTCGTGGTAGACACGCGATGGACACACGGAGCACACGCGCGCGTGTGGTCCACTTGTCATTCGCGTGTCCAGCACGTTTGAGACAAATTGGCTGATTTTCACCGCGTGTAGAAAAAAATTGCAAAATTAATAGCAAAATTACACGTGATCAACTCGCGGAAGCCTGTCTGACCGGGCCTTTACGCCGTTAGAACCCATGGGTTATCATACACCACCAGAACCAGAAAGTTGGTGGTCGGAACATTGCGTATATAAAATAGTGGAAAACAAAAGTAATCTGCTGAAAAAAGCAAATATACCTGTGGCGCGGCCATCTTGTTCGGACATTTTCCGTAAAAATTGGTCATGTGATCACCCCGCCTGTGTGGGATAATTAGACCTTTTCCATTAGCCGACCAATTCGGGGGAGTACAGGTAATTTATATCCCTATCCTATGATCAGAATCGAGAATAATTACCACAGGCTTTACGAACTTACTTTACCATTGATGCAAATAGGCACTTAAGTAAATTAAGGTTTTCGTTACAAAACAACTTTCAAACAACTACGAACAAGATAAGGTTATGTTGATGAGGTTTGGCTGTGTTTTCGACATTTTTCTCTCTCCTGTTACGTCAGTGCGCATGCTCAAACCCATCGGATATTAACAATTGATGTCCTTAGAGTCATTGAACTTGGCAATCGGAACAACTCGGGTATATCCGTGACCTGAGATGTCAATCTGAACTCTTCGGATTTATCCAATGAAAACGCCTCTGAGATAATAGGGATGCAGCCATATCGTTCCTCGCGAGACTTACGTCGTTGTACTTTCGTTTCGAAATATAGTTCCTAAATTTGAAATTTGAATAGTCACTTTTATTTTGATGAAGGAAACAGTTGTATGTATCACAACTTATAATGTCACAATTATGTATGAGTTACCGATAAAATATTATTTAAAATGATGTTCAACACTTCCATATATATATTGAACTACTTAACGCGGATGCTTATAAGAAATGTGTTATAAGCCGGTGACGATTTACCCGAAATGTTTTAACCCTACACTTATATCCGAGTCGTATTTCTCAGCTCACGGAAATACCCGAGTAGTTTCGATTGCTGAGAATTACACTTCGTACATAAACGTGGGGTTACACAGTTTACACTAAAGAACACGTTGCCTGGAAGCGTCCACGTTAAGTAGTTCAGTGAATATGGAAGAATAATCCTTTTCAATATTTTCTATCGGTAACTTATACATGATAATGTTATTATAAGTTGTAATGATATCTGTTTTCTTTAACAAATTAAATGGCGATATAGATTTTACATTTAAATTCTATATTTGAAAACGAAAATAACATGAAAGAACATTTGCGAGGAAAAATATGGCGTCTTCAATATTTTGTTAGAGTTGTTTTCATGGGATAAACCCGATGAGTTCAGATCGTTAAGTTGGTATCTAGTTGCCCAAATAACCATTGGGACGAGGCGATGCTATCATATTTTTCTGACCAACTTGGGCTCGGATTCACAACATTCTACACAAGGGACGGACAATCTACCTCTGAATAAAAATTGCTCGGACATCATGAGGATGTATCTAAAGCATGTTTTCCTATATCAAAATCAATCAAAGCAACTCCATATGTCCAACAGGAAAGGTTAACCCTAAAGGCTATAACTTTTCACTGTGCTCAAAGGAAAGTAATGTTGAGTCG
Organism: Cerastoderma edule; assembly: GCA_947846245.1. NCBI lineage: Eukaryota > Metazoa > Mollusca > Bivalvia > Cardiida > Cardiidae > Cerastoderma > Cerastoderma edule. Next base: position 1,093,501 of record OX401409.1, read on the forward strand.
AATATTTGCCATAAATTGGCAACCTGGGTACTGTTTTACTTAACGATTTCAGTCAAAGTATTTGCCCAGGTCAACACTAATACACATGGATAGTATCTCAAATACAAGTACAATTTTGTAATGTATCGCGATATTGGACGCAGGGAGACGATTCCAATGATGCGTTACTTTGCAATATTGCGTATCTCAATATTCAAATAAGGGGTTTTAACCCTTGAAGTGCTTGAACCGACTTCGTGCTTATGCAAACAGGTTAGATCCAGGCCAGCCGCCAAGTCAGGTCAGTCGCCAATTTACTTGGCGGCTGGCCTGTGATCTAACCTGGTTGCTACTCTGAGCATCCTTCCTCATCAAAACTAAGCATATGTTTAAGGTTTCAGACAGCAGACGACACAAAAGTCTATTCTTAGAAAATTACCAAGCTTTCTAAGGGTTACGGATTGTTCATGTTGTTTTCACATATTCTCTTATAATCTGATACATATAATATTACATGTAAGGTATTCTAGTCCATTTGATGACATGAACATTATATAAAAAGTGTCAAGCATGTTAAATGGGACTGATTTATCGATATTATAATGAAATAGTGTAATTTCCACTCACATTACATCGATTACGAAACAGTTTTTAACAGTTTAATGAAACACTCCTGGTTATTGTTGCCTTGTCATGTTACTATTCCAATTTAGATATACGTCAAAAAAGTGTACTTCATCATGGTCAAGGCAAAAAATGTTGTCATCCTTTTCAACACCATAGTTCAAAATGAAACACTTATAGTGCTGGAACCGACTTCATGATTATTCAAACAGGCTAGATCCAGGCCAGCCGCCAAGTAAATTGATGTGACTTACATGACAATATAGCTATTTTAATACCGAATATCATTACATGTTTGTATAACTTGTTAAGTGGTAGTTTGTATGCTGAATGTTTACATTGAATGCAATCAAATATTATTAAACAAAACTAAAAGTAACTTAACAAAAACAATAAAGCACGGAAAATACGTATTCCTCATGAAACTGCGAATAAAATAGGAAACAAGTTTGACACAAACGTATGTTATTCATCTGGGTACAGTTTAACTGAACATTTTTTGCTAAAAAATGTGCGTGAGTTTAAAAGAACAGTCGCTCTTTTTTCAATATTTGGCCACATAATATTGCAAAATAACACATCATTGGAACCGTCTCTCCGAGACGCTTCCAATGACGTGTCACATTGCAATATCGTACTTTTATTTAAGATACTATCCATGTTTGTCAGTTTTAACAAACGCAAATATTTTCCCAAAGTTGTAAATCGGTACCCTGGTGCTATTTTCCACTTTTGTCACAAGAATTTCTTTCATAATATTCAGGAAAAGGACGTACCAAAGTGTTATACTATGGAGTAGGGGATTCTGGGTAATGTTCCGATCAGTGCACTGCGGTTATTTAGCCTAAGGATCGCAATGCGAACCAGTGGATCCGTGGGTGTTTAATCATTAATGAATGGTGCCTTTAACTCTGAGAATGCTGGGTAATTTTCTAAAATATATTTTTTTTGTCTGCTTTTCAAAACATTAAATATCTGCTTAATCTTGTTTAGGAAAGATACTCAGAGTAGCAAACAGGTTAGATCACAGGCATGACGTGGATCTAACCTGTTTGCATAAGCATGATCTCGGTTCCAGCACTATAGGGGTTAATTCCACATAAGCCAAGGACATGGGTTGATCGGAGGGTTCCCAAATAGAAAAAAAGAAAGAAACCGTTTCAGTAGATGAACGGTATCTGTCAAAGAGTTTAGATGCTTTACATTCGTATAAAAAGGAAATCGTATTTTATATGAAAACCTAATTTCCGCGGAGAAGAGGGGGTTTAGACTATTTTTATACCTAAATGTGCTTGAAATTTTGGGAGCCATAGGGGACCCGCGTTATACTGAATATCGTCATTTAACGGAGCGCGTTATAAAGAGGCTGCAATGTACGTTGATTTTTTGTACATGTTGGTATCCTATTGCGCAACATTGTTGACACCTTTTAACCATCGTGAAGCAAAACAGGATATTGTAAATAAAGAAATGTTGTAAAAACATATATACTGAATACATCTCTTTGAATTCTTGTATTGTACTTAACGCTACCGGCCCATATACATACATGTTTAAAGAAACAAAATACATTTAATTGCCTACTCGACATATACCTCAATTCGCCCCTTGCTGAAAAAGAGAGATAAGTTTAACAAAGGTGTTGTGATAGCAGACACGATGTTTATTTTATTAGTTTATTATTAGTTATTCATTATCTTGTAAAGGATGGCTCTTTTGTTGATTCATTGTTCATTTTCTTGTAACATGTTTTATTTGTAACAATGCGTTGTACTCTATACTGAACAGATAATAAAAAAGAGCCATGGTCAGCTTTATCAATTAAAAAAAACATATATGTTCTCATTTTTTTTTATTATCTTGTGAAGGATTGCCGTTCTGTCAATTTGATTCATTTTATGTTACATTTTTTGTGAAAATACTGGACACTTTATACTGAATAGATAATTATAAAGAATCATGGTAATTTTATCAATTCAATAAAACATTGATGTTCTTATTCTTTTCTTTATTATCTTGTAAAGTATCGTCCTTTTGTCGATTTGTTTAATTTTTTATAACATTTGTTATTGTGACAATACTGAGCACTTTGAACTGAATAGATAATAAAAATTATTCGATTGTAGACTCCAAACAGTTATCGTGGAGAAGTATAGTATTTTTTTGCGACAATGACACTAATATTTGTATTTTCTGTACATAAGAACATACTAATCACGACCTTTTTTATGTGCGGCGACCTTTTTTATGTGCGGCGACCTTTTTTATGTGCGGCGACGCTGCATTCGGTTATGTAAGGTTAGATGCAACCTTTTCGTATCATGTTATATGTTAAATTAACGGAAATACGACCATATCATTTTTACAGCTACAGCAATGGTTTACCCATTGAATAAACGGATATACTAGACATGTCTTTTTCATTTACACCAAAAATGTAGCACACTACGATAGCTATCATACGACCATTTAGTTGTATAGCCCTTTAAATGCTGGGAAATGTTCTAAATTAGATTTGTGTGTCGTCTGCTTTCCAAAACCTTAAATATCTGCTTAATTTTGATGAAGATAGATATGTATGGTGAATTATAGTATTAAAACTCGATTTTGTACTGTACTGATACTTGCTAAGCATAGAAATTTCCACCTTTTCCCCTTTTACGCGCAAAGGGCTAGGTTCACAAACCAGGACTTTTAGCCCTGAAAATTTGCACTATCTAAAACCATTTAATAGAATTATTACAACTTTCCCCCTCATGGGACCCAACCCCCTTCCCCGCAAACTGAAAAAAAATATATTACGATTTTCAGTGAATGTTATGCTCTGCAATAGGTCATTAGTCTATGTGCTACTGGGATAGTCACCTCCATAGAAAAAAGAAAGAAAAAAAACCCACTTAACTTTGGTCTAAAACTCACCTGTTAAGACTCGATTGTTTTCTGTAGGGAGGTTTAACGTTATCGTTGGTGGGTTTATAAAGTCGTTGTGCCGCCGGTCGCCGGCCCTTGCCACTCTCGAAGCGATCATCGTCAATGATCAGACGGTCGTTGTCTTCGAGCATTTTGTATATCACATCAGTGCTCGACGCCATATTGTCCACACTCGGCGCATGCGCAACGTCGCTACGCAACAAGCTGGAATCGACGTCAACGTCATCGCCGCTAACGTCACCGCCGTTGCGTTTCCCGGCGAAATGAAATCCGTTACATTTACAGACGTTCCCGCCCTGTCCAATGTTACAGCGTGCGGCACAAAAACTCTTTAAAAAGCTCCGTCTCTGGTAAGATCGTTTGGCAATCCAGTCGTCCAAGCGTCCAATGGCGTATTTCGAATGTACGGAGGACAATAACGATCCAAATGTTATCGTTAACGCGAAAAAGTAGACGATAAATTGACGTTTCATCTTTTATGTGTGTTTTCTATATCTATCTAGATTTAAAAATTGTCTTTCTTATGTTGAAGCCCCCTGTGGCCTTTGAGGTTTGGAAGATGATTATTTGTAATAATGGTTTTTTACTAATACGTTTTTTTTCCAAGTGAAACAAACAAAAATGCTTCGTTTAATTCTTTTTATTTCTTTTATGATTTTCTCCTTACCGTCAATTCTAATCACAGTCTTTCGTTAGAGTTCAGAGTGTACACAAATATACATTTTAACAAATTATATTAAAATATAATGCCATATTCCGTAAATCATCATTATTTCTTTTTAATATTATTATAAATATCATTCGCCGTAAAGTTCAAAACTGTTGTATACCCTTCAAAGTTACCAAATATCCAATATTAATCCGTATGAAATAAAGCTCGATATATGGCTTGTTAACTCTTGACGTACGCTGTTCGTTGTCTGATGGAATAGTGAAAGTTAATTTGCGGGTGTCCTGTTAAGTACATGGCATCTAATAATCGCTAGTCACGTGATCGCGCGTTGGGTCATCTTTCACGATGCTAGGTCTATCCCCACGCTGTGAGCTTCACGGAAACAGTCGTGAAACTCCGGAACTTTCCGTTATATCGGTTTCCGGTGTTAGCGTTATTTATTCATGTAAGCGCAGTAGATAAATAGATTTATTTGGTTAAAAGATATAACATTTTATAGCAAAAACATAGTAAAAGACAAAAATAGTAAAAAAAAAATGTACCATAAATGCAATAATGTTGAAAAAACCATGAAAGCATATCAAATACCAAGGATAACACAAAAAAGGGAAAAGCGATTTTCCCTTATAATGGAAGATATGTGAGAATCACTACAATCATTTCGAGAGAAAACTTTTTTTTTAAAACGCATTCATCTTTCAAGCATACTAAATTTAAAAAGAAAAAAGAAAAAAAAAAGAAAAAGAAAAACCAAGCTCTTAAAAAATTGAAATTGAAAAAAAGAATTGACTTTAGTTGAACAGTTGAACAAGCAAAACATTGCGCTAGTTCAAAACAACACCCCCCTTCATTTCAATATCGAGAATTTGAGAGCAACACCATTGCCAAGAGTAACACATCTTTGCAATCGTACTCTACGTGATGCTTCCAATCATGTATCACATGACACTAATGTACTTTTATTTTGATACTTTTCATGTACAACAGTACGCCCTATATCAGTTTTGACATTATCAAATCTTTTCCGTAAGTCGTTTGGAAAAACGCTACCAAGTCGATATTTATATCTTTTTCACAATGAAAAACGTCGTGTCCGTTGGCTGTCGATTTGAATTAGTCGCAAAATTGTAATTAGGGCAATGGGTTGAATGTATTTGCAAAAATACCAATAAATAATAACGCGTGTGCTTTTCGTTCTATGGGAGAATATTCGAAAATATTCGAAAATATTCGAAAATATGGAAATTCAGAATGAAACTTTATCAAGATGTACTAAAGCCTTCCGATATACAGTTTGATATACATGTTCACCGTTACAGTGAAAGATCCGACTCCATGCTTATACAAACAGATTTAACCACAGGTCAGCTGCCAAGTAACTTGGCGGCTGGTCTGTGATCTAACCTGTTTGCTACTCTTAGTATCTTTCTTCATCAAAATTAAGCAGTCATTTAAGGTTTTTGGAAGGCAGACGATACAAAAAGAAATATATAAAGTTCCCCAGCATTTAAGAGTTAAATTAATATAATATGTTAAAAGATGCACTCAACCTTTTCTGTAAATAGATGGATATTAAAAGTCAGTATGCAAAGGTTGATCAATGATATGTTTAAAGATGCACTCAACCTTTTCCGTAAATAGATAAATATTAAACGTTAGTATGCAAATATGAATAAATGATATGTTTGAAGATACACTCAACTTTTTCCGTACATTGATAAATATTCAACGTGAGTATGCAAAGGGTCATCAATAATATGATTAATGATGCACTCAAATTTTACCGTACATAAATGGATATTAAACACCAGTATGCAAAGGTAAATCAATGATATGTTTAAAGATGCACTCAACTTTTTCCGTACATATATGGATATTAAACGCCAGTATGCAAAGGTGAATCAATGATATGTTTAAAGATGCACCCAACCTTTTCAGTACATAGATGGATATTTAACGTCAGTATGCAAAGGTGAACCAATGATATGTTTTAAGATACACTCAACTTTTTCCGTACATTGATAAATATTCAACGTGAGTATGCAAAGGGTCATCAATAGTATGATTAATGATGCACTCAAATTTTACCGTACATACATGGATATTAAACACCAGTATGCAAAGGTGAACCAATGATATGTTTAAAGATGCACCCAACCTTTTCAGTACATAGTTTCAAAGTTGGAAGTTTATGGTTATGACAAAATGGTGACATGCATTTGCAGGAAAATATAATTCAATTAATTATACATTGTGCTCAAAGGTGATAGGTCCAACGATATGATCAATTTTCAACAATTAATCTATTTTCAGTCCACACCTTGCATGTGAAACATTGAACCTGATTTTATTCTATAGAAACATTATGCCCTTTGCAAGTGACATATTATTCTTTTGTACGAATAAACTTATTGTCCGCTTATTCCCTTTATACATTCCATTTTATACATCTTTGCTTAAAGAGAAATTTCAATGTTTTATTGTATATAAAGGCCTGTTGCCTATTACATAGAAAACATACAAATACACAAGCATGTTAACAATACCCGTGGAAGGTCAATGCCATTTCAAGAAAAAATATTTAAGAGGCTTACTTTATAGCGATGAATTACATCCATTAAATAAAAATAAGATAACTACAATTATTAGAACCACTCTGCAACGATTCTATATCTTGAGACACCTGTTGCTTCATTGCACTGGTTGAAAAGGGAACAACAAAACCACCCAAAGAAATGTTAAAAAATGATGTCAAATTTTGTAAACAGATTCAGCAAAGTCCGAAACCTAAAGTTCTGTCAAGTAACATCTCTACAACAACGAACATTTTTCTAGCCGTTTTGTATAGAAATAAAGCATAGCAGTTATGAATATCCAAATAAGTCGTTGGAACTTTGATAGTTAAAATGGTATCAATTATGTATGCATATATACCTTGCTACATGTCTAATGCACCCTCAACACACTTGTGTGATGAAAAATGGAGAGGGTCTAGCCTCACGCTACCACACCCATAAATAGAAACATGAAATTCCCGTTTGGGACATTCCTGCTACCATGAGCTTATCTTATCTTAGATCACCATTAATCCTTTCCCAAACAACACATTTTCGACTGTCCCAAATTGAAAGAGTTTGCAGACGACATTTCAAAATGTGATGAAATTGGAAAATAATCTTCTGATAGGGCAGAAAACATTGTGGGAAAAGGAGAAATGGCTCATTATGAGAAATATCTCCTTTTCCCACAATGTTTTCTAAAGCCATCTGCAACAAAGTGGTCAAATGTTGTTATTGTTTGGGAAAGGGTTACAGGACTATCCCGCGGATTGTGACTCGTATCCACAAATGTCACATGACCATCTGCTTAGATATCAAAATGGCGTTTAAAAATGGCGGCGACACTCAAAAGATTATCTACTTGCGATTTCATTGTAAAGAAAATGAACGATATTTCCACGAATGTCACATGACCATATCCTTAGATATGTAAATAGCGTTTAGAAATGACGTTGAGACTCCAAAAAAATTCTACATGTGCTTTTTTTGTAAAGAAAACGAACGTTTTCTTTTCAATTTAACTGGTCAGAAAGCAACAAAGGAAGGCGTTATTATTAAATAAACATCTATATCCGAAAAAACAGAATGAAATAAAAAACAACAACATCATTTTAACTAAAGTGTGGATGAGAATCTTGTATAGTTAGACTTATTAACAACTGTATATTACATCGACTCTGAAACAATTTCTTATAACTTAGATTAATCACTCTCGACTCTTGTGGTGGCAGTGATCGATGCAGAGTAGCCAGGGGAGATCACTATGAGGTGTTTGTCTGAAATTAGTCGTTTATAATGAAAAATACCAATGTAATGATAAGGGGCAGGTAATCCAGACTATTTGGAGTTTCAGATTGAGAAGCCCACAGCCGTCGCCTCGAAGTATAAAATGATATCCCAGGGGCCCGTCCGTAAACCAGCGGATGTTCCATGAATATTTCATGATGGGAGATACCGCACCACAAAGCGGAGCCCAATGTCGCTTTCACATCACGTGACTATGTCCTACTAGATCAGACGATCTCCATGGTAATAAAGCACAAATAGAGCAACGCACGTTGATAGTGTTCAGAGTTTTCAGCGTAGTTTTTTTACCCTTTTTCTGTCCCATCCAAAACAAACTGTCCTACAGTAGGCGATAAAGAAAACTTTGAGAGCATTTACAGGACTATCATATATATACAGGAAACACATCAGTGTTCTACCAGCTCAAATTAAACACAATTGCAACCATGTCAAGGGTTCAGTGCAATACTATAGTAAGTGCTTCATGTTCATAGTTTATACTGTTTACTATAGTCTTGCGCTGAACCCTTGATTTAACAAGCCAAAGTTCACTCGAAAGATCGAAAGAGTAATGAACGTTGAGAGTGTTTGAATGTTCAAAGTAGGTTTTATTTTACCTTCCTCCTGTCTAAATAAAACGCACATATAAGCATAACATAAACTAACATAACACAACATAAAACAAACGTTAAGAGTGTTTGAATGTTCAACGTAGGTTTTATTTTACCTTTCTCCTGTCCAAATGAAACGCACATATAAGCCAGCGTACATAAGATCTGATATATTATTACTTTTATCATTGCGAAGAAAATATACTTCGTTAATATTTTTGCATTCAATACATATTTTCATTAAACACTTTATCGTAATACAAAATCTGTATTGTTTCAGCGATATTTTATTTTGACTTGCAAATGTCTCTTTATATTATTATTTATTTAGTTCCACTTCAACAGTGATATGAACAACAGAATAATACGATAGTTTAATTTACAAATACAAACATTAGTAATGAAGTAAATGTTATTAACAATTCTACCTTCACTCCAGGGTACCGTTTTACTAAACGACTGAAAGAAAATATTTGCGTAAGTCAAAACGGATACACTTGAACAGTAACTAAAATGAAAGTACTGTATTGTAATGTACCCAGTGATCTAAGGGTTAAACACTAAACACGTAAATATATCAATACATTTATCTCGTATCCTCTTAAAATGTGGACATATGATAACGAAATGATATTCATCTTCAACGTCATTCAAATTACATATTTCACATTTTCTATTTTTTTTTTCAATTCCTCTGTGACGCCCACTTTATATCATTAGATTATGCGTAGAAAAACTTAGCTTCGCGATTTTGTTTCTTATTGACCTTTTCCCTATACTGTGACGTCACGTTGGATACTCCAATTTCAAACTTCGTTAATTAGCCTACTTTTTAAAGGTTTGATATAACATCCACCAGTGCAAACAAGGTGTGTTATGAGTGGGTGTATTTCATTTCAATAGATGGAATTTTGAATGCATGTATATCGAAAGTTCAATACCACCGTTTCACGGGATCGATCTTTCGAATGAGCTTCGACTTCGAAACTTTCGAGGGTGAACTATTTCGAGAGTGAATTTAACAAGCTTCAGGCTTACGTTACAATCGATATAAAACAAATAAGTGGAAACTTATCATGATTCATGACAAAATCTGCAATACTGTGAATTGCTATACACTCACGAATAAAAAGAAGAATTTGTTCTAGACAATGTAAAAACGATTGAAATGCTTGAACGGTACTGATAAGATTAATCAAAAGTGTTAAGAGTAATTATGAAAGATGGCATATACTTATCTTTTAACTAACTAGCTAACTACATTTTATTGCATATCAAACATTACTTGTTATATAGCAAATACAAAATTGTACATGACAAACACCAACATGGATAAACAGAAGAGCTCATGATGTTATAGAGTTTTATTCAATACATATAAATTAAGCACACTAGAGTTCATTTCCTAAGGGAACATGCGTAGTACATATCTTAAGATAAGTTGTTCATAGTTTTACAAGATGCTAACGGCATATGACGTTTAAATTTGTTTACACTTGGCCATGCATAAGAATATTTTTATTATAGTTCTGATGACATTGATGGAAATGGTGAAATTTAAAATTTCTCTCTTTTCATAATGTTTTTAAATACCGTCCGTTGCAAAGGCATTAAGAGTACATGTAATTGCTTGAGAGGAAAAATTTAGAACGGAGTTAACCCTTTCCCAAACAATAACGGCATTAGACGACTTTGTTGCCGACGACTTTAGAAAACATTGTGGGAAAAGGAGAAATTGCTCGTAACGAGCAATTTTTCCTTTTCCCACAATGTTTTCTGCTCTTTCCGAAGAATTTCGTCACATTTTGAAATGTCGTCTGCAAACTCTTCCAATTTGGGACAGTCAAAAATTTGTTGTTTGGGAAAGGGTTAAGCAATACAAACGAACGCCGTACATAATTGATGGTATCACGTCTGTGGTTCACCGAATTGTCGAGCTTGGAGACATCATCGCTGTCAATGAAGTCTTATCTTAACCCTTAGAATGCTGGGTAATTTTCTAAAAATAGATTGTTGTGTCGTCTGCTTTTCCAAAACGTTGCATATCTGCTTAATTTTGATGAGGAAAGATACTCTGAATAGCAAACAGGTCAGATCACAGGCCAGCTGCCAATTTATTTGGCCTGGATTTAACCTGTTTGCATAAGCATGACGTCGGTTCCAGCACTATAAGGGTTAATCCCATTTTCTTTATGCCGAAGTAGGTCACTAGCACAAACTCAAAGCTTTCATGAATGGATTGCAAGACATAACAATTAAGATATCAACTGGCATTCTTTTCATAATCTTAAAAAAAGATAATCTTCAAGCATCACTTTTAACGGTAAACATTCTCTATTGTTATTTTATACTTTTTTTGTCTCTCATTCATGTACAAGAGCAAACATTTTATAAGAGGCCTCCGTGGCCTAGTGGTTAGAGTACAGAACTTGAAATCACATGGGCCCCTCTCCGCGTGGGTTCAAATCCTGAGAGGGATATGGATTTTCAAGAGAGGCAGTCTCCCGACTGACTTACGGAATGCCGATGGTTCTACTCACCTTGACCAGCCCTTATGGGCAGTTGAGTATGGGGTCTTCCTCCATCATTAATAGTCGGGCATCGCTACATAACTGAAATAATGTTGATGTGATGTAAAACCCATATATAAAAAAAGAAAGAAAAAACCTATGTGAAAAAAAAAAAATATAACTTGAACATATACATTAAGTACATTATCATTCGTTTAGAATTACAAGAGACATTGAAACATAAAAGATGTGCATGTGTATCAGACAATGATTTACAGTATAAAGTAAAATATTGCAATATTCAGCAGCAAATCTTTTAAAGATATTTTGTCTCTCATGTACAAGAGCAAACATTTATATAAATAACTTGAACATATTAATTAAGTACATTACCATTGGTTTAGAATTACATGAGACATTGAAACATAAAAAGACGTACATGTGTTATTATGCAATGTATTTTCAGTATAGAGTAGAAGATTGTAATATTCAGCTGCAAATCTTTTAAAAAAAATGTAATATTGCAAGGAATGAAATAATCCAAATAATATCTAACAAACTTGCAATCTAACATACTCATTGTTACAATGAATGCACTTTTCGCACGAAAAAATCAAGTTCAAATGATGACGAAGAGGGAGTTAACAAAAAGAGGTTAAGAGATGACGCATATGGGATAGGCACAATGAATCTCTGTGTCATTCGAAAACAGCCCTTGGCTCTTGTTACGGCTTTGATAAAAAACAACATTAACCCTTATAGTACTGGAACCGACTTCATTCCTATGCAAACAGGTTAGATCCAGACCAGCCACCAAATTGGTGGCTGGCCTGTGATCTAACATGTTTGCTACTCTGAGTATCTTTCCCCATTAAACCAAGCAGATTTCTAAGGTTTTAAAAAGCAGACGACACAAAAATATATTTTCGGAAAATTTCCAAGCATTCTAAGGTCTATACAACTAAATGCTCGTATGTTTGCTAAATAACTAGAAAGTGCAATGCTAGGAACAAACGAACTCAGTGTTCATGTGTTCTCACATTAAAAACGGTATACTTTTGAATAAAGAAGTGTTACGTTATCAGTAAACATTCAAGGTTTGTTACCTTAACTCGAAAAGCTTGAAGTACCTTTTTTATTTACGTGTTCCTGAAAGTATAGTTTACTATATTTGTTTAACATCGATGGTGAAGGAAGCTTAGAGCTTGTTCAAAGTCACTCTCGATGACAGCCTCCTCGATACTAAACCAATACTCACGCCTATTTGTGGGTTAGTGCCGGCAATTTTCACCTCGCCTTACGGGGATTCGAACCACATACCCTCGGTACAAGAGACCGATGCTCTTTATATGGAAAACTCAAAGAGAAGTCATCGATATTGATTAGCGTATATCAAATGTTCATTTTCAACTTTAACCAACACTCGCTTTGGACGTAAGACGTCACCTTTTCAAATGGAATGTTGTCTCTCATTCATTCATTGAATCAATGATGAATTCCAAAGATTTCCGAATTCCCATCGGAATGTCGGAAACTGATAAAGCGTGTGTAGATATTGTCGCTGTGAAAAAATTAAATCTAACTCATTGACTGGTTGTAACGACGGGCAAGACTGTGCTGGCTGGCTGGTCGGTCGATTAGATGGCTGGCTTGCGTCTTGTCGGCATAAATATTTAGCCAGCTGACTGACTGTTCAACTGGCCTGTTGGCTAGCTTTTTGTTGGGATAAATATTTAGCATGCTGACTGTTTGACTGTCTTGTTGGCTGGATTCATAAATATCTAGCCCTCGACTGTTTTCTTGGCTGGCGTCTTGTAGAGATAACTTTTGAGCCAGTTGATTGACTGTTTGACTGTCTTATTGGCTGCCGTCTTGTAGAGATAAATATCTAACCAGCATATGACTGTTCGACTGTCTTTCTGGCTATTGTCTTGTTAGCATATATATCTTGCCAGCTGATTTACTGTTTGACATGTTTGTTGGGTGGCATCTTCTAGAGATAAATATCTACCCAGCTGACTGATTGTTTGTTGTCTTCCTAACGGGATGAATATCTTGCCATCCGAACGACTTGACTGATTCGTCTGACTTCCTAGCTAGCTGTCTGGTATATTTATTACCTATACGGGTATGTAGTAGGCGGAACTTTTACATACCAACCGTTAGCCTACATGTCTGGTTTGTAGACTGGTTTTCGGACTGAATGACTCTCTGATTTTCTTGCTGGTTTGCTTGCTGCGCCTAATGAATAACTAGTTTTTGATTGGTTTTCGTGAGTAATAAACGAAAAATAAACCTTGGCGCACTTGCAAGCAAAAAGAGGCACGCGTGTCCTTTAACCCTTATAGTGCTGGAACCTAATTAATGCTTTTGCAAACACTTAAAGGTTAGTTCCAGGCTAGCCGCCAAGAAAATTGGCGACTGACCTGTGAACTAACCTGTTTGTTATTCCGAGTATATTTTTTCATCATAATTGAACAGATGTTTAAGGTTTTGGAAAGCTGACGACACAAAAATCTGTTTTTAGAAAACTACACAGCATTCTAAGGATTAAAGATTATTTTTCTTATTTGTTTACTACTAAGAGTTACCAAAAGTGATTTGATTCTTTTACGCAAATCCTCTTAGACATAGAAATGTTGATTGGTTCTAAAGTTAGTTTTACCTGAAATCCGGTATTAACATACAGGTACACCCGGGACCAGAAATGTCCGACTGATGTCCATTTTCTTCATAAACACGCGGGTTTTTTTTCGTTTTCCTTTTTTTTTTCATAACGCACATGTCGCAGATAGGCATCAGAACAAATCGTAAAAAGTAGAAATATATGTTCAGTAACACACAATCGTTTTTTTTTTTAACAAATCAAAAAAGGTAGAAATATGTGTTAAGTTACAAAATATGCTAAGGTGACGACTAAGCGCTAATGTTGTTATAACTTGTGACCTAATCCAATTGCAATATTTATTTTTACTTTTCACAACTTTTTTTGATACATATATATTCGTTGTTATAAATATGCCATGTACCTCATGTAGAAAGAATGCAATAAAATATGATTAAACTAAACCATCAAAACGTAACAAGAAGAGAAATATGTAACCCTTTCGTATTTCTAAGCATGTTTCTTGGTATTATATTATTGAATGCACTTTCAAAGAGTATAGAAAATATTCCGACCGAAGAAAACCTGTTTAAAGTTGAGGCTCATTTATTTTGTAAAAATGGGGTCTTCTAGATGTCGTAAAGGGTTATATTTTTATCGTTTTTCTTACACTTCTTTTACAAAATAATGTAGTGATTAAGAAGACTTATAACGATGTGTTGGTTCTTAGATACCTTTTTTCAAGTCATCTTTATATTTTATTGCTATTGCGTGCTTTAACTTTTTATTTGCACGAGTAAAAGATGCCCGTATGTGCTAATGGTTTAGTATGTTGTAATATTAACCCTTCGAATACTGGGTAATATTGTAAAAATATACTTTTGTGTCGTCTGCTTTCCTAAATCTTAAATACCTGCTTGATTTTGTTGAGGAAAGATACTCAGAGTTGCAAACAGGTTAAATCACAGGCTAGCCTGGATCTAACCTGTTTGCATAAGCATGAAGTCGGTTCCAGCACTATAAGGGTTAAGCTATTCTCCTATATGGTATTTTGTGACTGGTTCAAATTTAAAGGATCACTTGGCGGCTGGCCTGGATCTAACCTGTTTGCATAAGCATGAAGTCGGTTCCAGCACCATAAGGGTTAGAGAAGCTTCAGTGTAAATATACACCCACTCTCAAGGGCCAAATGTCAAACGGGAGCGGTCCGAACCTGAAAACTCGGGTCTAAGGAGTCTAAAGGAAAAGGGCGTGAATTTAAAAACACCGCTATATATCGTCCAGTGCAAGCCGCTTTATAGGAACGGGGATTGAAAGCGTCCAGCGGAAATTGGGGGGATCAATTCCGCATTGACGCAAACCAGTCCCACTTGATTAGAAAACTGCAGAAACAGGATGGATTAAATCTCACAGTTTATTGGCGTATCCCTACGTTAACCCTTTTGGTGCTGGAACCGACTTCGTGCTAATGCAAACATGTGAGATCCAGTCCTTATAGTGTTGGAACTAACTTCATACTATAGCAAACAGGTTAGATCTAGTCATTTTATTGCAGGAACCTACTTCATGCTTATGCTTACATGTTAGATCCATTCCTTACAGTGCTGGAACAAACTTTATGCTTTTGCAAACAATATTGTCAAGTCCTGATAATGCTGGAACCAACTTCATGCTTTTGCTAACATGTTAGATCCATTCCTTATAGTGCTGGAACAAACTTTATGCTTTTGCAAACAATATGGTCAAGTCCTTATAATGCTGGAACCAACTTCATGCTTTTGCTAACATGTTAGATCCATTCCTTATAGTGCTGGAACTAACTTCATGCTACAGCTTATAGGTTAGATCCATTCCTTATAGTGCTGGAACTAACTTCATGCTACAGCTAATAGGTTAGATCCATTCCTTATAGTGCTGGAACCAACTTCATGCTACAGCTAATAGGTTAGATCCATTCCTTATAGTGCTGGAACTAACTTCATGCTACAGCTAATAGGTTAGATCCATTCCTTATAGTGCTGGAACGAACTTCATGCTACAGCTAATAGGTTAGATCCATTCCTTATAGTGCTGGAACAAACTTCATGCTACAGCTAATAGGTTAGATCCATTCCTTATAGTGCTGGAACTAACTTCATGCTACAGCTAATAGGTTAGATCCATTCCTTATAGTGCTGGAACTAACTTCATGCTACAGCTAATAGGTTAGATCCATTCCTTATAGCGCTTGAACCAACTTCATGCTTAAATACAAACAGGTTAGATTCAGGCAAGCCGCTAAGTAAATTGACGGCTGGTCTGTGATCTAACCTGTTTGCTACAATAAGTATGATGGTGTAGTGAACTAGACATTTGGGTGCATTCGTTACTTCTCGGGTATTTCCGTGACCTTAGAAATACACCTTGTATATAAGTGTAAGGTTAAAACGTATGTTTTAAATGTCCCAGCTCATAACACATTTCATACGAGCATCCACGTCAAATAGTTCGATGTATATGAAGTTGTTAAACATCATTTAGAACCCTTTTTCTTTGTCGGTAACTTAAACGTTACCCATACGTTATAATGAAATTATAATTTGTGATATATTCGTGTTTCCTGACAGACTGCAAGCCAACCATCAAGTTATCGCATATGGCATATTCATTTGAAAACGAAAGTACGAAAGTACGACGAAAGCAGTCCTGCAAGAAGTAATATGGCGGCTTCCATATCATGTCAGGGGTGTTTTCATTGGATAAACCCTATATGGCGGCTTCCATATCATATCAGAGGTGTTTTCATTGGATAAACCCTATATGGCGGCTTCCATATCATGTCAGGGGTGTTTTCATTGGATAAACCCCATATGGCGGCTTCCATATCATGTCAGGGGTGTTTTCATTGGATAAACCCTATATGGCGGCTTCCATATCATGTCAGGGGTGTTTTCATTGAATAATCACGATGAGTTCAGATTTAATTTGTGTGATTTCCGAATGAGCGCAGCGATTTTGCTCCCTGTTTTTTCTATGGACAAGCAGCTTTAAGTGTACGGCACTTTCTTGTTCAAATGTTCAGGGAAGCATTCAGTACATACGGCTTAGATTTAACTAGGGATGGGAACGAATATTATGGTGCAAGATTCAACATCATGCTTATGCAAACATGTTAGATCCAGACCAGCCGCCAAATAATTTGGCGGCTGGCCTGTGATCTAACCTGTTTGCTACTCTGCGTGACCTTCCTCATCAAAATTAATCAGATAGTTACGGTTTAGGCAAACAAACGACACAAGAATCTATCTTTAGAAAATTACCCAGCATTCTAAGGATTGAAGTACCACATGGTGGTACGAAGATGTTCAAATGTTTCTGATTTGTGTGTGACGTCATCGGGGGAATTCCCTTAACAACAAAGAATATACACAAAACTAAAGGTCTTGTTTCGTCAAAGCATCCGACCATTGACCAATCCAAATTCAGGTATTTATAGATATTATCCGGCGTTGATCATGCCCAATACCCGTAAATCACAGACGGCCCTGTCCGCCCACAAGATGTACATGCTAACACGCTTCATAACATTTGGAACACCTCGGTCATTTCTTGCAATAACCTCGTAGGTAATGGGGAACCATTTTGAAAGTAGTCCGGCAACATGGCGGCGACGAAGGGCATATCCGTTTGCAATCGTATCTACTCGACAATCCCTGGCACAAGCTGGGAATTGCCGAGTAGATACAGAAAAAGAACAATTTCATTGACGTAAGCGTATACAGCTTCTAGTCATATACATACATGTACATATAAATAAATATCAACAATAATACGTGACAATACTTAAACATTTTTGAAGAAAGAGTCATTGTTGATAATTGTAATGGATATAAACATGTTTCAGTAGGTTCTATTGATTAAGTTATTCCTGATTTCAAAAGCATTTTTAATAAATTTTGCAAAGTCTAAAAGTACTTTTGCATTTTTTTATTGAAACATTTGTACCAATTTCTGAATAGATGGGCGTAAATAGTAATTCTTTTTAAGATAGTTTTTTTCTTAAATTATCATATTTTTTGCAAACAAATAAGAAATGGGATCGTATATGGATACAATGAGAAAATTTGAAACACATGTGCAGATGTCTTGATATGAAAGTCTTTAATGAAATTAGTAAGAAAAAAAAACAATCAATTTTTGAATTTAACCAATTTGTATGTTTTTACTAGTCCCAGTGTCTAATGTTGTAATCAAGTGTGTTATCCGGCGGAAAAAAGCCGATTTTCCCCAGGATTTCTGGTGTATTCATGAACTACCTACGATGTTTATATACCGGCTTTTGCCGTGGATTGTAGAGTAGATACGGTTGATTATATCATGGATGCAAACCTCACAGCATAGTTAATTTCTTTTATGATATTTGTTTTGTTTCCTTTTACGTTCTTTAACACCTTTTTGAAATTCATTTTATCAAAACGTGGCATTTTAATGATCATTTTGACCAAGATCTGGCTTTTGAAGGTGCTTGTTAACATATGATAAAGTTTGAAACTAAAAAAAAAATGCCGTAAGCAATACAGCTTGGTGTATTGTTGTATGATATATACAACTGAAAATACCAATTGCAATAATGATTAGATCATTGAGCATCATCATATTTGAGAAAGTTTAGGCCTGTGATATAACCTGTTTGCTACTCTGAGTATCTTTCCTCAACAAAATTAGGCAAATATTTAAGGTTTTGGACAAAAAAGAAATATCACAAAAATCTATTTTTAGAAAATTACGGATCGAGACTAGACGATATGGCGTAAATAGAGTTAGTCGTAATCAACGATTGTGTTTGTTGTGCAATAAGAGTGAAGTGGAAGACGAATTTCATTTTATTCTCGTTTGTAACAAATACAACCAGATCAGAAAGACATATATTAAAAAGTTTTAATGTGAACGTACTTGTATGCAAGAATTACTTCAAATATTCCAATCGAAAAGTACAAAGATCATTTACAAATTAGCAAAATCTATAAAACATGCATTTGAAATTAGAAATTTATGTATAAATTCCATGATTACAGTTTGGATAGTTAACTTTTACAAAGGTACATCATGCTTATTCTCATTTTCATTTTAGGTAAATATTTCTTCCATGGCGGTTACTATTTCTTTTTCTGTTTTTGAGACGGCGTTAACATGTTATGAAAAGTAATTGTAAATATGAATTTTGTATATGACTAGAAGCTGTACGAGTTTAAGTCAATAAAATTCGTCTATGTCTATAAAAAGCACCGTACTTGATCCACGTTAAACGTTATGGGTAAAGCTCCGCCAGCTTGCCACGAATAATAACAGGACAGGGATAGCCTTGTGTACGTCATATTCACGTCAGTCTAGCTTTTTCCCGTAGACCGGTCCATGTAATTAACAAATTAATCACTCTGCGCATTAATACATTGATGAGTTCACGGGTACGCACCCGAGTGCCTGACAGGTTATTCGGTTTATTCACAAGTCATCTTGTTCGTCCCACCTGTTTATGATCATACAAACACAACTTGCTTTATATAACCCTTTACCAAACGATAACGACAGTTTACCAGTTTGTTGCAAAAGACTCTGGAAAACATTGTCGTTTAGAGCAATTTCTCCTTTTCCCACTTTGTTTTCTGCCCTATCAGAAGGTTATTCATTAATTGTTTCACATTTTGAAATGTCGTCTGCAAACTCTTTCAATTTGGGACAGTCGAACATTTCTGTAAAGGGTTATAGGCATTAGTCCGAAATCAATGAAATGATCTGTCGTCGATTTTTACGTTAACTAACTCAATATTGGACTATTGGACCCTTTTCGACGCATCCGCTAAACGTGTATAAGACGCACAAGAAACCACTGTCAAAAAGCAATAAGAGAAATCACTCGACTTTGAGATATTGACTCTCAATTATTGTCATATTTTTTTTATTTCTATATTTAATTTCATAAATGTTTATTGCCATCCGATTCTGCTTTCAACTTGGACCAGTCTATACTAAAAGAAAGAGAGAAACAAAATAATGATTTGATGGGGTAGGGTGAGCATTGATGGGTTTTGGTACCATAGTACAAACCGGTGGATGAATCTAATAGATCTAACATAACGGAAGTTTGAAAACATGTGATTTAATTAGAATCCGTATGTCAAACATTTTTACGTCATCTAACCTTACCGAACCGAGTAGGGTTATACATAAATTGGGAATATCTTATTTTCACATAAGGATTAAACGCTTCTTCGACAGTAGCAGGGCTTTTTTCGTATGAATTGGGAAGAAGCTCAAGCCTTTAGAATTTGGGAAATTTTATCGCTGACATTGCTGAATTGGGAAGCCAAAAAGCTGGTATGACTTTGAATTTTTGGGAAAACTGCATGATTTGAAAGAAATTTCCAATTGGGAAGTAGCCTTTTATAGACCCCTGTTATATAGCGTGAAAAAGCCCTGAGTAGTCCAGGGGTAGAGCGGTAGGGTGGTTTCCTTGGAAATAGAAAGGTCATCTCGCTGGATTGGGGGATGTTGATAGACACATACTGCCGAATCCAATACTCAGGCTTGTTCTTTTTGTTTTGATTTATAAGAGGACATTATTATCATAATTCATGGTGCTAATGTCATATTTCGTAAGTCGTCGGTTTACCAACACATACTGTTGATATACCCATTCCCTCTTTCTGGCTTTTGCTACTGCTCTAGAGTGAAAACAAAATCTGACGTCAAAATATGACATAACAGGACTTTCGTTCAGATATTGGGTAGAAACCATGTGGCAAAATGAAATATTTCTCCTTTTGAGCAATGTATACTTTAACCACATTCGATTACTCGATGGTGTATTACTTAGTGAAAAATTACTCTATTTCGAAGGAAAAGCTCAATGTTTAATCTTCAATATAGTTCAAAATATCAAGTGAATTGCATGATTCCTGTTGGCGATTGCTTTTCCTTTCTGAATTAACCTTTGCAGATCATTAATAATTAATTTTCAATTTCTTACTTCGTATTGGTATTCAAAATTTAACATATCCCTGAATAAAGTGTTTGTTTATTAAAGATAGTAATAAGACCAATATACAAAAGGCATCATTTCAAAGCAGTCTGAGTAAATGTGGGCAGATTTCAATTTATTTACTATCCTTTATACGTAAATACTTATGTATCAATTAATTCCGCAGTTTATCTATTTTCTCTAAATTATCACTCTTAAAAAATCGTATCCACTCAATTTTGGCAATCAATGCAATCGCAGTCTCTCGGAACTGATTCATTGCTTAACGGCAGTGGTTCGTCTGATTTTGTTTCGATTTCTAAATGTTGAGTGTATCCATTATAAACGTAGGCGGTACACCTTTTTTCCATGACGGTGCTTGTCTTCATTAACGCCAACATAAAAGAACTCAAAGTTCAAGTTGATGTTTTCCTGCAAAGTCAGTTATGACGTTGGTACGACTATTTATGTCGTGTGAAGAAACGTCATGTTACGCAAGGAGTCGTTTGCTAGCCACGAACCCCATATCGTCTTTCATAAGATATCGCGTAACATCGGTAAACGCAATCGTATCTACTCGGCAATCCCCGGCACAAGCCGGTAGACATATTTCACGATCAAACATGCCGAAGATCAGCTACTTTTTTTCGCCCTCGCAGAACTCATTGTACAACCCTCAAAAGTCGCATCCAAAAATGCAGGGTCAGCGAAAGACCTCTTTGTTATCGCTTTGCCTTAGCGAAAGTAGTTCTAGGAAAAAAGCAATAAACCAAAGATTTAAAAGATGGCCAACACCAACAAAAGATCAAAAACAGCCAGAAAGGCTCCCTCTTCTGTCCTAAAAGCATGTAAATAACACACAAAGCAACATTTTTAACTTTCATGAACTACTTTTTACTTTATAACGACCCCCGGAAGTAATTCCTCAGTGCTTTCTGACAACTAGGTACAAGTTAGAGTTTAGACGGTTGGTATATAGTGTACTGTGAAATTTGATTTATATTTTTATGAATCAGTGACGTCCTTTGAGCGCCTGTAACAGGCGGTGCAGAGGTAAATTCTGTCTTTTCCCCATTTTTTCCTTATTTTCCCTTTATATACGAGAGAGTAACAAGGTCTGGTAGTATAAAGGAGTACAATGCTGAATTCTTTTACATGTATGTTCATTTTTATTTCGTAGATATTTCCTTTAATTCGTGGATTTGACCATGTCCATACCCACGTTGGTCATGTGAGATACGACATCGTCCCAGTCAATAATGATGCTTTATTTAACGAGGAAACTTATTTGACAATTTCAACTAACAACCTTCGATAAGATCCTCAACAATGAACACGCGAACAAGATAACTTAAAGACTAAGGAAAATTATTGTATTTTGGCCCATATGACGTCTCATAATGCGGTATCAAAATGACAGCAAGAATTGATGACATCTCTTCTTTAATAATATATGAATTATCGTCAACAAACGTGCAAAGAAGGCGGGGAGTATCGGTAAATACAGACTGAACAACAATGTTTGAACTGACGAAGCGGCGATTCGCAGGGGACTATCTACACACAAGTAGCGTTATTGTCTAACTTAATTAGTTTAATTTCCCAGGACTGTTATCAATGCCCGGCTTTCGTCATAGACGAGGCGCAAAATGCTCGGGGAACCAGTATGACGGTCGGGTATGGTAGAAACCCGCCTGTCATTTTCCGCCTTGTACCACGCGACAATTAATGTCGGATCACATCGTTAATTGATTACAATCACCTCTGTCACTGAGAATGTTTTTTCAAATCATGATGGGGGAAAACTCATCACAAATGTTCTTTATGTATTAGCATGCATTCATTACAAATTTGCATCTAATTTTCTTAGACCAAATACCTTTTGTCATATTAGAAATTTAATAAACGTTTATCCACATCATCACAATGCGCGCTGAATTACTTTAGCTGTCAATGCGCCTTCAACACCATCCATTCATTCATTCATTCATTCATTCATTTTTATATATATTTTTTTAATTTTCTCAATTTATTTTATGATTATTTTTTTTTTTGCTTTTTTCATTTATTTTTATTTTTTATTTTCTATTAATTTTTTTCATTCTTTTATTTATTCTTTTCTTTTTTCATTTTCTTTTATTTATTTTAATTTTCTAAATTATTTCTTTTTGTTAATTTTTTTTTGTTATATTTTATATATATATATTTATTCATATATATATATTTTTTTTTTTTTTTATATATATATATATATATATATATATATATATATATATATATATATATATATATATATATATATATATATACTATATATATATATATATATATATATATATATATATATATATATATATATATATATATATATATATATATATATATATATATATATATATATATATATATATATATATATATATATATATATATATATATATATATATATTTTTCATTTTATTTTCATTTTTTAAATTTTCTTTTGAATTTTTTTTTTTTTTTTTAATTTTTAATTTTCTTTGTCATTTTTTTTTTTTTTTTTTTTTTTTTTTTTTTTTTTTTTTTTTTTTTTTTTTTTTTTTTTTTTTTTTTTTTTTTTTTTTTTAACTTTTTTTTTTTTTTTTTCTTAATTTTAGTTTAATTTCTTTTTTGATTTCATTTCTTTTCCAATTTTTTATTTTCAATTATCGTCATTATTATTTTTTTTTCTTTTATATCTATAGGCCTTTTCAGAAACGTGGTTTGTCTCCCTTTGAAAAATCGGGCCACATTCGGAATACCTTCACTTCCGGGTATTAATTTCAAAAGAAGTATGTGGGCAAAGGCAAAGAAAACGATCGCTATCGATCGGATTTTGAAATTTATAAGCTTCGTGTACCAAAATCAGAGATTTACATACGAAAACATCAACAGAATGATTTGTTGTTGGCTGTTGCCAAGTCTCGTTATAAAAGGAAATTAGATTAAATTGAATTTAATGAGACCCGAATAGCGCACCCCAGTTCAGTTAAAACATGACATTCCGTGTGAAAAAAGGCAAATAAGTATATGTTTTTGTCTGAATTAAATGCTTTGACAGATCAAAACTGTGTTACTCAGCTGGTTGATGGAAGGAAAGAATGAATGGAACACATATTTCTAGAATGTTATTACAAATTTGCATTAAATTCGATTTACGGATTTTAGATAAGATAGAACAAACATCAGCATTTTTGTCAATAATGTGTAGAGGTTATGTTTCTCCAATAAGTGTATATTTTTTCTTAAAATTGAAATTTGTCGTATAAATAAAGTACCTTAAATAGAAAATTAGTCGTTATATGAGGTTCTATGTCAGCCTACCTTTGATGATATATCGTATCCAAATATTACGGGCTATTAAAACAGTCCCAGTCCATTTTTTCCACCTGTTGAAACTACATTCAAATAACACTTACTAAATTACGAGGGACACAGGGTTGTGGAGATCTTTCATATGTTTAAAGGACCTCAGATTGCCGATGGTTAATTACTCTATCTCTCGATTGGCTAAACAACAAAGGGTGTGACTAGAACATATGGTGCAAACGTGGCAGATTGGTGTTAATTTGCATCAACACTCTTAATCCCTGTGATAGCCAAAGTTTGTTAATTGACCCTTTGAATGTAATTAAGAAGGAAAACTGGCAACAATCCATTGAATTGAAAAGAGATTACAAATGTGTAAATTATCATTTTAATGATATATAATTACAAAAAAAACTCAAACAAAAACACAATCGTTCTTGTTAAACAACAATTATAAGAGACATTTAATCAAAAGATTACTACGCAATTAATTAAAGCTCAAAGTAAGAGAAACAATATTTTCTAGCAAATCTTTGAACTATTTATCAATAAGTTTACAAGGCAAAAAGTCGTCAACAAAGTAAGTGAAATGTTCCAAATAAACCCTTATTGCCGAATCTGACTCTTAAAAGTATGTTTAAAAGTTTACTTCAAAGACCAGGGGTGGTCCAAAGGTTTTTTTTTTTTTTCGTTGCTCAAAAGAGGCCTCATTTTACATAATGTAATTCTGTATTACATCGCATGAACCATAAAGTCATAACAGAACAAACTAAACATACATGTCGGCAGATCAAGACATACGGGTTCAACAAATATGAAACATAGTACATAGGCAAATGAATTTTCTACATAAGGACTTCCCATTTAGTCTACATCCCATAAAGGTTTAAATTCCCACGTTGTCTACAGATTAAATTGCCAAACGATCTACAGTTAAAAGAAATATTTTCATTTCATTTTTAATTGATTAAAATATCTTTAAAAGATTTAGATTATTCTGAATCTGCATAAGTTGTTAGAAGCATATTACGAGAAAAAGTGTAGACCAACATAAGAAAAATATTCTTTTCTGGATCTACACTTTATACATATTTTTCTTTCCCACCAACCCCCCATAGAAAAAGTGATTATAGGTTTGATTGATTTTCTACTCAGTTAGTGTCAAAAACAACCAAATTTTTCCGTGTAGGTGAGATGAAACTTCTGTCTGAAATGGTGTGAAAATTGGTAAAATAGACTTTAGACAAAATGGGAATAAACCTTGTACATAACAAAACGACCTGACACTCAGTAACATAGGGAATTAACTCATAAAGGGTTGATGCGTATTTGGTCGAATAGAGAGAGTAAAAAAAGATCGTATATGTTATTTCCTACGTTATGCAGTTGACCAATAAAAGAAGCAATAAAACCCTCGACGTGAAAGATATGTATCTTTTGAAGCTTGCCGAAATACACAGGCGCGCATCACATCATGTTTCGTTGACACATAGTTGTGTGTTTTATGGCTTCGAGGCATGCCATTGGTTGCTATATAATGACGGAATCATATTTTGATTGGCGTTGCAAAGTCAGATTAGGGTAAATCGTTCTGCTTGAAGAGTCTCGGAAACAGTAATTCTAAGTAGAGTGAATGGTATGGACATGTTTTAAATCGGAGGATGCTAATGTTGACTCGGTAGGTGTATTTATTATTGAAGTCCGATAATTAAACATGAATATAATCATTTCCATAATCTCTTATGAGTAAACTTTTATTTGTCACTCTTGTTGGACATAATTTGATGGAATGTACCATAAATAAGTGGAACATTTATTAAGTAGGTTTGATCAGCTTGCATCATATCATCTGTTCATTGTGTTTGCATTTACATAGTACAACATCGTTTGAAAATGTTAGATTGCAAAATGGATTTTAAGTTATGTTATCATAAGTTAAGGCAATAATCAAACAGATCTTCATCATCGTATTCTATACTTGAATTAATGTTTTAGCAGAGGATCGACTCTTCTCACTAGAAATGAATCGCAACGTTGTAACCGCGTTGGTATACAGTGTTTTATCTCGGGAAACGGGCTAAATTGTCCGCTAGAGAGTTAACACAAAGTAAGGATATACTTTGATATTTCCCCTCCTCAACAATCTTTCCAATGTAGTTTTTACAAACACGACTTTCGACGGCATTGTTAAAATACCCGCAGCAGTTTATCTATGTTTCTCAATGTCAGCTGTTATTATTTAATACCCGGAAGTCTTAAACCGGAAGCTACCGAAAATTTCGTATCTCCGATTAAGAGCATTCAAGAAAAGATAACAACAGTTTCTGAAAAGGCCTATAATAATGACGCTCGCAGGAAACTTTTAATAAGCCGGGACATGTGGCATAAAGTTTGTAAAATTACACTCATGTTCATGTACGAGGTGTAAATCTCAGGCCCCGGAAAATAATCGAGTAGTTACTATTGTAACAATTGATTTCGCGGCTGGTCTGTGATCAATCTGTTTGCTTTTCTGTGTATCTTTCCTCAACAAAATTTACCAGATGATTAAGGGTTTATAAAGCAAACGACACAAAATCTATTTCTATTTTAAGAAAATTACCAATCATTCTAAGAGTTTAGCATGCGTCATATAACAGACATAGTGTCCATTTCGTGATTCGAGACATTAAGGTCATTTGCTCTATACATTCACTAACCATTAGCATGACAATTTACCAGCACAACAGAAAATCGGCCTTTTGTCATCACAACGATTTTGTTTTGCCAGTCAAACGAAAGTCTAAATTGATCTTAGAGCATTTACTACTCGTATGAATGTCGTGAAAATAATCCACTCATTTTTTGTGTAAATTACAATATTTGTTTTACATCGAATTTAAAAGAAGCTTAAAACTTGTTCAAAGCCACTCCCGATGACTGCTTCCTTGATACTAAACTAGTACTCGCGCTGATTTGTGTGTTTGTCCAGGAAATGTTCACCTCGTCAAACGGGGATTCGAATTCGGTTGTGGTTTAACATTGGTATCATACTGACCACATAGTGACCACAGACCACATAACTAAAATCCGTTAAAATTAATACGCCAACTGTTCCAAGACTGGTTCGTTTCCGTCGTAGAGATCGCCTGAGCAAAACAAACGGAAAAGTGGAATAGTGTTCTTTAAACGTCTCTCAATTCATCACTCTAGACCATGCATATTTCATTTCACCCAGCCCTAAAAAGAGAGAATGACTTCTCAATTTAGCCAGCGTTGTGCTTTTTTCAGTTATGAGGTAGGCGTTGCAAAAACAAGTTAATAACTGATTCCACAGTGTTATAAAATGATAAAGGGGCGTCTAAGTTGTTAGTTGGTCTTAGTTGTTAGTGGTAAGAAATGTATAGACCTTTGACTCACAGAGCTCCATTGGTCCACATTGGTTTAACCCTTATAGTGCTGTAACCGACTTCATGCTTATGCAAACAGGTTGGATCAAGGCCAACCACCAAGTATATCGAAGCCTGGCCTGGATCTGTACAGATTTGTTGTTTGGTCAAGTAAACCTTTCCCCCATTATAAGATTTGTAACTTAACCGAATTGAAAGCAATAGCAGAGAACATTTTCTTTTTAATACGTAGAAACCATTTTCCTGGCGGATGGCCTGGATCTAACCTGTTTGCTTAAGCACGAAGTTGGTTCCAGCACTACAAGGGTTAACGTTTTGCCTTTGGACACACATCTGAGATATGGCTATGTTACGTGTTTGTGTTGCATCCGCGGCTCTGGTGTGTGTTAATACAATACTTTCGGGAAATGTTCGGAATGTTGTCTGCATCACACACAGTGTTGCGTTAGCGGCGATGCACGCTCTTGCTACATCCTCCTTTCGGGTATAAAGTGTTAAACTTTTTTTTAGTTTATTGGCGTATCCCTACATAAACGCTTATAGTGCTGGAACCGCCTCCATGCTTATGCAAACAGCTTAGATCCAGGCCAGACGCCAAGTGAATTGGCGGTTGGCCTGAGATCTAACCTGTTGGCTACTCTGGGTATCTTTCCACCACAAAATTAAGCAGATATCTAAGATTTTGGAATGCAGACGACACAAAAATCATTTTCTAGAATAGTACTCCGCATTCTAAGGATTAACCCTTAACTCCATAATACATCACGTTTTCGCACGTTATGAGGAAGTCTTTAGTTTAGTTTAAACTTATCAATTTTACATCAGTTGTGGAACAAGTTCTTACAACTAGATGAATCTCTCTCGATTCAGCTTCCTGGATACATAACCAGTACTCGCACCGAATGTGTATTAATGAAAGTTCGCAAGTCAGATCCCGCTTTTCACGGGATTCGAACGCACGACCATCTTGTCCAGAAACCGACACTCTTCCCCTGGACCACTGTCCTCCAAATATATTCGGGTATAAAGGCATAAGTGGTAGGCGCTTTATGCAATAACGCAAGTGCAGCAGTTTGAAATTTGAAAAAAAAAATGAAATTATACGAAAAAGGGGACCTGTTTTAAACGGTAGTTCTTTAATAAGTTTGAATACGTATTAAACTATAGGAGACTACCAATTTAACCTTCGTTTCTTCTGCTGTCACTTTCCATTTGGACGGGTCCATTTATTTCATGTGGGAGAACTGGTTGCATTGGTTACTCTATTTGAAAAGTACATGCGTCTGGTATTATTAATCAACCGAGCGATGACGAAATTAATGCGCTTTTCCGTCGGGATGAATTAGTCAGAGGCACGTTGCAACGACATGTGTATGCCTACGTAGCTGTGAAGGCCCCCTGTGTTTGTACATGCTAGTGTCCAATGCGAGTGTCCAATATCATTCGATAAACAGTAGAATACCTATATCTCGAACATCTGGTTGTCGAATTTCTCTATATGTCGATGTAAATACGAGGTCCCGACTAAACATGTCTTTATTTCTATTTTTTTCTTGTATTCCAGATATCTTTACATCGAACATTTATGTCAAACATTTTTATGAATGTTATATAATTGTAATTATGTTGAATTGTGTTGAGGAAAGATACTCAGAGTAGCAAACAGGTTAGATCACAGGTTAGCCGCCAATTTTCTTGGCGACTGGCCTAGATCTAACCTTTTTACGTAAGCACGAAGACGGTTCCAGCAGTATAAGGGTTAATACTCTATACAAGATAATAAAAACAGACATTTGATTCTGATGACAAATTTCACATGTCTAAAGTCTATTTGATCCTTCCACTACAAATACGACACTACGTCTCTTCTGTTCAAGATTCTATGTCATGACTTAATTTGTCAGTATTTAGATCTTAAATTATGCGTGTTGTTGGTTTTGTTTTGTTACACGAGTTAAAATTTATCAAATATGAATTCAGAAAGTAACCTTCCTATAAAATTTCAGTTTCTATTTGCTTATTGGGCGACAGTGGTGCAGAGGTAGCGCGTCGGTCTCTTGTACCAAGGGTTCTGGGTTCGAATCCCCGTTAGGCGAGGTGAAAATTCCAGGGACTGACCCACAAATCGGTGCGAGTACTGGCTAAGTATCCAGGAAGCAGTCATCGAGAGTGACTTTGAACAAGCTTTAAGCTTCCTTCACAATCGATGTAAAACAATAAGGAAAAAATAAAAATGTTAGACTTTGTTTGAATACATTTAAACGTAATCACCAATGAACTTACACCTGACCTGTTTTCTGACGTTTTTTTTCAAAGACTTACCCCTTTTTGTTATAAACCCTTTCGATATCTGGATATATCAAAGATGCAGTAATTTTGGTAAACAAGTAGTCGTATGACAGTACAAACATTTTACTTAACCAATCTAACAGCCATCGAACAAATAAGACCTTCACGCCCAAGTCATTTATTTACATGTAGTCACGATGACTTTCTCGTCATAAGTTCGAAAGCCAAAAGGCTTAAATTTGTAAATACACTTGTACGGTCTCATGGCTGACGTATGTGCGTTGAAATAAAATGAGTTGCAAACTTGAAATGGAATAACCAGCTTGGTATGATCTATCCAGCTTAAAATGACCTCGTCAGTTTTAAAGTAATGACATTGACAGCTTGAAATGACTTTGCCAGCTTGAAATGACCTTGCCAGATTGAAATGACCTTGCCAGATTGAAATGACCTTGTGAGCTTGAAACGATATGGTCAGCTTGAAATGACCTTGTCAGCTTGAAATGACATTGTCAGCTTGAAATGACCTTGTCAGCTTGAAATGACATTGTCAGCTTGAAATGAAATTGTCAGCTTGAAATGAAATTGTCAGCTTGAAATGACATTGTCAGCTTGAAATGAAATTGTCAGCTTGAAATGACATTGTCAGCTTGAAATAACTTTACCAGCTTGAAATTACATTATCAGCTTGAAATGACATTGTCAGCTTGGTATTACTTTGTCAGATTGAAATCACTTTGGCAGCTTGAAAATACATTGCCAGCTTGAAATAGCCGTGCCAGCTTGAAATGACAGTGTCAGATTGAAATGGCATTGTCAGCTTCAAACGTCTATTAGCCCATTATCCATTCATTATGAGAAGGGAATTGATTTTCACAATTCTGTTGGTGAGATGTTTAAATAAACGCATACAAATAAGCCAATACAGTATCATTGAAAATTATTCACCAACAAAACTTTCAAAGTGACTTTGTGTGAGGCAGTGCAGAAAGCGGTGGGTGGATTTGCGTTGGTACCAAGTACAAAGATGGGCAAAAAACTGGTTTTATCGGAAAACTCTGATGTCATCTTTATGCGCAAATAATGCTTATGTTAATGGTGTAAAAACATCTTTGTTACCGATATTGTTAAATATCATATCGTAATAAATAGCACACTTCTGAAGAAATACATGCAGCTAAATGCTTGTCTTCAACATCGAAAACAAGGGAGCTAATGCTGTCACTAAACTAATATCTTATGCAGAGTTATCGTTCGTATCTCACAAATAAATGTCGGAGCGTAGCGGGAACCAATTTACTCAGGTAGAGATTGTCACGAAACAATAGGAAAATATCGACACGAGTGAATGTTCTTATTTTTCACGTATTTCTATAAAATATATATATATCTATATGTTACAAGCAAACATCTGTTATCTTTCCTATTGTCTAACGAAGTCGTGGAAGATGAATCTGAAACAATCCCAAACCGTTCAGTTTTATTATGTGCAATGAGGACGTTGACATTTGAACAGTGACCTTAGATCCGACGTCTTTATCTAAAACTCGGACTGACACATATTTCGTGCGCGCACACCTGTTTTAGGTACGGCAATGTCACAAAACGAACTAAATCTCTGGGTTACGTTTAAAGTGTTTAATAAGTTACAATTACATCTGACCAGTGAAAAACAATGCCGTTCTCTGACCAGATGTGTTGCCTATCAATATACCTACATGTTTTCTATAACAATGCATAAGGTTCTCTTACTTGCTTAAACGTTGAACCAACGTTACATAACTCACACCTTCGAGGAGACTCATCCAAATCTGATTGAAGAAGAGTAAGCTACCAGTTCCCACCACAGGATAACGTGTGTCTGGCCTCATTGAAAGTAACGGCCGACAGGAAATATCAAATGTGGAAATCTGCATTGTCTTTGCGAAGATAAGTAAATTTCACCAAGGATGACATAAAGACCATCTTATCCTGTCCTTTAACCCTTAGAATGCTGGGCAAACTTCTCAAAATAAATTTTTGTGTCGTCTGCTTGCCAAAACCTTAAATATATCCGCTGAATTTTGATGAGGAAAGATACTCAGAGCAGCAAATAGGTTAGATCACAGGCCAGCCGCCAATTTACTTGGTGGCTTGCCTGGATCTAACCTGTTTGCATAAGCATGACGTCGGTTCCAGCACTTGTATGGTTAAACAAACACATTTTATAGATAAAGAGAAAGACAAAAAAAAAGAATCTTCACCATCTATAGTTTCTCCTATTTAAACAATGAGTTTGTATTATCTATTTCTCCTACAAATATATCTACGATATGCATATTGCTTCAATGGTTAGAAAAATTGAGTCAACATAAACTGTCATTTAAACAATACATTTTTTTGTTGTTGTTTGATAAACAAGTAAAAGTAGCTCTTAAAGCATGATTATTTCAGCAAGCGTCACATCTTAGTAAGTTCATGTACAGATTATATGCTGTAGATCTTAAAAGCGATGTCACGCTTTTAAATTAGAATACATGTAAATCACTTATATATACTTTTAAGAATTAAAACCAATCCAATTTTGCTTCCAATGACTATTCTTTAATGCGTATCATATAGCAGTACAACTGGGGCCCGTTTTACTAAATAATTTACGGAAAATGTTTGCGTAAATCATAATTGATAAACATGGATAGCATCTTCAATGAAAGTACAATGTTGTAATGTGGCACTTCATTGGAAGCGTCTCGGGGAGACGATTCCAATGATGTGTCACTTTGCAATACTGCTTCGTCCAATATTGAAATAAGAGGAATTGTTGTTTTAGACTTACGCAAATCTTAAGCGTAAACTGTTTAGTAAAACGGTACCCTGCTATGCAGTTTTAAAGAAAATAGTTTAATTTTCAAACTTCCTCACATCTGTGAACAAGCACCTTTAACAAACTGACTTCGAAATGTAACAGTGATAAAAGACTGGACAATGAATCAAGTTTGCTGTGTTTATTGTATTGTTTCCTTTTTTTTTACAAAGATTCGATTGTTTGCTACTGTCTTGATGTACGAGGTGTTGAACTACCGTCGATTATGTAATTACTCCAGGATAAAGAAATACTGTTGATTTGTGTTAACGTTTGTTTGCAACGTAACATATATTACAATGTAACGAGAAACAAAGATGGACAAGTAACAGTTCATCCATTTTCTTAAGGTTGAAGACCCATAAACCGCCATTTTGAGACACTTTCTTTCGTCGGATTACTTTGGTCGTTCTCGGTAAACACCGGTCGGGGCCAAGACCTTTCGATTGAATACGAATAGTACCGGCTAAGACCGATGTGAACCGAGTGCGACCAAAGTAACCCGATTAAAGAATAAATTTCAAAAAGGCGGATTATGGGTAGTCTACCTTAAGGCCAGGTTCAAACTGTTTCAAGACATATTTATTAAAGATAGCATGGATGTTCATTCCTGTAGAATACAAGAAATAAAACAACTTTTAACCCTTAAATTGCAGAGTATTTTTTCAAAATTAGATTTTTGTGTCGTCTGCTTTTCAAAACCTTAAAAATCTACTTAATTTTGGCGAGAAAAGATACTCAGAGTAGCAAACAGGTTTACTTTGCGGCTGGCATGGATCTTACCAGTTTGCTTAAGCATGACGTCGGTTCGAGCGATATTAGCATTAAACAAACAAATTTGATAGAAAAAGACAAAAGAAAATATTCACCATCTTTTTGCATAAGCATGAAGTCGGTTTCAGTACTGTAAGGGTAAAACATGCAAAAGAAAAAAAATAGTGACCAACAGTACTGATGTTAAATTATTATAAAAGTAAGAATTTCCTGTGGAAAACCATGGTATTGGGATTTTCAATAATTCATAAGAACTACTTTCAGGCGGCAACGAGCCAACGTTCATCTGGTAATCGGAACTTCTCGGCATAGTCCGGTTTGGTGGAATTTGCCGAAGTATTCCGATGTTTAGGTTGAACTTTTGGTTAATTTGATAGATCATCGACTCGAAAAACCCTCATGTCAGTAACCGTTTCATTGTACACGTGTATTCTTTTCTTTTGTATATTGTTTTTTATTCTTTTACCCTTTACCAAACACCAAATTTTCGACTGTCCCAAATTGAAAGAGTTTGCAGACGACATTTCGAAATGGGATGAAATTGGAAATTAATCTTTTGAAAGAGCTGAAAACATTTTGGGAAAAGGAGAAGTTGTTCGCGCTAAGAGCAATTTCTCCTTTTCCCACGATGTTTTCCAGAGGCGTCTGCAACAACTGGTCAAATGTCGTTATCGTTGGGTAATTGGTTTGGTAATTGGTTAATGTTATATATATTTGAAGGTCATTGTTCACATATAAAAGATGGAAGGCAAATTAAAATAGCTTTTAAATAATACAGTCGTTGTATTGTTGTTTGATATACAAATGGAAGTAGCTTTTAAAAGCGAAATTTATTCTGGAAGCAAACATCTATCTAAGTGTTTACAGGTAGATCTCTAAAGCGTTGCGACGCTTTGGGATACAAATCTATATCAACCGGCCAACCAGGGTTTGATCCTCGATCGCGGTTATCTTCTTCACCACGGAGTGTCCTTGGGCAAGACATATTTCCAAGCATAGTACTGGTAGGTCATACAGGGAACATGACTATAATGCTCAAAAATTGAGCGGTGTACATTAATAGGTAAATAAAATTCACTGTATGCATCATTAGAAAAATAAATAAATACGAACTTGTGTTGCTTCCAATGGATTCTCTCCAGCACTTATCATACAATAGTAAAACTGTCGTGCTGTTTCAAAGGATTTAATTTTTAACTTTCATTTTTTTTTTTTCAAATTTGTTAACAAGCACCTTTAACGCCCAATATTTGAACATTTGTCAAAGATGCGTCTTTCTAAAGAAAGTCGTTATAAATCACCAGTACAATGAAGTCAATTGTTCTTGTGGATAAATCCGCCTTTGTTTCATACCTCATCAATACTCTTGAAGGTCGTATTGTGTAATGTGTGAGGTGGGGTAAACAAATGAAAAAAACGCATTGGCGAAAAAAACCCAAAAAAACAATGCATCTCAATCAATGTAATTTTTTATTCCCACTGATCTATTGATCTAACCTAGAGAAGAGAGAACAGAAAAGAAAAGAATGAAAAAAAAAAACCTCATCGAAAATGACATTACCAGTTGTCTAAGTCTTCAACCCATTACTCCATAGGGCCGGACTGATGCGTTTGATCCAGAGTACTTTAGAAACAACTGTCACGAAAATCTATCTTTTATTTTATCTTTATCTTTTTGTCACAATTGTTTCTACTCAATATCAAAACAGATTTTCTTGTTCATGTTGATTTCGTTGTTATTGTTATCTGTTTCTTGCTTTGCACTCGGCGTCGTTACAATAAGGGGCATTTGTTCAATGTGTCATCTTTTTAACAAAGGTTGATACTGTACAATAGAAATGTGTTTATCGACAGATAGGCCTGGTACATGCAAAACAAATCTTAACCCTTAAAGCGCTGTAGCCGACTTCATGCTTATGCAAACATGTAAGATCCAGGCCAGCCGCCAAGTAAATTGGCGGCTGGCCCGTGATCTTACATGTTTGCTACTCCAAGTATTTTTCCCCAACAAAATTAAGCAGATTATTAAAGTTTCGGAAAGTGGACGGCACAAAAGTCTATTTTCAGAAAATTACCCAGAATTCTGAGGGTTGAACTCGGCGCCGTACCAACAAGAGGCATGTGTCAAATATATCCTCTTTTTAAAAAAGGTGAGATTATACAAAAGAAATGCGTTTGTCTACAGATAGGCCTTGTACAAGCAAGACTCCGTTTTCACGTTTGTTACTTATAGAATACAATATGTGAGATAGTCCCTTTAAGCTTAAACTTGAAAACTGATAAGGCCTCTTCACAGGTAAGAGTTACAAAACATAAATGTGTATTTTACTATATTTATACAAGGTATCTTCCCTTCGAAGATTCCAAATACATGACTGAGCATATTTCGGTTGATTTTCCTCTTTGAGATATGAATTAAACCAAATATCCCACATTGAACAACGTATTGATGTAAATTAACCTTTTAGCCATTTGTTTGGACAAGCCTTTGATGCATCAGTCCCGTAGACATTGTTAATTTATACAACTTTTCATTCTCAGCGTTACCAAAGCTCAACTACAGCGCCATGGCACATTTGAAGCGTATCGACGAAGGTCCAAAACAGCCAACAAAATGCCATGTAGCAACGGATTGCCGAAGGTGCTTCCAATACAGCCAATGGAAGGTCGTGTAGCAACAGATTGCCTGAAGGTGTGTCCAATACAGCCAATAAAACACCGTGTAGCACCGGATTGCATGAAGGTGTGTCTAATACAGCCAATGAAACGCCGAGTAGCAACGGATTGCCGAAGGTGTTTCCAATATAGCCAATGAAACGCCGTGTAGCAACGGATTGCCTGATAGTGTGTCAAATACAGCCAATGAAAGGCCGTGTAGTAACGGGTTGCCAATATGTCATGTGATTTTTGCCGTTTCCTTTGTCACCTCTTTGATGTGTCCGTTTTGCGTACTTACATATTTTACCCGTACTCTTTAACTAAATATCAGATTTCAAAAACACTTTGCCAATGTGTACATGTTAAGATACCTTGGATGACTGTAATCATATCATGATGGTATACGATGAACACTACTTTGTGAAGTCAAAAGAAGGTAGCTTGAAATTGGGAAAGATACCTTGTATATACATGTATAGTGCAATACACATTTTGTTTGTTACTGGTACCCGTGGTCCTTTGTCAAACCGCAAACCTTTTTAAAAGCGAAATTAGAAATAATAAAACATTATAAGGCGGCAGCTTTAATGTGGTAAATTTTGTTTGTGTGCGATAAACAGCTGCAAAACGTCGAAACGCATCCTTTGTATGCATTGAAAACATTGCAGTAGTTTACATTCATCAAACTCCTCACAGTGATCACCCATTATGGGATTGATTACTTCCACCACAAATACCACGTGACTATCTGTCAGGAATCAACACAAGAAAACATTAGTTTCAAATTAACTACTTTATCCGGTAAAACTTGACCAAAAAAACCCATCATTTGAATATCCTGAAAATTGTGTGGTGGCAGTGATCGATGCAGTGTACCAAGGGAAGATTACTATGAGGAGTTTTATAAAGTTGAAATAATGTGTTCAATGGAGCCACATGTATTTGCTCCATTACATCTTACAGAAAGAAAATATCGTATGTATAATTTGGGACGTTTCAAAGGCATTTTTGAAACGCAATAAAAAAATACACGTTATCAACCCTTAAATTGCTGAGTAATATTCTGAAAAAGATTTTTGTGTCATCTCCTTTCCTAACCCTTAAGTAATCTGCTTAATATTTGACGATTGAAAGTACTTAGAGTAGTAAAGGGGTTAGATGACAGGCCAGCCGCCAATTTACCTGGCGACTGGCCTTGATCTAACCTGTCTGCATAAGCATGAAGTCGGTTCCAGCACAATAAGGGTAAGTAATCTTGTACAAAACCTCTGGCAGATGCACCGGGTCTTTTTCCCATAACGCACAACAAACAGTGATCAATTAATAGCTGAATGACCCCCTCCGAAAAGGTTTATAAGGCGCTATTGTAGGACTCTCTACTGTCGCTGCAGCTTACCAAGTCTTCACTGAGGTCCTGTTCTTTCGCCGTTAAGGTCGCCGTATTCATACACTATCAAGATGTGCTGGAAACTGTGCTTGGCTGTCGTATTGGTTAGTCTGGTGTGTCCAGGTTACAGTCTGGACCGAGCGCTGTTGTCGAAGAGACCAGGTGGCGACCCGAATGCCGATATTAATAAGGTATTGTGTAAACAAGATTTTTCATCTCGAATTATCTCAGCACACCTCACAAGCTACTAAAGGGGTTTCGAATTACTCAACGCTTATAGAAAT
Organism: Cerastoderma edule; assembly: GCA_947846245.1. Taxonomy (NCBI): domain Eukaryota; kingdom Metazoa; phylum Mollusca; class Bivalvia; order Cardiida; family Cardiidae; genus Cerastoderma; species Cerastoderma edule. The sequence continues at coordinate 1,131,226 of OX401409.1, forward strand.
TATGATTATTTAATCATAGTTATACATATAAAGTGTGTAACATTCTCCGTGGATATCTAAATTCGCTGATAAAATAAATTAATAAAAAATGTTTCTTGTAGGGCACTTACTCTTTTGAAATATATTGACTTGTCTTGAATTCAAATGAACCACATATCTTAACAAGACGCGTTTTTCTCTTTGTCCAATGTTCAGCTTTGGGTGCTCTCGTTCTGATTACTGAATAGCATGATCCCAAACAGAGATGCATCTCAAGCTTTAAAGATGCGAGTTCACACTTAAAATAATTCACAAGTCAAAATAAAATGTCGTTCAAACATTACAGTGTTTTCATTAAAGTTTAATATTTAATGAAAAACAGCCACTGAACGCAAAGTTGATGGCGAATGACTCAATATATTTTAGAATGTTACAATTTAAAAGAAACCACATGTCTAAATATCCCTACATCTGTGACCAAGCGCCTTGAAATTTTCGTTCTAACTTTACAAAAGGACCAAATTAAAGGACTCAGCATACGATTATGTTTTTGGAATCAAACTTTTATGATGATGCATGGTTTTCCTTGACCCCCAACTTACATAGTAAATGACCCCCAATTACTGGATACGACACCTAGAGATCATTAGTCCATTCACATTTCCATATTGGAGTCAAAAGTCCCCTAAATTAACATAAATTTAGGACCATGGGAAAACCCTGATAATGATCGATAAGATGCGATCTGCTCCGTATTTTTCCTTTTGTTGTTGTCCCCAATATAGGGTTTTACATTATCATCTCCCTTGTGCGTACTCTCTAGTGTGGAGAGTACAAACAGTATATCGTTTTAAATGAGGGGGTAACCTATTTCCGGTTACTTCACTGTCTGTATTCACTCAGATTCAATCGCGTTATAGTTTGATTATTTCGTGAGAAAGGATGAATATCGACGAGAAGATATTTAAAGAGAAAGATTGTTCAGTGGATTTAATGAAATGTACGAAAGCAATATCGTACAAATTCTGTTTTGAGTGTATTGAAAACAATTCGGTTGACAATGCAGACAAAAAGATTGACAAATATTCCATATGTGCATTAAAGAGTCAAAATGCATATAAACCGTCCAAGAGGTGATTTTGTCCACATTATTTACGAGGCAATAACAGATAACTTTCCTGTAGTGGAGTCAACCGAAGGCATGTACCCATTGCGCACCGAATTGACGTTCTATTTGCTATTGATCGTATTTATACCCACCCCTCATCCATCTTTGCGTTGTTTTTTTCTAGGTCACTGCATTTCAAATATCGCAGCTTTAATCGTCATGTTAAGATTTTTGGCCAATGTTGATATCATCAGCTGTAAATCATTTTTCAAATTCCATGTATCTTTGTCCAACAATTGGTATATTTAATATTTATTGTGTTGCCTATCGTACGTGTGTGTGTATGTATGGTTGTGCATTCAATGTGACCTTCCTTGTTTATAGTTTCTGGTCCATTTATTTACAGCTCTATCCACTCTCTATTTTTCCCTATTCTTTCTTTATTTCTATATAACCTTATCTCTACTTGTCCAAATCTCTCCATCTATTGTTTGTTACATCTTTTTTGTATTGTATCGCATGTCATATTGTAAAATTTATTCAGGAGAGGGACTCAATAAGCTTAAAGCTTCCGTCCCAATCCAATTGTAAAATTATTCTATAATAACATATGTTTAAATTAAACTCAGGCGGCAGGAAGATGGTACCTGTATGCCACGTCCATTCCGTGTAGCTGGAACGGAGCAAACGCCTTCACCGACTGGACCCTGGACTACTCGATTGACCCACAGACAGGCGTGGTCAAGGTGCTGGACACGTGGAGGTCAGTGTTATTAATATCTCCAACAAGTTGTTTAACCCTGTTGCATACGACTCTGGAAAACATTGTGGGAAAAGAAGAAATTGCTCTGAACGAGCAATTTCTTTTTTTTCCCACAATTATGTGTGTCCTATCAGAAGAACATGGAGGTCAGTGTCCTCCGACCAGTTGCTTAACCCGTTACTCAATTATGGCTTAACCCAAACAATAACGACAATTGACCAGTTTGTTGCAGACAACTCTGGAAAACATTGTGGGAAAAAGAGAAATCGCTCTGAACGAGCCATTTTTTCTTTTCCCATAATGTTTTCTGCTCTATCAGAAGAACACAGAGGTCAGTGATCCCCGACTAGTTAATTAACCCTTTACTCAATTATGCCTTAACCCATTATCCTTCATCAAACAAAAACGTCATTGAATTACTTTGATGCTGACGAATCTGGAAAACATTGTGGGAAAAGGATTCTTTTTCTAGAAATAGAGTTTTGTGTCGTCTGCTTTCGAAAACCTTAATTAATTTCGATGAGGAATGATCCTCAGAGGTTAGGCGAGCACGCCTACAACAATTGTTCGGGTTTTTTACGTATGGTTCTAGTTACCTTGTGAAATGAAAGCGTTCACTTAAGATTTCTAACCAATCAAATATTGTTTACCGTATTTCAATCAATTATTCAAGCGTGTAGCTTATACTATTTTCTATTATTTGTCCCTCCATTTTATAACTCTAAACAACTAATGCATCTATGCCTTTCTTTCTGTCTTTGTCTCTGTCTCTCATGAACTTTCCCACTCCTCACTTTATTTCAATTCTTTGAATTTATGCTTTGTACTCCCTTATTGTATAACATGTATAATTGGGAAGATTAACGATATGTTCTGTTCTGTTCTGTTCTGTTCTGAGTAGTAAACAGGTAAGAAGTTTGAAGGCGGCTGGTCTGGATCTAATCTGTTTGCATAACCATGAAGTCAGTTCTAGCGCTATAACGGTTAAATAGAAAAAAATCGCTTTGCGGCTGGCCTTGATCTTACCTGTTTGCTTAAGCATGGAGTCGGTTCCAGCACTATAGGGGTTAAAGGGTTAAACAATCAAGATAGAGTTAATTTTATTTCGTTATCTTTTTTAATTTGTTTCTACAGGGACGTTTATACGTGTACATCTGTTAACGTTATATACAAACCACAGAGCCAGTCCTGCTTCCTGCTGAAAGATCCACTAGGTAAATCATTGAAGATTAATTACAGTTCTTAATTGATTACTTGTATGGGATTGATCGATTGTTAATTGATTTATTAATTGGATCCGTTAACGTTCTGTACAAGCCACAACGCCAGTCCTGCTTGCTGCTGAAAGATACGCTGGGTAAATGATAAATGTTTAATTACTTAATTCATTAATTGGTTAATTGATTGTGAATTGATTTATTGGAAAGCGTTTAGTTTAAACATATTTATTTCTCAATTATAGATTGTTTTTATCAATTATAGAATGTAATAGAACATTTAATTAACGTAAGCGTATACAGCTTTTAGTCGCACTTTTTGATTGGGACATTTGCACCGATTTTTGCATACATAGGCGTCTATAGTAATACTTTCTGAAATTAATTTTTATGAAATGATCAAACTTTTTGGAAACATAGTATATCATATAGGAGAGGGTTTTAACAATACAATACAATACAATACAACATTTTTATTTGCAATACTTTACAAAATCATTTGCATATTACAAAACAATAGAATTGTATCAAAATTTTAATTTAAACAATTAGAGAATTGGATTGGACTGAAAGCCAATTGGTTGTTTGAGTTCTTCTTCATGCCTTTCTCGTACAAAATACGTCGTGTGTCTTTTGAAGAATGTATCGTATCGATTGTGAAGCGTCCCTGGTTGTTCTACAGTTCAAAGAGACTGACAATCGAATCAACTCGCCAATCCCGGCACAAGTCGGTAGATATACCTCGTAAGCAGTTCATGAATACACCAGAAATCCTGGGGTAATTCGGCTGTTTTCCGGCGGATAACGCACATACACACAAGCACTATATACTTATGTAAATACACACAAATTGGCTATATATCACAATTGAATGTTTTTCTTAACGTTTTCATAAAAGAATATCATATCAACACATCTTTGTTTCATCTTTTCTCAATCGTATCTTCTCGGCAATCCCCGGCTTGTGTCGGGGACTGCCAGGTCTATACGATTGCAAACGGGCATGCCCTTCGTCAATGGCCTACATTCAAAATGGCTCCCCATTACCTCTGAGGTTATTTTAATAATTGGCCGAGGTGTTCCGAAAGAGAGACTGAGTAAAACATTTTGCAAAAACCTTAGATATACCCAAAGCCAATTAGGACACTTCGTTCCATCCGAACTCGAAATAGCCAATCTCGAACCTACGTAGAAAAGCAGCATTCCAACCCTTAGAATGCTGGGTAATTTTCTAAAAATAGATTTTTGTGTCGTCTGCTTTCCAAAATCTTTAATATCTGCTTAGTTTTACTGAGGAAAGATACCCAGAGTAGCAAACAGGCTAAATCACAGGCCAACCACCAATTTATTTGGCGGCTGGCCTGGATCTAACCTGTTTGCATAAGCATGAAGTATGTTCCCGCCCTATAAATGTTTAGCGTGAGAAAGTTAGATGAAAAACAATCCACAACCATGCATCATTCGTCTTTCTTCCTTGACCTTTCTGGGAAATATAGGTAAATAACAATTAGACGTTTTATCTATTCCCTTAAGTCATACCATTACGTGATTTGTCAAACTCGATTCGTAACATGAATCATTGCAAGATATAAGAGTCAAACTAAGTAAATGGTCATACGTTACGGTTCGCTGAAATCATCAGTTAATGTTCAACGACACCTTTACGTTATTACACATACAAAAGGTTTGGCTCACTTTGCTGTTTTTACTGCAGATCATATTTTACCCATATCGTGCTGGAACCGACTTTATGCTTATGCAATCAGGATAGATCCAGGCCAGCCGCCAAGTAAACGTCGAAAATGAAACGACGCCGTTGGGTTTTGAACGGACTCAATACCGAAGGAGCGAATTATTGCCATTAAATAGGTATCGTTTTATTTTCTTCTATAGGTGACCTTTGGTCCGGTGACCTTGTGCTGGTTGCCACTGACAACAAGAAATTCGCTATCTATTGGGGTTGTTCCAAGAAAAGCCCGGATGGTGTGAGCTGTGCCGACTTCTACGTGTCTGTGGATACGCGTCACCGAAATCCTTCGCGCCACACGATCGAAATCGTGAGTCAGATCCTGATGAAACTATGGAATCTACCGCTGGCGGAACTTCGAAAGATCCCACATAACCAGCGTGAGTTTATATATGTATATCTAAACAATGTTTGATAGTACACCTATAACCTTAGTATGCTGGGTAGTTTTCTAAAAATATATTTTTATGGTCGTCTGCATGCCAAAACTTTAAATATCTGCTTAATTTTGATGATGAAAGATACTCAGAATTTCGAAAGAATACTCATTACCAGCGTGAGTAAACATAATAATATATCTAAATAATGTTCCATAGTACATCTTTAACCCTTAGCATGCTGGGTTATTTCTAAAAATAGAGTTGTGTGTCGTCTGCTTTTCTAAACCTTAAATATCTGCTTAATTTTGGTGAGGAAAGATACTCAGAGTAGCAAACAGACTAAATCACAATCATAAAGCACCTACTATAGTACTGCATTGAACCCTCGGCGTGCACATGTGCATGTGTATCAGATAGAGCGATATTCAAAGATATACACTTCATATTTTATATATTTCACATACATAAATAACGTTTTCACAACATTTAACAACAGGGTGTTGTTTGAGTTTTGGACTCGTACATAAATGCAAGTAATGTAATTGTATATTCTTTATTTCAGCATGTTAAGCCCTTGGTACCTGTGTATTTACCACGGATCTGAGGACAAGACACGACCTCCCTTTCCTGTGTGTTTTTATAATCTTAATACAGTTGTCTAGAGGCCGCGTTGATTTGGTGAATAGCCGTTCTAGGCTGTAAGCCTATATCAAAAGATAACGCGAGTTTTTCTGTACAATTAACTTGTATTCATAATTTACCAATGCTTATTGGGAAAATAAAAATATACTTAACGAATAAAAATAATTGTTTTGTGAAATTGTCCTTATCCTAAACGTTGATATGACCCTATTTTGGATGGGGAGTCAGACTTGAAATGTAGGATCTAATAAGTTTTGACCTCTGTTATCCGACGGCGTATGAGGTAATTTGAACCACAGGGGTCCAACATAGTATTGGCCCCAGGATAACTATATTCCCCTGTGATTTGAACAGCACTTTTCTTGATCTCGAAAACTGCTTGTTATATGGACATACCATACCCCTTTTTAAGTGTTTCGTTGATCTCCTAGCATTATGGAAACACGGAGAATGCACGTTCATTTTCTTATTGGCTTATTGCTTTTATACACTCACCCAAATCAATATCCATATTCCTAAAGTATACATCAAAGACGATCTTCTAAAGTACTCTATCTTAGATGTTCAGACAACAAAGTTAAAAGATTCAAACCAGACTTAATCAAAAATCGGTTTTAACGGGTAACTATGTAACCCGGTCAGTACACAATATACTAAACTATTCTGAGATTTAATTTTGGTGATATACTCGACTTCGTCAATTACAAACTAATCAAAATCAAGCATAACAAAGATTGCCTTTGAGTGAACTTTGAAAACGATGGTTTGGGCAACAAGAAGTTCCAAGTTAATCAATGCCTGTATTGGCTGAGTGAAATCATCAGTAGAATAATCAGCAAGTAACCCGGAAAACCTGATTAACACATTCTCTTTGGCCTTATGTGGGTCATGCCGAGTACTGAACAGAAAAATGAACAAGGGTGGTAAAATCAACTGTCCATTATGCCCAGCTTGTCCAGAAGCCTTAACCGACAAGGGGATCTGTACGGAACCCGAGCGGAGAGGGGCCATGTGATTTCAAGTTCTGTACTCTAACCACTAGGCCACGGAGGGAATCTGTAAGTAAATATACTATATATATAATCACTGTACGGACAAGTACAGAAAAGGAATTTGCTTTTATGGAAAAGTTAATAGAAACCAGATTCCGCCACTCGTGATGGGTAACGAGGTTGTAGTCAAAGAGTAAACGAAGCTCAACATTCGACCACAAGAAGGTTCCATGGGATAGAGTGAAAATTGGCTTGAAATAATATAGAGCTGAAGAAAGATTGTGAACCAGGACTATTTTTATACAAAGGTATAAGTCTGCATTGTGAAGGCGGATGATTATTGAGTAATTGGGGGATGCACAAGTTTATTTTTATAGATGTATCGACAAACTAGCAGGCCTCAAAATATGGTGTGTAAATCCAATGGACTACGTATGCTATGCGCCCGTGGTCAAAAAATAAAACAAGAGGGCCATAATGGCCCTTTATCGCTCACCTGAGTTCTGTTTGAAAAAGAGGTATATTTAAGACAGAGTGGTTGGTATGTTTCAAACTCTTCTAAGTGCTAATTGCATTGAATACTCTAAGCCAATGCTCTTGCTTGTTAACATTTTTTTATGTGTATTGTATTTGTCTTCTTGAGTTAATGTTCACCAAGACAAAGAGAATTAAGATGAAGGAAATTTATGTTTGTGAAAGCAGGGACAGTAACAATTGGTTGGGCAAATTAAAATAATAACAATTGGAAAATGTATCTCAAAGTCGTTTATTGGTTTTCAACAGTAAATAAATTTGGAAAATTTTAAGACAGTCAAGCTTATGGTAAATAATCCAATCATTCTGGCCAACTTTCATCAAAATTGGACCATAAATGTGGCCTCTAGAGTGTTCACAAGCTTTTTAAATTATTTGACCTAGTGACCTAGTTTTTGACCCCACATGACCCACTTTCAAACATGGCCAAGATTTCATTTTGGCAATCCTTCTGACCAACTTTCATCAAAATTGGACCATAAATATAGCTGCTAGAGTGTTCACAAGGTTTTTCAAATATTTGACCTAGTGACCTAGTTTTTGACCTCACATGACCCGGTTTCAAACTTGGCCAAGATTTCAATTGAGACAATCATTCTGACCAACTTTCATCAAATTTGGACCATAAATGTGGCCTCTAGAGTGTTCACAAGCTTTTTAAATTATTTGACCTAGTGACCTAGTTTTTTACCCCACATGACCGAGTCTTGAACTTGGCCAAGATTTCATTGAGACAATCATTCTGACCAACTTTGATAAAAATTGGACCATAATTGTGGTCTCTAGAGTGTTCACAAGCTTTTTAAATTATATGACCTAGTGACCTAGTTATTGACCCCACATGACCCAGTTTCAAACTTGGCCAACATTTTTATTGAGACAATCATTCTGACCAACTTTCATCAAAATTGGACCATAAATGTGGCCTCTAGAGTGTTCACAAGCTTTTTAAATTATTTGACCTAGTGACCTAGTTTTTGACCCCACGTGAACCAGTTTCAAACTTGGCCAAGATTTCATTAAGACCATCATTCTGATGAACTTTCATCAAAATTGGAACATAAATGTGGCCTCTAGAGTGTTCACAAACTTTTTAAATTATTTGACCTAGTGACCTAGTTTTTGACCCCACATGACCCAGTTTCGAACTTGGCCAAGATTTTATTGAGACAATCATTCTGACCAATTTTGATAAAAATTGGACCATAATTGTGGTCTCTAGAGTGTTCACAAGCTTTTTAAATTATTTGACCTAGTGACCTAGTTATTGACCCCACATGACCCAGTTTCGAACTTGGCCAAGATTTTATTGAGACAATCATTCTGACCAACTTTCATCAAAATTGGACCATAAATGTGGCCTCTAGAGTGTTCACAAACTTCTTAAATTATTTGACCTAGTGACCTAGTTTTTGACCCCAAATGACCCAGTTTCGAACTTGGCCAAGATTTTATTGAGACAATCATTCTGACCAACTTTCATCAAAATTGGACCAAAAATGTGGCCTCTAGAGTGTTCACAAACTTTTTAAATTATTTGACCTAGTGACCTAGTTTTTGACCCCACATGACCCAGTTTCGAACTTGGCCAAGATTTTATTGAGACAATCATTCTGACCAATTTTGATAAAAATTGGATCATAAATGTAGCCTCTAGAGTGTTCACAAGCAATTGTTGACACACGCACGGACACACGGACGCACGGACGCACGGACGACGGACATCTCGATATCACAAAAGCTCACCTTGAGCACTACGTGCTCAGGTGAGCTAAAAACAAAAACGAATTTCCTTTAACTGTAGCTTTTATTTACAGATATTAAAAATATTGTACACGTTTTCTTGGAATCTACCAAATATAGCTAAATATAATGGTGCATGGATACAGTCTTACGAAAAAGAGTCGATAAAATGAGTCGTATAAGATGACGTAATAAACGAGCAAGCCATGAAATTTAATGTTCACTAAAAAATAATATACATGTATGCAATGAAAAAATTTAGAATTAATTGATTTGTGTCCATATAAAAAGATTTTAGAGAATTCAGATCAAAAGTGTTTTATAAAGCTACAATCATCAAAGATTATGATAAAATAAATAGTTTTCTGCTCGGATCAACGATATCTAAAAATAGTTACATGTTTTTTTTTTATATATATTGAATACAAACTTTACGCATACAAAAAGTCGAAAATTGGTGTATGTAATATTTGTATCATAACCTACAGGCGAATTTTGAAAGTTATTGTGAAAAACCGTTGTTCCAGTTAGACTATGAAATAGAAAATATATAATTAAACAGAAGATAAAATATTTGTTCTGTACAAATGAAAATAAATAATATATATTGAAAAAGTAAACAAATCCCATACAGGATAAAAACAACACAATAATTTCCCTGACCCCCAAAAAACAAAAACCAGAACAATAAAAAAATCTTTCTTATCACAGACAAATAAAAAGTAGAAGTGTATGATGAAATAAAAATCACATTTAACATGGACGGTTTTAACTGCATGATTATATATGGTCTGGTATGAAAACAAGGAACATGGTAATACATATACATAGGATAGGTTCAGCCCCTGCCATTTGCAAACGATTTGATGCACAAGCATTTTGACAACGTTGATTCAATAAACCAATGACTAAGTGCATGAAAAAAGTAAGTTCGTTTCAAAGGCACTTTATTCATTTAAGTCTTGCCCTGAATCTTTGAAATTGTTGGTAATGTACATTTCTTTTTCTGATGGTAGATGTTCATGCAAGCAATTTTATGAAAAACATCTCCATTCTAAATATCAAGAGACACTTTATTAAACAAGGTTGTTACTTATCACAGATGATGCTTTGCCCTTTCACAATTTTTAATACAGAATAATGAACATTGAAGAACTACAAAAAAAGAACGAAAAAAAAACCACCAATGCAAAAACTCAGTTCTGATGGAACTTTTGAAAGTGATAAAAAATTGCTTTTAAATTATTTGTCATGTTGTCATATTTGTCATGTTGTTTATGGGACCATAAATAGTTATGGTTTAACTCATGGTTCTATAAATAAGCCAATAAAAACTCAAATGGTATCAGATATGAAAAAAGCAACTCATTTATGTATACCAGATTCAGTTGTTAACATAGTGTGTTAATATAAATCAATCTCAGTGTTGCATGTGTCCTTCATCAAAATAAAGAACATGACATTTCTTTCGATGATCCTTTACTTAGATGGAGAACACATGATTGTTATGCCTGACATCAACTGTATCCAGATACACAATCTATCCACAGAGTTCCGTTCCTTCTAAAACCCCACATCTGGCTGTGTTGAATGACAAGCTAGAAAAATCGGTATGAGAACAGAAATTTAACAGACTTATATGTACTTTTCTTTACAAGGTGGTTCAATGTGAGACTTTGAACAGCTATTCCTTATGAAGAACGATTCATGTCTAACAAAGAATTTTTAACAAATATATTTAATTAATTTGAGAAATAAATAAAAAACATTCATTGAAATCAGATCTCTTGGTATTCTAATAAAACAGGATGAGACATGGATTTCATAATATAAAACAACTCTTCCTGTGTTGTATAAAAAATGAGAAATAATGACACAGAATAAAGAGTCTGGAATGTCAGAAATATGCTTAAAAGTTCCTGTCCTTGAATAATCTCCCTGTCTTAAACCAGTATGGATGTTGAAGACATAGCTGGGGTAATCCAGGAGAGTGGGTTGAGATCTTGCAGGATTTCTTCGAAGATTATCTCCCCTCTCGTATCAATACCAACTTATATGTTGTAGACATGGTATAACACTCAAAACAGGCGACACCGAATGTTGCAGGAGACCGTCAAAGTTTATTTTCCCTTTGACACCAATATCTTGTGTATATGCCATTAGTAATGAAGTTGGTGGTCCAGGGTTGTTGCAGGGTTCTGTCGATGATTATAAACATTTGATACCGTTATCACCCCTTGTGTATTTGATGTTAGTAATGTAGCAGGTGGCAAAGTTGTTGCATAATTTCGTCCATGGCACCTTTTGTTTGATCCATTTCAGAGCTCTATATTCAAATCACATCTGACTAAACCGTCAAAAAAATCATATCAAATAGAATCGAATCACTATTTTAGACCAGTCGATCAAAATAGGCTTTGTAAAAGAAGTGTCTGGATTTAACATAACATATTTTGCACATAAAAAAGACGTCGTTGCGCCTTTCAAAACAGTAACGAAAATTGAAACTTTCTTTGTTATCAAGTGGGAAAGTGGTAAATAAAGATCAATGAAAGAGATAAGAAATTCCTATCAAGTGTAGGATAAATAAGTATTGCTAAACTATAGGCATCTCCCCAATTATACATGTATCCTAGTAACTTCCATGCTCTGCATACGGCGCATTTCCTCTGTAGTTCATCTGAAACGAGAGAAATATGTCAAACATTATAGCATACCTTCTCTTTAAATAAAAAAGCTGGACTCGGATATGGAACCAAAAATAATTATGGCTTAACTTACTGCCTACTACACCCTTATAGTGTTGGAACTAACTTTATGCTGATGCAAACAGATTAGATCAAGACCAGTCGCCAAGCTAATTGGTGGCTGACCTGTGATCTAATCTGTTTGATATTCTGGGTATCTTTCCTCATTAAAATTAAGCAGTAATTCAAGGTTTTGGAAAGACAGACGACACAAAAATACATGTTTAGAAAATTACCCAGCATTCTAAGGGTTAACATTATGAGAATTAATGACAAATATGACCATCAACGAGGTAAATGTCAGGAAAATAAAAGAAGTGAACATTCTACAATGCACATCTCGCTGTTTGCTGTTCTCAGCACACTTTTGGTGCCTTGGTGCCTTTGCACTGTCGATTAAGGATTCAAAGACATAGGGACAGGAGGGAACTTTAAAACATGCGTTAAGCTATGTCATACAAGATGGTTATCGTTTTTGTTTGTTTGCAAAGAATATAAATACATGTATATCATAAGTAAATGCGTAAGACAACAGCATAAAATATCAGGTTTTTTCTTCCCTTTTTTTCACCAGAAAGTGAGTGACTTGAATAATATGGCAAGCATTGTTTTATTTCTTGGTATATATCTCTATATAGTTTGTTTCCATTAATAAATTCTAATTGATGTTCAGCCAGTCGTACCGTCATTTCCAAATTACCATCATATGGCATTCTGGATGTTAAACAAATAATCATTCATTTCCATTTTTTTTTTAATGACGATGATAGAAAAGTGTCTGTATCCATATCAAATGTTAAACTCAAGTCAAAATAACAAGGTTACTGTATATAACAACCAACGATCATCAAAAGTTATCTATTTTCAAAAGAAAAGAATTATTTGATCATGGTAAAGGACATACAGAAAATAATCCAGCTTTTAAACAAAACTAGCAACTAAATTCTATATATCTTAGCCTATTGTATATTTTTGAATAATCTATTACAACAGCCCTTATACAAGCAGTGACAGAAAAATAAGCTAGTTATCTAAAATATCTGGCAACTAAAAATTTTATATCTTCAATAATTGCATGTTAATTTTGTTTCACCTATTACCTAATCCCTTGTATTTTATGTATCTGCGTTTTGGATGTAGCAACCTCGTTAGTGTATGGAATGATTTAAAATATGTCTGGTGAAAGGCTTTTCAACTCTATGGCAAGATTATGTCAAAGATTTGAAAAACTAGAAATACTGATTACAAAGATTTGCAAATAGTAAGACAGTGTTTTCGTTGCAACAGAAAGGTTTAAAGACTGGGAATATATTGCAAACTAATCAACAAATAGGCATATAACGTTAAGGAAACTGCCAGTAAAAACACCAAGGGAACAAAGTTTTATAGCCTACCCCAAGACTTTCTTAAGATTAAAATTGTAAACTAAAAGATACACCAAATGACTTGATTGATTTGGCCTCAATGAATATCAAGAACAATGAAGCAAGTCCAATTTAACAAAATCTTACAAATTGAAAGTGAGGGAGAGCTGTCAATTTATTTGTTCATTGAGAAATAAACAGACGGCATATAGGAATACAGACAGTATGTGATAATAAGTTTTCAACAATAAGTTCTAAAACTGAAAGTGGGTTATGATGGTTGTCAAACTGACCAATAACATATTGATAGATGATTTATAAGTCTAGTATGATTTAAGGACATGTTCTACAGTTTTATAAGAAAATAACCCTTTCATAGAATTTTCTAAATTTTTCATATGTTTTTTAAAATTTTATTGTGAATTCAAAAATGAAAAGAAATATGCAGGTCGACAGGTTAGTTTTTTCGTAAAATGACAGTTTCCATGGTAACCGTTTGGGACAAAAAGGTCAAAATGACCATACCATCTTCTAAGGTAATATAATCATTCCTGGAAGGTTTATTAACACAGAAACATATTTTTTTACATTCAATACTTTACAATTCAATATTATTTCAAATTATTACAATCTGAACAATTTTTGTAATCCAAATCAGTTTTTTAAATCTTAGTATTTGACAAAAAACAATGAAAATTGATATGTGTATTAAAAATAAATGGAGATATTTTGAAAACCCTTTCATAGAATTGTCTTATTTTTCAGTATGTAAAGTCAAATTTAATCTTGAAATACAAAATGCAAAAAATAGAATATGTTGACAAGTTAGTTTTTCTGTAAAATGACAGTTCCCATGGTAACCGTATTTGAAAACATTTATAAAATCGACTTAAAATAACTTTAAACTTGAAAAATAGAAGCTGGTGGCTTAATATGAATAAGAAATATATAATAATTTTAAAAACCTTTTATAATTTTATGAATAATATGATTATTCTTTGAAAAAAATTGCATACAGTAAATTCCATCTGAATAAAACATATATCAGACTGCTATGCAAGTACCTTTTCAGTAACAGATTATTATCTCCCTTAGATGCGCAGATGAAGCGCGCAGATAAAACTACCAAGAACGTCCTTAAGCAGTCATTGGACATTTTTGTAATTTTTGGAAGGTGGGTAAACTATTAATAACTAAGAAATCAAATTAAGAACTTAATATAAATAGAATAACTGTTGCAAAAGCTTGAGAATATGAAATAAAAGCGCAGAGCTGTAAAATGATAATAGTGATGTGCTATTTCAATGATGAGTTCAAATAAAAGATATTGTGTCCTTATAGATAATGTAAAAAAACAAAACAAAAAAAAAACAAAACAAACTTGTGCCAAAATTAAAAAACAAAAAAAGCATATCATTATTACATTCCCTAACAGATGACTAGTCCTTTACAAGATGTATGAAATATAATATTTACGTTAACAAAGGAACAATATATCATAGAGTATCAAGGCACTGTTTTATGAAAGATAATAAAATTACATTATTACAAGGATTTATACGGAAGCAAAATAGACTTAACTTTACTAGGAATCGTACAGAAGGAAACTAGATGTATCATCGCAAGACATTATACAGAAGGAAAATAGATCTATTTTACAAGGAATTGTACAAAAGGAAAAAAGATGAATCATTACAAGGAATTGTACCGAAGGAAAAAAGATGAACCTTTACAAGGAGTTGAACAGAAGGAAAACATATTTATTTTTGCAAGAAATTGTATAGAAGTCAATTCCGGGCAATGCTGGCAGATTTAAAAAGACATGTTTAATTGTATGTAATAATATGTCAAAGGAGTTTTTCGTAGTACCTAAAGTTTCACATTTAAGCAAGGTTAAAATCTTGATATCTTCGTCACTATTTTGAATGAAGCTACTATGAGGTTATGATTTCTGATAAGGTAACTAACTAACTATGCAGAGTGTTATATTGCAATGAGCAATGCTAATGAGGAAGGCCCATTATGCAAAGGCTTTAGAAAGTAAGGCAAGCAGATCTTTCTTGTTTTAGTAGAGCGTACCTTTTAGTAGTCATATGTTTGACCCATATTCGTCAGATTTATCCTCTATTTAAAGGTGACAACAGAAAATGGAAAAGAAATTATGTTTCAATATGAATCGCATAAACTCATGCATTCGACTTAAAATACTAACATTGTTGATATTTAGTGTCAAACACTCGTTGACCTTTTGGGTAGACAGCAATATCCAAGAAGCAACCACATATTTCAATCAATTAGCATAAAACACTGAAAAAAATCTCGTGTGTTAACAATATGTGTTAGGACATTATTCTACACTTGCAACAGTATCTAGCCTTCAAACAAAAACAAAAAACCATTACAGTACAACCGACATTAACCAATAATCTATTAGTGAAAGCAAAACTTTTATAGTCAAACCTCATATCATTAAAATATGCCATTAAGAAAAAGGTTTTCCTGCATTAGTGTTTTTTGTTGCTTATACAGACTTATCATCGAAGGCAATTTCCAACCTAAAAGGATTTTGTCGGAAGAAGCTTTGCTTCAACAATATATATTCAGGAAGCACAATCACAATTAACCTTGCGCAAACTATCAAGATAGATACAGCTGCTTCAACTTTTATATGATTTTCATTATCTCAAACTGAAAAATTAGGATGCAGGCAAATATTAAATCTAACATTAATTTGCAATATATCTCTTTTGTTATGTTAAATGTATTTTTACAAAACGGAAAACTTGTTCACCAGTGGCAGAAATTTTCCCCAGCAGACCAGTTGAATCAATCAATTTTGTATCAAAATATTTAATTGAGGCAATCAATATTGTTTTGAGGTTTGATTCTATTTTTATAAAAGCATTACAAATGTTAAGCCCGTAATTGCATAAAAAAATCAATAAATCACACAAATTTACAACCTGCCTCATGCAACCACTAGGGAAACGCCATGCCTATTCATAAAAGGTCATGTGACCAAAGACGTGAAACATTAATTACTTTGGGGTTTTCACTTATCCTTTAATCTCATAGGAAATGGTGGATAAATTCAAAGTAACTTCAGACAATGGAAACAAAGTGATATTGGATGCAACCCCTCCTGATAAACCCCTCCTGATAGCTCATTTCTTTTAATGCCATGTACTTGTACTAGGACAATACCATATAAGTGGTTGATGCATGGGTTCTAATGGTGCATTAGGCAGATTTAAGACAAAACACATTTCAATGATTATGTTGCATTGTCACAAAATTAGCTTTAAACCCTTTTCCTTTTGCAGACAAATATTTAGGCCATTTTAGCAGATATTTAGGGCATTGATCATTGTTAATGAACAAAATTTGCATTGCAACCATGATTTCAGATGTGCATTTAGTTTTTTCATGATCGCCAATGTCTATTTGACTTCTGGTGTAAATGTTATCAGCTGTAAATAATATGCAAAAAGAAAATGGTTCTAAAACTCAGAAACAATGTGTATTAGGAGTTATGGATAGACATGATTCATCAAACATAGGCTATAGCTCAAATGATATGTAATCATGAATTGAAAAGATTGGTGCATTGATGATATGTTGGAAAGGCATATCTTATCTAAAAAGCTTTATGTGGAGTAAAGTATGAGATTCAAATGAATACTTCAATATGAAAGGGTGAAAACAAAACATGAGTAGCCATAAAATATGGTGTATCAAAAATGACTTTAATTAAACCTAAAAAATGCATTCATTCATGATCTATAAGAAAATCATTCACATATATTGTAAGATGAAAGAAAAGCCTGTCCTATTAATGCATTCATTTAAATGTATGGGTTAAATTTTCAATGGTTGACCCTTATAGTGCTGGAACAGACACCATGCTTACGCAAATATGTTAGATCCAGGCCAGCCTCCAAGTAAATTTAGGGCTGGCCTGTGATCTCACATGTTTCCTACTTTGATTATAATTCCTTATCAAAATTAAACTAATATCTAAGGTTGTGGAAAGTAGATGACATAAAAATCTATTCTTAGAAAATTACCCAGCATTCTAAGCCTTATAATCTAAGGTTTGGGTAGTCCAAATAATCCAGAAGTAGATAAATAATGTAACACTCAGTTACAGCTTGGACCATCCGAGTTCAGGTTTGGGTGTCATTGTACCTGTATTCCTAATAGGAGCGGTGTCGCTGTTAGTACATTTTATTGTCACCTACATATCTAGCAAAAACCACTTCTCGCACATTTACTACATATCAAATCGAGACTATGCTTGAACTAACGCATTAGGTTTTCCTTTAACTCTATCATTGGAACCAACTGTCATGGAAAACTTGTATAATGGATTCAAGCGAAATAAATAACTGTCATAATTCTTTGATTCTGAATCCTTGGTCTAAACCCTTTACCAAACACCAAATTTTCGACTGTCCCAAATTGAAAGACGTTGCAGACGGTACATCAAAAAGCGAAGAAATTGAAAAGCAAACTTCTGACAGGGCAGAAAACATTGTTGCAAAAGGAGAAATTCATTGTTAAAGCAATTTCTCCTTCTTCACAATGTTTTCCAGGGTCATCTGCAAAAACTGTGACATTTAAATGTGGTCGTAGAATTATACAACACCTAATAATTCTATGTCACTGTACAGAAACAGGATCAGAAGACCACACCATTGGCGATAATCAGCTAAAAAATGCAGGTGCAAATGATGATAACCCTCATAGTTCTGGAACCTTCTTCATGTTTATGCAAACAGGTTTGATCCTGGTCAGCCGCCAAGTAAATTGGCGTCTGGCCTATGATCTAATATGTTTGCTACTCTAAATACCATTCCTCATCAGAATTAAGCAGATAATTAAGGTTTTGCAGAAAATTACCCAGTTTTTTAAAGGTTCAAGCAGACAGATTGACACAATAGTCTTTCATCTCAGAACACAATCATACAAGTTTTCTTCGAGCAGCGCTTCCCTTCTATTAGATACAAAACAGCAAAAATCTACAATTAGATAAATAAACATATAATCGGCTACCGAATGTAAAGTAAAACAACATGATCTTGTACATGTACCAGCCTCTAGCGAATACCTTTAAATGTCCATCTGGGAATTCATAGAGATTCTTATGAGTGCTGTTAACTGTTATTCTAGGTTTGAAGTGATCAAAATATCCGTCTGGATCATGAAATTGGTTATCTTCCTCCACCAGGACCTTGTTGTAATATGGGCTCTAGGAGAATGAAATGATAAAAGGGGGATAGCCTTGAATTCTGCTCTGGAGAAGGTTGGAATAGCTAATGAAAAGGTAGATTCAACCCAATTTTCCCAGTATTGGAATTTTGAAACTGGTCCAAATTGAAAGCAATAGCAGATGGTGAAAAAGAGCATGGAAAAAAATGAAAAAATGTCACACAAAAAAAAAGAAAAAAAAAAGAAAAGTAAAAAAAAAGAAAAGAAAGAAAGAACGAAAGAAAAAAGAAAAAAAAAATCACAATTTTTTTTTCATTTCAATGCCAAGTGATTACCATACTAATTTTTAATATAAGAAAAGAATAAAAAAATCTTTATCATAAATGGAATAAATCATTACACCATGTGGTTAATAATCATGCTCATTTATTAAGGTGCATGGAAAAACTTCATCCTTGTTGTCTGCTATTGCCATCAATTAGATCCATCCAAAAATATTATCTGGGGGAATGGGTTTATTTCTTCAACAATGACTTTCTGCATGTATCTCTTCCTTCATCACTTGTAGAATAAAATGATAAAAAGGGTCGAGTTGAATTCTGCTTTTCTGCTTTGAGCTTGGATTAGCTAAATGAAATATTTTAAATCATATAACAAATAACAACACATCAATTCACCATAATTATTTAAAGATCTTAACTACTATTTGAGAAGAATGATGTTATATAAAATGTATGTCTTAATGATCCTTGGATGGGCCAAACTTTATTGAACTTGCAGATGACATATGGAATCTAGGAAAAATTTGAAAAACTTGAGAAAAAGAATTTTGGTGATTTTTTTTTTTAAAACAATGCCTATATGCATCAATGTGAATATGCATCAATGGATTGATTACCTTTTTTTAACCAAATATGGGATGGGTGGTAACATTAGAGTGCTGGAATTGCCTTCATGCTAATGCAAACAGGTTGGATCCAGGCCAGCTGCCAAGTATATTGGCAGTTAGCATGTGATCTAACCTGTTTGCTACTCTGAGTATCTGTTCTCATCAAAATTAAGCAGATGCTGAAGGTTTTGGAACGCAGACAACACAAACATATTTTTTGAAAATTACTCAGCATTGTAAGGGCCTATCTTTAGTAAAGAAAGGTGCAAAAAGGTTAAGGTATGAAAATGCATATGAACAAATCCAAATTGAAGCCATCAGCAGTCAAAACACATTGAGAATGGAAAATAAAGTGCATTCTGTGGTAGATGTATAGGGAAGTAACTTTTATGACAAAAGGAGAAATTGCTTGAACAATTTCTTCTTTTGTCACAATTAGTCCTTGTTTTATTCAACTTTGGACTGATACGGTAAAAGCCCCTCAAGTTTTGTTTGAAGTGCTTGATCAAATTTAAAAATATAAATGGACATTAGGCCAAAAGAAGAAAATCTTCCTTTGGAAACAAAAAAAGAAATGCAAAAATATGATGAAAAGGAAAAAGAAATCTGCACCAAGTGTTAAATAAACTCAAACAGCTCCAAAAAAAAGTTAATAGCCTAGAATTCCATTTAATTATTGGTGGAAAGGCAAACATACATGAAAGTTGATATACAAACAACAACAACAACAATATTTCTTCATAATCAAAACTATAACAATAAACAAATGAACACAACTTTGGTGAATAGAGAGCACACTTTACTGCTGAAAGTTTTGACTACTCACAACATACACTTTAACCCTTATAGTGCTAGAACTGAAGTCATGCGTATGCAAACAGGTTAGACCCAGACCAGCCGCCAAGTAAATTGGCAGCTGGCCTAAGATCTAACCTGTTTGCTATGATGAGTATCTTCTCTCAACAAAACTAAGCAAATATTTAAGGTTTTGAAAAGCATATAACACAAAAATCTATTTTTAGAAAATTATCCAGCATTCTAAGGGTGAAGTGTAAGAAGATATAACATACAGTGAGGAGATGATTTTCATTTTATGTGAGGTGAACAGCATAATAGGAATTGTGAATAGATATGTCATGTACTACATTTTGTGAATAGATCTATCATGTACTCTGATAGGTGAACAAATGTGATTCATACTATGTTTGGTGAACATATGGGATTTATGCTCTGGTTGGTGAACAGATAGGATTTATAACATGATTCGTGAACAGATACCCAAAAATATGTTTATTCTTCATTTGTTGAACTCATAGATCATGTTCTATGTTTTTTAAGAGATATGTCTTGTTCTAAATTTGGTCGGTCTATAGGACATACATTGTGATTTGAAAACAAATAGATCATTATTCAATGTCTGGTGGGTAAATAGGTTATGTACTTTGTTTGGTGAACAAATCGTCATTTACTATATTTGAAGAACAGATATCTCATATACAATATTTTGGTGAAAAGATTTATTTTATACTGTACACTGCACTTGATCTAGAATATGCTTCATTCTATTTTGGAGGGCAAATATGTCAAAGAATGTTTTAAGTAACATACATAATATTATACTTTGCTTTGTGAAAAGGTGTGTTATTTGTAAAAGAAACTGGTACATAGTATTTAGAAGTAATGTTACTACCGTGTCCTGTTTTGGTGACCAACCAAATATCAGCCACACAATGTTATGACATGTTATTTAATTCTGTTGTGCTGTGAACTGATAAGCAATGCTTTATTTCAAGTGAACTGATAGGCTACATGCTATGATTTGTGAGGAGAGAGGCCACATAAATACTATGTCTTGTGAACAGAGTGGTTAAATACTATTGTCTGTGAATAAAAAACGCCACCTACTTAACTAAATGATACTATTTTCAGAGTGTCTGTTGCTTCCCTAAAACAATTCAAAAGATCAATCTAAAAATGAAGTGAAAATAATAAATCCATTTCATTGATTGGGTCTTTTGTAAAACCTGTCAAAATTGAAAGTATAGGCAGACAAAATTGATGAGAAGCAGAAATCATTGTGAAAAAAGGAAAAACTTGTCATTATGAGCAATTTATCATTTTGCTTTGATTGCTCGTCATATCTTCTATTGAGGCTGAAATGTGAAATAAAACTAGTACATAAGAGGAGAGGGTTAAACATCAGAAAACGTTTTAGTCTTAAACATTGATATAAAAACATTCAAATAGAAAATTCATAAACCTATGAAAGATTTTATGCAAAATGTGAGAAACCACTACCACCTTAAGTCCTCTATGATCCATTTGGTGCATCACTCACAAAATTGCATGTTATTGCTTTTGTAATTGAGGAAACATGGCATAGCCACGAATAACATGTAAAATAAAAGCAAAAAAGATAAGATAAATAAAATAAAATAATTGATCAAAGCACCAAACAAGATCCTGAAAAAAATGATCAAAATTAGAATCATTGAGACAAAAAGGAAATGTGTTCATGATGAGCAGATTCTCCCATTGTCCCTATGATATGACAGTTCGTCTGCCGATGATGGCCTTACCGTTTCCTGCGGGTTGTGAATGATGACATCCAGCTTGTTCTTCCTGAGGTTCTCTCCCTTCTTGTTCCCGCCACCATAATCGTCAGCATTGTACAGTGAGTTGATCGTTTTATAATGCTGGAAAACAAGTAAAACATGGCTTTATAATGCTGGAAAACAAGTAAAATGTGGTTTTATAATGCTGGAAAACAAGTAAAACATAAGTATATTGTAAGATTATTGTGAGGTAAATGCAAATAAGGGAACCTGATGCATTGTTTTAGAGACCATGTGGGTATATAAATAGACAACACAACTGATTAGTGGACGACAGTGTTTCACTGATCGACAGTGTTTCACTGATCGGATGTGATTGTGTCTTTTAGAAGTCTGTTTGCTTGATTCATTATAATAGCAGGAACTATGTGAAATTGTGTCAGTTTTTGTTGTTGATCAAGTATCTAGGTCTTCAAATTGTAAAGTGAAATAAATGGTTCACACCCATACTACACCAAATTAAGTGTATAAATATAGTGATTAAATATGTTTTGAAATTGTTACTGACCTTTTTTTATATAACTGCGATCTAACCTGTTTGCTACTATGAATATTTTTCCTCATCAAAATTAATCAGAGGTTTTGGAAAGCAGATGGCACAAAAATCTATTTTAAGAAAATAACCCAGCAGGGTTAAGCAGATACTGCTTATTACATTTGGGAATAAAGTACATAAACAACTCTTTATAATATATTTACCAGTTGATCTAAGCTCTTTTCATGCTGTTTGCCTATTCTCTCATTCAATAGCCTATCTTCTGTCTGAGCATCTAATATGTTCTTCAATTGCATCATTTCATCACGTCTTCGCTGTGGCCCCTACAATTTAAAACACGTACATGTATATAAAAGTGGAAAAGAGCGGCCTAAATCTGTCTTGGGTGAAATGTATCTCTTGTTTCCAACTTACAACTTAATTACAGAGATGGGGAGATTAACATGTTCATTTATTCTTTATTTTAGTTTGATAAGTCAAGCGATTTTATATACGGTGTGGAGAAGGATTGCGACGACCTTCACATACCTATGAACGTTGATGATAGAGAATTACACAAAAATCAAAACATTTACATCAATTAATCTTCATGTTATCCAATAGTCAGTCACAGGGAAAAGACTTAATCCTGCCATCAATGTCATTTTGGGTCTGATAACAAGGTGCAGTATAATTTTTATGATGTATGGCACTGACCATAAATCACCAAGTCACATGAAGAATCATGACATCATCAGTACATCCCGACATATTATGTCATGTTTATATCCTTCTCTTCTTGTTTACTGTGTTTTTGTAACCTTGTCTATCATGTTTTGTAATTTCAGTTTTTGTTGGTTTATACTGGTAAGAATCAATAAAGGTAACATGATAAAAAGAAGAGATGGTTGGTGTCTTTGAATAGGAAATGTTCACAGGTTGGGCTTTGGATTATTGTCCGATTTGCCTTTGGCTCACTGGATAATATTCCTTAGCCTTGCCTGATAATGTTTTCAATTCACAACACCAACCATCTATTCTCTATTTATAACAATGATGTTATGTAAAATACAAATATCTATGGCATCTGTCAAAGACAAAAGATACTTACAGGCTTTGAGACAGCATGAGGGAGATGTTGTTTTTCACTTTGATAACCATACTCATTTCTCCTTGGATAGCCTACTTTACCCTCCCTAAGATTGTCTGCAAGATCGATTCCCTGTAGAAATAGAAAAAACATACATAAAAACTTGATAAACAATACCATCAACTGAAACTTATTTTTACATTTCAACAGCCAGAAATACAAAAGATCATTCTTAATAAGCATACACTTCCTATTTAGCCTCTATATTTCATTGATGATTTTTAGTGTATACTTATATATTTTACATTGATTGTGACGGAAGATTGAAGCTCATTAAATTTACTCTTGATGAATGCTTCCTGGATTCTAAAGAAGTACTTGAACTGATTTGAGGGCTAGTCCATGCATTGTCACACACACACAACCCCCACCCCCCCAAACGGGAAGCAAATCTGGGATTTTTAAAAAAGTGAATAATCTATACATATGATGCTTGACTTTAAGGAAAGTTTGGAGCTGCAGATGGTATTTGAGATCATTTTGACAAAAGAAGTATTTATATTTACCATCCACTGAAAAATAGGAAAGCACTGTTTTTATGGAAATGTGCTACATGTATTTTATATCGGTTGCCTTTCTACAATATGAAACAAATCTTCAATCTTCAAGAATATGATACAAATCAACATACCGGTTCTCTTAAAAACATTTTATCTGCTTGTCTTCTTCGTTGATTTTGAGCTATTTGCTCCTCTGAAAAAAAAAAAATATATAAATAAATTAAATCGCTTCTGTCTTTGAAGTCTTGATTCATTTAATGCACCTATAAATGAACCTGTTGTTTCCTTACCATTCTTCTCAATATTCTTCTTTACAGAAACTCAGCTTTCAAATATCAAACAGTCTGTTTAGTTTTGAGACACTAATATTTACTTTAAAATTTTCATTACATTACATCATTAATTTTTATTGCAAAATCAGTTACATTTTATTTCAATATCCATATAATACAATTATTTAATGCCAAAGAACATATAAGAGCATAGATGTTAGTTGAAGACCAAATGGTGTTTAGATGTTTATCTTTAATTTATGTTTCCTTTTAAAAAAAAAAGTACAAGTCCATTCTGGCTTTAATTATCAAATGTACTTACGTAATTCTTCGCCCAATTTGTTCCTGAATGGAACTTGGTAACTCCTTTTAGCAGAATTAGATTCCTGAAAAACAAGGCACTCATGTATGTCCAATCTTTAGAAATATATTTAAGTTTAGATTTTGATAATGTGGCATCAGGACCACAAAATTAAAAAATATACAAGCTTTTTGGTTTCAATTTCAGCTATATAATTTCCTAAATACAACAGGCTTTCAATGAAAAAAAAGCCCTTAACTAACACTTAGGGTCAGACAAAAGAGAAAATGCACATAATGTATTGTTCACTACATCAAATACCCGGACATCCTTCAATTGTCACATTCTAGTAAAAGATTTGACATACCTCTCGCCCCAGAACGCCCATAGATCCTTTTATCCTCGTATCTCTCTGTCCTGTTTGCCCGACTATTGGAGCCCCGCCTCCAGACTGTCCAAAGGGGTTGAAGGCAACGGGCGAGTTCTTGTATGGGTTACGTGGGATATGTCTGGGCGACTTGTTTTGTGTAGGCTGATCGAAGCTTTCTGTGTACTCAGTCCCAGTCCCGAAGAAGGCACCAACTAAAATCACAAATACGTAATTAATATTTTTTTTTTTTTTTAAAACATTTTTTTTACATTGATTGTGATGGAAGCTTGAAGCTTATTGAATTCACTCTTGATAACTGCTTCCTGGATACTACACCAGTACTTGTCAAGTTGTGCCGAGTTGTGGGTTAGTCATTGCTCAGTGGTTAAAGCAGCATACTTAGAACTTAGGGGTCCCAAGTTTGAGCTCCACTAACACCTCTGGTTTTGTGGGAGTGTCCTTTAGCAAGTCAGTTCAGAGCCAAGCATAGAACTGGTGGATCCAGGGAGGCTGTAACATAACTGAAAAACTGTTGATATGGCTTTAAACACCATACAAACAAAAACAAAAAAGTTGAATGCAAAACAAGGAAAAATAGAAAAGATTTACCTGGTTCTCTCCTAGGGGACCTGTTTGAGTAGTTGAATGGTCTCAAGTTGTCTGTGTGGCCAAACATATTTCTGTCCCTCTGCAATAAACAATGAAAAACGCCATGACATTATTAGTAATGATAAATGGTGGTTCATTCACAGATAATTGTAGTGGAAACATCTTTTTGTTCCAACATGGTCATTTCTTGTGCAAAGAGACGAGGAAGACCCAGAAAGTCCTGGTCAGACTGCATTGTTTCTGACAGGAAGGAATGCAACCACGTCAGTGTCAGCCAAATGAACAGAACGTATTGGAGATTAGTTATAAGAAAATCTAGCCGCCTGCTGCCCACCCCGGTGACTGGGACTCCTGCAGCAGATGACAAATAAAATCATCCTTATTACCAAGAAGGAATATATGAAGGTATTAGTGCAGTACTATAGTTTAGTTAACACTTATCTAATTTACATTGGTTATGAAACAAATATGAAACTTATATTAATCACAACTGATTCTGCTTCCTGGATCATAACCAGTACTCAACCCGAATGTGGATTAAAGAAAGGTCGCAATACTGTAGAGAACCGAGCAAACAAACCTCTCAATGACACAAACACATCCGATCAGTGAAAAAAACTGTCATACACTGTGCAGTTGTGTTGTCTATATATATACCAGCATGTTCTCTACATCAATGCATTAGGTTCCCTAATTTGCAAAAACGTTCAATGAACGTTACAATACATAGTAAATGATTCATGACCGTAAAGGACTTGTTATAGTCTTGCATTGAATTCTTGATATTCCATAATAAAACTTCATTTATATAAATATGTAAAAAATAGAATCTTACGTCTCTCCTATGGAACCTTTCTGTCTGAGGTTCTGTAAAACAAAAAGAAATAAAATATATCAATCCTTGTTTTAACTTGGGAATGTCTCCATCTATGAGTGAAGCACTTAGTTTTTCATACATACAATAAAATATACAATATATTCATTGCATTCAACAAAATAATATACATTGTTTCAAGCAAAACAGAACAATTCAACAAAAAGACATTTCATTTTTTTTAAAAGAGCAATTCAAATTCATGTAAGACTAAAAGATTCACAATTAATTTTTTAAACAAGTTGGCCCAATATGTAAATTTGCCTAAATTATTAATATTTTAAGTTTGTTGATGTTTTTGGCATTAGAATATTAAATTTCTGTTAAGCTGACTGTTAAATAGTAACATTTTATATACATGTTTGTCTTAATTATTTATACTTGGGGCGGATGAGAAGGAAGTGGTATTCGCTTTCCACAGTAGTAAAATTGAAATTTTGACAATAACGTTCGTGTCTTTGAATGTTCGTATATCTACGTTGTTCATTAGCCAATTTATTAGATGATATTCTAAACCTTGGTATGACACACTCATCCCTCACAAAAGAGGTCCTTAGTCCATAAAACAATACCTTTTTATATGTATAAATTTTGATGTGGCATCCTATATTAATCGTTTAATGCAAATGGTTCTGGCCTAGACCAAAGTATACCGAAAACACCGAAATAATCTGATGAAAGAATGAATCTCAAAATTGCGGATTATGGGTATTCTAACTTAATACATTTGTAATAAAGCTTATACTATAGATATATGTTAAGAAAAATCACACCTCACAAATAAAGTCTATGCAAATTCAACAGAGGGTCATTAAGAATTACAGTTGTTACGTCTTACCATTGTTTCGTCTACAAAGCAACTTAGAGTGTTGACAAAAGTTGTTTCATCTAATTGAATTCTACATGGCTGAATCTCTGTTATCGGAGAAACTTTCTACTTTTATATCAATTAACTATATCATAATTATTTGTGAAACTAAATGTATATATATCTACATACATGCATATCTATTTGATAAGATTGATATCAATTAATGAGAACTGTTTTAGTAATTATCTACAGAGATAGTTTGTGAAATTATTTCTACATAATGATTGCCAATAGTTGCCTTAGGTATTTTTTTTCAATGCTTCAGTGTTGAAACGAAAAGAATTTAATGAAAGCATGAGTCATGCATGGCGCTGTAGTTAAGGTGGTGGACTCAGAACTCAGGGGTCCCAGGTACAAGCCCCATTGGGACCTCTGGTTTCATGGGAGTGGCCTTTGGAAAGTCACTTCAGAGCCCTAGCCTAGAACTGGTGTATCCAGGAAAGCTGTTACAAAACTGAAACATGTTGGTATGGCACTGACCCATATGGGACCTGTGTCAGTAACTTATCATAACTTTAACTTTAAATATTAGTCATCATAGCTAAGAATAAGTCTCAAACAAGATGCTTTTTATTTCAAATCACTTTAAATGTTTTAATTTGAGTTACATATCTTTATAAATTTAGATAAACCTATTCATGTGAAATTACTTTTTTTTCTAATGCCTTTTTTTAGTATTGCTGTGTAAGATACTTAAGCTGAAAATAACATTTTAGCAAAAGCAGAAACAAAAGTTAACATATCAAACCATAACAATTATCTTAAAGCTTGCACTAAGCTTTTGAAAGTGTTATAAAGCTCAAACTCAAATTTTACAGATTTGTGAGTTAAGCCATTTGGTTAAGTGATTATAGAAGGACAGGAAAACCTGTAAAGGGTGGCTGACTTTAAACAAATCATGTTCATTTGAATGACCTCACATGTTATACCCTAGAATGCTGGGTAATTTTATAAAAATTGATTTTTTTGTTGTCTGCTTTCCAAAACCTTAAATATCTGCTTAGTTTTGATGAAGAAAGATACTCAGAGTAGCAAACAGGTTAAATCACAGGCCACTTTCCAATTTACTTTGGGGCTGGCCTGGATCTAACCTGTTTGCATATGCATGAAGTGGGGTCAAGCACTATAAGGGTTAGTCTTGTAAGATCTCTTGAAATGTTCCATGGTGTAATACAACTATGTTATTTACATGATCAATCAACTAACGTCTTATTTTTACTTTAAAAATTGATACTATGCTATTGATCATATTCCATGCATGCTTAAGTTAGCCACTTTACACAGAGTTTTCTGTACTAAGTAATTCTACAAAGGACATATAGGAAAACTTACCATAACCGTACCCATAACCGTCATAATCATCTGAGATAACACATTGAGTATGGTGGTTAAAACATGTTTTCTTATTTCATTCTATTTACCATCCTTGTAGTTAGAAGAGATTAGACAAAGTTTCATTGTGAAGTTAAGCAAAATTCATTTAAACTTATTTTATTTTACATCGATTGCAAAACAAACTCTTTCAACTTAGACTAATCCCTTTTGATTATGCTTCCTGGATACATAACCAGTAATCGCGCCGAATGTGGATTAATGAAAGATCGCAATGAGAATATCTCAACTCACCGGATTTGAACCCATGACCTTCTTGTTTGGAAGCCTACGCTCTAGCCCCGATCACGGTCCTCCACGCATGGAAGTTAAAACATGTTTTCCTATTTCATTCTATTTACGTTCTGTGTGGTTAAATTACATTAAGCAAAGATTCTTTGTGATGTTTGTTTTACCTTGAGTGCAATACAAATTTTCCCTATTTATGATAATTAGTTAAATTTCCTTCTAATTGGAAATGGTCGTTAAACATTTTAACATTCAACTTAACTATTCCATAAATCTAAGAGCCCCACCTTTAACATTGGGCCATGCAGGTCCCTGCCTCTTAACCCTTTAGCTAACAATAACGACATTTGACCAGTTTGTTGCAGACGACTCTAGAAAACATCGTGGGAAAAGGAGACATTGCTCTTAACGAGCAATTTCTCCTTTTCCCACAATGTTTTCTGCCATATCAGAAGATTATTTTTCAATGTAATCACTTTTTTGAAATGTCGTCTGCAAACTCCATCAATTTGGGACAGTTGAAAATTTGGCGCTTGGTAAAGGGTTAACTGGACCTGTATTACCATTTTTTGCCTTGAAAGGAGTCATTACTCTGATATGTTTCAGGCTGTTTTTTCATTCATTTTTCTATATGGATTTTACATCACATCAACATTATTTCAATTATGTAGCAATGCCCAACTTAACTGCTCATAAGGGCTGGTCAATCCAGGTAGAACCATCGGCATTCCATAAGTCAGTCGGGAGACCACCTCTCACAAAAATCCATATCCCTCATCAGGATTTGAACCCACGCAGAGAGGGGCCATGTAATTTCAAGTTCTGTACTCTAACCACTAGGCCATGGAGGCCCCCACATACCATTTAAACAGATAATATTAAGTTTACTGTAACTTAAGGCAGAAAACTCATAATCCATTTTTAAACTCATTTTCGTCGGTTTACTTCCGCATTCTCGGTATCCAACTGTCTGGCCCCAAACTATTCAGTTTAATGCAAAAAAACAGTTCTGGCCCCCGACTGGTGTATACTGAGAGCCACTGAACTAATCGACAAAAGAATGAGTCTCTAAAAAGAGATTATGGGTATTCTACCTTAACTGGTTAATTCATTACAACACAGTTTCTAGTACAACTCACATGAACATATAGCCTAACTTACCATAGTCATACCCGTACCCATATCCATACTGTTCTAATGTAAATATTTAACAGGACATCTTAATATATATCTTATGATAACATATACACAGCAAAGGACTTGGGGATCCATAAAGCAGTCTGTTTCTTATTAATTAGAATCATTTCAAAATCCTATCAATTGATTAAAAGAAAAGTTAACAAAAGTAAAAGGCTGAGTGCAAAACTAAAGCAATTCCTTCAGAAAAGTGAAAGTCTTACTTCAGTTTCATAAAAAAACCGAAATGTCCCTGAGAAAGATTCAAGAACTTTTTTAATCACGAATTTGGTAAATGTTCATGAAAGTTCAATTGCCATTCATGAACACAGAACTTGTTCTTGGTATCCACAAATAGGTTAATGAACATCAAGTACAGGTTTAAGAATACAATGAACATGTTCTTGAAATTTATGAAGAAGTTAAGAAGAGTTTTGTGTTCATAAATGGCCATCTTATGCTCATGAATGTTCACAAATAGGTTCTGGAATCTTTCCCAGGAGCAGTCTATGTACCAACGGAAGATAATTAAGGGAGGCTATTCTGTATAAAGTTTAAAATTAAGAAATGTACGAGTTACCTGTCTTAACCAAATAGCCAACAATATTGACGTTGGCTGGTTTGTCGTATTGTGAGCTTACGTAGAACACAGACTTTTTCACCACTACTCACATCAAGTCCAGGGGGAAGAACGATAGAGAGATAGAGAGAAAGAAAGAAATAGCAGGAGGACAGGACAAGCATGAAAGGAGAAGAAAAGAACAACATATAGATTAAATACTGTGTAGATAGAAAACAAAGATTTAGAATTCATCAGTTAATCATGAGCACTTACTCCAGTCATAACTTATTGGGTTAACATTAGCAAAGTTTAAAGGTGCTTGATCATACATGAGACAATTTGAATGTCAAAATAGAATGTCACTGAAACAAAACAGTATTCGTATTGCGATGTAGTGTTCAATGAAAAAAAAGTTGATGGAAGCAACATTGAGCCTGAATGTTTTAAAAATCTAAGTATGTACTGTTGGTATGCATTGGATTTCAAAACCATTGCAATGTTTTTGGATCTGAATACATATTTATTCATTTTATACAGGCTCTCAAGACTTAAATACGGACCAATTTTACTCCCAATTACAAATAGGTTGTGATCTAACCTGTTTGCTATTATGAGTATCTTTTCTCATCAAAATCAAGCAGATATTTAAGTTTTTGGAAAGCAAACGACACAAGAATCTATTTTCAGAAAATTACCCAGCATTCTAAAGGAATAATCAATAACAAGGGTTACCTGATTGGGCCCTGCCAAAGTCAAGGCCATGATCTGGTGGAGGCCTTCTCATTTCGAAGTCATCCATTGCCCTCAACTGAAATACAAGAAGATAGGGTTGTCATAAATATTTGGAGTAAGAGACCAACTTTCAATTTGAAGAGGCCAATGAGTCAATCATCCACCAAAAATCATGTGTTACTGATGACCACCCATCATATTTTTTGTTATTGTAATTAAAAGCAACTGTTTCTTTACCTGGTTTATAATCTTGATATTTTTTTAAAATCTATCTTGAAAGTTTTTTATTTTCTATCATGATTAGCATGCAAAAAGTTATGTTGATTTTAAAAGGAAAATAATGACAAAAAATAATATCTTCTATTTGGAATAATCTATGTTGGGCAAATATGTTCAACTTAATTGTTACCCATCAAAAACAAATGTATTAGCATTTGTGATGAAGCAAAAAGATCAAAACTTCTTATCCCCTTCTGTCAAATTAATACAAAGTTGTTGCCATCACATAAAGTCAGACCAACAAGGGTTGGTGAAAGATAAAGTCAGAGGAAGGAATTGTATGAAGTCAAATCCATGGACACCAGTACGTGACACAAGTCAGAGAAACAAAGAGTTGCCATTAGATAAAGTCAGAGCAACAAAGAGTTTATTCTTTGTCGAGTCTAGAAAGTAGCCAAAGCCAGAGCAATAAAGATTTGGAAATAACCAAAGCCTGAGCAATAATGATTTGGAAATGGTCAAACCCAGAGCTATGAAGATTT
Organism: Cerastoderma edule; assembly: GCA_947846245.1. Taxonomy (NCBI): domain Eukaryota; kingdom Metazoa; phylum Mollusca; class Bivalvia; order Cardiida; family Cardiidae; genus Cerastoderma; species Cerastoderma edule. The sequence goes on from OX401409.1 coordinate 1,163,430, forward strand.
GGAAATAGCCATAGCCAGAGCTATGAAGATTTGGAAGTAGCAAAAGCCAGAGCTATAAAGATTTGGAAATAGCCAAAGCTGGAACAATAAAGATTTGGAAATAGCCAATTCAAGAACATCATAGCAAATTTCTGATTTACAGAATACTGTACAGAACAAAGGCAAGATCAGCACAAAATTTTATAATGTGCTTATGATAAGACGAGACTAACAATTACAATTGTGCCAAGTTTAATCCACATAATAATGTACATTGTCAAAGAAACATTAAGAAACAGGTGTATGTAACAAAGAACTGTTCATGAGTGTATAATAATGTACATTGTCAAAGAAACATTAAGAAACAGGTGTATGTAACAAAGAACCGTTTATGAGTGTATAATAAAAGACAGTTTTATCCAAACAGTTAACCCTTTACCAAACACCAGATTTTCGACTGTCCCAAATTGAAAGAGTTTGCAGACAACATGTCAAAATGTGATGTAAATAAAAGATAATCTTCTGATTGGGCACAAAACATTGTGGAAAAGGAGTAATTTCTCGTTAAGAGCAATTACTTCTTGTTCTCACAATGTTTCCCAGACTCTTCTGCGATAAACTGGTCAAATGTCGTAACTGTTTGGTAATTGGTTAACCCTTTCCCAAACAATAGCAACATTTGACCACTTTGTTGCAGACGACTTTGGAAAACACTGTTGGAAAAGGAGAAATTGCTCATGATGAGCAATTTCTCCTTTTCCCGCAATGTTTTCTACTCTATCAAAGATCACTTTCCAATTTCATCACATTTTGATATGTCGTCTGCAAACTCTTTCAATTTGGGACAGTCGAAAATTTGGCGTTTGGTAATGGGTTAAGCATGTTTGATCCAGATCAGGACATCCACCAATAGAAATATTTGTGTTTGAGTGTGCATGTGCATGCAGGCAGCGACACACAGGTACCTTCTGATCATGATATATGGGGCGACTGGGCATTCCAGCTGGGGGTAGGAGCATTGCTGGCCCCTCAAACTAGAAGGAGATCAATCACATTGGAAACACTTTTTCATATTTAATTGTTTGATCTACTCATTAATTCTTCAGGGTAGTGATTTACCAAACATCTTACGCTATAGGGCCAATGCAGTAAATGGCTAGGTTAAAAAAATGTAAACATATGATATAGCCTAAATGCTACCGTAGGTAATTCTGATCAGAACCCCTTATCTCAGGTATGGTATTGATCGATTGAAACATTATCGTGGAACTGCAAACATTTGCATAAGTTAAAAAAACATTTTGTATCATTTCCATACCAAGGAAAGCAATATTACAGAGTAACATCTCATTGAAATTGTCTCTCCGAGACAATACCAATGCATGTCACATTGTGGTATTATTCCTTTATGAGGATGTTATCCATGTTTATCAGTTTTGGCTTATGAATTCAGAAAATATATGCATTAACCCTTATAGTGCTGGAACTGAGTTCATTCTTAATTGCTTATGCAAACAGATTGGATCCAGGCCAGCCTCCAAGTAAAGCAGCTGGCATGTGATCTAACCTGTTTGCTACTACTTTGAGTATCTTTCCTAAAAAAAATTAATCAGATATTTAAGGTTTTAGAAAGCAGACGACACAAAAATCTATTTTTAGAAAATTACCCAGCATTCTAAGGGCTAACCAATCAGGAAGCGATACTCACGTTTCTTAACTCCCGTTCTCGTTCCCGGATTTCTCGCTCTTGTCTGGCGAGAACATCTGTAAAATAATACGATAAAAAGATGTATACACCTTGAGCCAATAGTTTAATAATTGGACAGTAAAATATTTAAGTACTGTAAAACTTGAGGGGGTGGGCACATGTGTAATACGGCCAAAACACCGTATGCGGTCAGCTGACGATCGACCGTGTATAACACAATTGAATTTAGTAAAAATTGGTCTTTTTTTTTTTTAACTCTTTACCATCTGTAGATGACATTTTATTTTTTAATTTAAGCAGATGACTTTAAAAAAGCTTTGTAAACATGTGAAAAACCTTTCAGTTCTGCTGTAATGATATGTGAATAGATAGAACAATTTTTTTTTTAATAAGGGTTTTACATCACATCAACATTATTTCAGTTAGGTAGCGATGCCTGACTATTAATGATGGAGGAAGACCCCATACTCAACTGCCCATAAGGGCTGGTTAAGGCGGGTAGAACCATCAGCATTCCGTAAGTCAGTCGGGGGACTGCCTCTCATGAAAATCCATATCCCTCTCAGGATTTGAACCCAACAGGAGAGGGGCCATGTGATCTCAAGTTCTGTACTCTAACCACTAGGCCACAATGGCCCCAGATTGAACAAGTATTGTGGCAAAACAAAAAGCTGCTTGTGACAAGCAATTTCTCCTTTTGCCATAATGCCTTTTTGAAATTCGTCTGCTGCAAGATGCAAAAAGTGGCGTTATGTGGTAATGTTTTAAGAGAGTACATTTCACTTTCTAGATATCTGACGAAAGGCAGATGATTCATTTCTTATTTCACAGTGGTGGTGAAATCTGATTTAGATTTACTGTCCGTCAATGCCAAATCTATGCCTGCACTTGTCCGTATATTGATCTTATAGATAATTTCAGTAAAAATTTAAAGCTTTCGGACAAGCTGGGCAATATATACAGATAGTCGATTTTGGCACCCAGATGTCGATTCATCTTTGCAAGATCTCTTTTTAACCTAATGAAATCTTCAAAATGAGATCCACAATCATGTATGCTTTTGTTTTTTACAAAATATTTCTACCAATTTGTACCAGTTTAAAAAAGTCGCTATATATTACACATGGTTTGAAAAATACTTAATCTGGCAATGGTAACCATTTTTTTAAAAAAAATATGAAATTTTCTTTTGATGCATTTTTTCGAAAAGATTTAGAGCTGCCATAGATACTACAATCAAAAGCAATTTTTTTTTTACAGTTTCGACAGTTTAATAAAATTGTTTAATTGTTGAGGTGAGAAATGCATCCATTAACTCTCTTTGATAAATTTCTCTGCAACAGAAACATATATCAAAACATGAAATATAGTTACAAACATGTTATGATTAGTGATTCAAAAATGTTAAATGTTAATAACAAAAAGACATTAATTGGTTACTACTAATGAAAAGTCAAAATGTGAACATTAATGTGAATAAAAACAATAATTAAATCAAATACAAAAATGTTGTTTCATTAAGACAAATAAGATAATTTGGTCTACCACATGTTCTATTACAAATACATTGCATCAATTGTTTTTGTTTAAGGTAGTATGTTTATCAAATAGATAAATTTAATCATAAAACCAAGCAGAGTAAAATTAAAAAGCATAAAGATTAATATCTTATATCAACTGCATGTACTAGTATAAAGAAAAAAAAATGTTTTCTTTGATATACATGACTGAATAAAGATTTTTTATGAAAATAAAATAAAATAACAAATTAACTGAGTAGATAGTTAGACTAAGTGAGGAACATTAGCATGTGAATTTTTACCCTTATATTTCGGTAAACCTGTAATTTTGAATTAAAAAAACTTTCTGTTTACCATTTAACCTATAAACCAAATATCAATCGTCTTATATTTGGCAATTTTTTCCTTCTTTCTTTCAAATCTTATACAATTACCATACATTAACATATTGTTATACAAATAAATATACAGTGAACCCTCGTTTATCCGGACACGTCCGTTCCCAACAAAATGTCCGGTTTACCGAATAATCCGGACTAATGAAGCAGAGCATGTTCTTATTCACATTAAGACATAAACGGTCTGTATGAGCGGTGTATAGTTATAACCCTTTAGCAAATGCCAAATTGTCGACCGTCCCAAATTGAAAGAGTTTGCAGAAGACATCAAAACGTGATGAAATTCAAAGATAATCTTCTGATATGGCAGAAAACATTGTGGGAAAAGGAGAAATTGCTCGTCACGAGCAATTTCTCCTTTACCCACAATGTTTTCAAAAGTCGTCTGCAATAAACTGGTCCAATAATTCCGTTCCCTTACAATTTTGTTCGGATTGCGAGACATCCGGATAATCGGGGTCCGCATAAACGAGGGTTCTCTGTATATCTTTTCAAGCCATTTAACGGATTTGATGCAAGACGATAGCAAGTCACTTTTCTGGATGAGTTGCTTTGAACTCTTATAGTACTGGAACTGACTTCATGCTTATAAATGTGAACAGGTTGGATCTAGGACAGCAGCCAATTGACTTGACAGCTGGCCTGGATCTAACCTGTTTGCTACCCTGAATATCTTTCCTCATCAAAATTAAGCAGATATTTATGGTCTTGGAAAGCAGACGACACAAAAATCTATTTTTAGAAAATTACTCAGCATTCTTAAAGTTAAAAAGCATATTTCAATAAACATAATTGAATAAACAATGTCATAAGAAATGGTAATAGGATTACACCTAAAATGTATTTGAATTTAATAGAAAGAAACGAATATACCGGTACTCAGACTCTTAAAGATATTGTTCTAGCAAGACAATAAGTTACAGAGAGACTAGAAGTAATGCAAAAGTGTCAAAGAGAAGAGAGAGAGATATGTGGAAATAGCCTCTAGTATTTCTTACATTATCTAATAGTAAGAAAGAGAGTTAAATGCATTGTCATCTGAGACAAAGTGGCAAGAAGACGACTTTGAAATACTTTTGGAAACCAAATATCAACCAATAATTACTGGATTAAACAGATCTACAACTGAAGAGAGCTTATGACACTATGATGCCTCCTGCAAAAGATTCAAGAACTTATTCATGAACTCCATAAACATTCATGAACTTTAAATGGCAATTCATGAACACAAAAGCTGTTTTTAACTTGTTCAGGAATTTCAAGAACATGTTCATCAACATCAAGGATAGGTTCATGAATGTATTCTTGAACTAGCTGTACTTGATAATCATGAACCTCTACATGAATTTTATGAAAAGTTCTGTGATCATAAATGGCATTTTAAGGCCAATGAATGTTAATGAAGTTCATGAATTAGTTCTTGAATCTTTTGCAGGGATTAGTGACGTTTGACATACATATATAATAAATACATACATACACATGTATTGATAACATAGGTATGCCAAACCACATTAGTCCCTGTGAGTTGCATAGTAAAAGACTTCATAAAAAGGAGGCTTTTTTCATCATGAAAAAAGGACTTCTCTTGATTTCAAAAGCTTTCCGAAGTTGTTTTCACCACCAGAGTATTGTCAACAGATGATGATAAGACCTAACTATGGCCATACCAGTTTCCTTATCTGGTCTAAAATCGCGAAAGCGTTTATCTCTCTCTTCACGGCTTTCTTGACTCATCATTTTATCTCGCTCAAGTCTCTCGAGATTTTGACGCTTTTCCATAATTTCACGTTCCTGCTGTCTAAGCATATCTGTCAATAAATCAAGACATACTTTCTCATTTATAGGTGTTAAGTCTTTTAGATAGAAAGCAAATGATTCTTATGCATTTTATTTGTCTACTTTTAAAAAGTGGGGGTCCTGTGGCCCAGTGGTTAAGGTGGCAGACTTTGAGCCCCACCGAGACATCCTGTTTTGTGAAAGTGACCTTTGGGAAGTCACTTAAGAGCCCTAGCCTAGAGGAACTAGACCACTGAAAAAATATGTTTTCTTTTAGATGCTTAAGCAAGGGGTACTAGACCACTAAAAAATCATGTTTTCTTTTAGATGCTTAAGCAAGGGGTACTAGACCACCAAAAAAATATGTTTTCTTCAAGATGCTTAAACCAAAAGTACTAGATCACTGAAAAATCATGTTTTCTTTGAAATGCTTATGTCACAAGCATTTTTTCTTTCTTTTTCCACAGTTATTTCTTAAATTTGCAATCCAAAATACAATGAAACATTAGTACTTTATATATTGGTTTATGAAGTAATTGGTTAAAATGAACATTAACAAATTCGAAATTCAAGTATCACTTTATTACGAATTGCCTTTTGGATTGTTTAAGCCATGACAGAATTGAATGAAAGTATTGAGAGTACTTGAAAAATGTTTGGTTACAAGCAATTCAACGTTATAGGCATTGAGTGTAATACAAACATGTTGAAAAAGCAACAGAATTAAATGTGTATATCTCTAAAAGAAATATTGCATTAAAAGAAAACTTCTCATCTAAAACAAAGGCATTACAACAAACAAGTTTAAAATCTTTTTAAATTTTAAAAAAGTCTTCTGCTTCATAGGCATCAAATATAACCAATATAAAGGAAATTGCTTCAGGGTATTACACCTCTGATGAAGTCCAATTTTAAACACAAAGTCAAAGATTAAACAGAACAAATGCCATTATAAAATCAAGTTTTATATCATTAGAATTGTTACTAGATGGAAATTTTTGTTTGCCATCTTTCATCCATGTGATTTTAATATCAATGTAAAAACTGAAAGTAAGGGTATGTAATTACTTTGGATTGTATGATAGACTTATTTGATATTCATTTTGGATATACAAATTCAATATCAGACAATTTCGGAAAAGTGGCTTGATGAATGCCTTTAAAATGATAAATACTTTCTTAATTACATTTCAATTTATTCTTTAACCAAACCAAATACAAGTTTTCCATCAGGGTTGGACTCCCTTAACCCTTTCCCAAACAACAAATTTTCGACAGTCCCCAATTGAAAAAGTTTGCAGACGACATATCAAAATGAGATGAAATTGAACAATATTCTTCAGAAAGAGCAAAAAACCTTGTAAGGAAAGGGAAAATTGCTCGTCACGAGCAATTTCTCCTTTTCCCACAATGTTTTTTAAAGTCGTCTGCAACAAAGTCGTCAAATATCGTTATTGTTTGGGAAAGGTTTAAAGACAGATATGTTCCTTCTCCTTTCCTATTTTAAAGGCACATAAAAAGATATGAGTAAAAATAAATTACTGAAAAATATATCCAGTTCTTTTATTATGTTCATAAAAGTCATGAAAATTAATTTACAAAAATTTACTGCTGTAAGACCCTATTCAATAAACTCCTTTAACATGAGTTATTTTGTGATTGAAATATAGTTTTCTCCAATTCAATCATGTTTATCAACAATGTGTTTGTTTACATGTCTAAATCAACAAGTTCTGATTGGTCGGTTCAAACATTTGTGTATCACATGACCAAATCAGAGATGTAGAATTGGCAATATTTGAAATAATCAACTGGCTAATATGGATTATTTCTCATTAGCTTTCATGTTTAAGTTGTGCTCACGTTTTTATTTTGGTGATAACTATTTGAATCTTACCCAAAGTTTACCAAATAATATTGTTTGATATAGCATTAGTTGTCTACTTTCATGAGCCTTTAACACACAATGATTACAAACCAATGATATGGTATTAAAGACACACATGCCCCAACCACATTCTTACTTTGTCACACAATGATTGTATACCTATTATAGGGTATTATTAACAAGCATGCCTCCACCAAATTATCATTATATCACACAAAGATTTTAAACCAATGATACAGTTTAAGAAATGTGTTCTGTTTTAACATACAATGGTTGTAAAAGCCATGAAAGTGTTTTAAAGACAAGCATTTTATTTGTCATTCTTATTCTTAAACACAAAATCACTGTAAACTAATGTTAGGGTTTTAAAGACGTATTCCTATTTTGATACACAATGATTAAAGCTATGCAAGTTTTTTAAAGACAAGCATTCTCTTTGCCATTCTTATTCTAAAACACACAACAATTGTAAAGCTATGCTAGGGTTTTTAAAGACAAGCAGCTTCCTTCTCCATTAAGATTCTTTTCTACCTACAATAGTGGTATAACAAATTCTTTTATATGGTATGAAAGACAAGCAAAATAATGTTCCATCTCCGTTCCTGTTTTAACACACGATGGTTGTAAACAGGTGGGGTAATCATGTGATCAATGTTTACGATATAAAACAGATTGCAAATGGCGATGCGCATAAATGATTAGGTATTTATGCATTTTTTTTTAGCATCTAAATTTTATTTTTCACTATTTCATATACGCCATGTTTCTACGATCAACTTTCTGCAACAGCTTGTGAATGTTATTTTCATTTTGACCGAGCCGTCCGCTTCAAGGATTTCCAGGAAGTTTCCAGTTGAGGGATGCAAATGACCTAAAACATCACCCATCGCCTGTGATTTCTCCACCGAATGTAAGATGTAAAGCCTTTATAAAACCGTAAAGTTGAAGATTGGAATATGGCGTAAATAAAGTAGTTGAAAACAGAAGTAGTCTGCTCATAAAAGCAAATATACTTGTGGCGCATTGGTCACACGATCACCCCGCCTTGTAAAGCTATGATAGGATATTAGAATAAAGTTTCCGCCCCTGTTTTAATACACACTGAATGTGAAGCGATGTCTGGCCATACCGGGGTGCACGTCTCCATGCATTTCCATACTCTTTGAAATTGCAGGCATGGTGTCAGCTCGTCCAAACTCTATGGAGATGCCAGGGTTTTATTATTAGTTTAAACATTTTCTTTTTTAAACCTTTACCAAACGTCGAATTTTTGACTGTCCAAAGTTGAAAGAGTTTGCAGACGACATTTCAAAATGTAATGAAATTGAAAGAATTATCTTCTGAAAGGGCAGAAAACATTGTGGGATAAAGAGAATTTGTGCGTTAAATGCAATTTTTCTTTTTCCCACAATGTTTTCAAGAGTCGTCTGCAACAAACTGGTCAAATGTTATTATTGTTTGGTAATTGGTTAAAGAAACTAATTTACAATAATTGTTTTTGGACAGAAATTTTACAAGCTTTTAAAGTCCCTTTCCTAAGGGTTTTTATACCCATTCGTAACATAAAATGCATTATTTTGTGGGTTTAGTGGAAAACTATGGTAAGTGTCATGTTTATGAAGCACTTTCTATAGTATCACGCTGAAACCTCAATAAACAAATAAACGCTTGATTGTTCAATTTCTATGTCGTCTTTTTTATCCTGCAGTAGAAATTCAAGCTTTTGTGACTAAAGATGAAATGAATCAACTGGGTCATTCTTTTCTGCCATATTTTCAAATGATTTAAAAAACAGAAGCTTTAGAATATTTAGAGATGAGGTTTAATTAAAAAAATAAAATTGTAAAAGAAATACAGAACAGATTGATAACTAATGTAACACCATTTTAAATCTACACTTAAATCTAACATAAAGCTACACTTGTATTGCGATAATGAATCAATGATTAAATAAACATTATTCTTATCTAAAAGCCATTTAAGGCAACATGCTTTATCATTAAAAATGAGGGTATTTGATATGGACACCATGCATTAAAATCCATTGATCTTTGTACATAACTAGTGAAAACAGATCTCAATAAAAAGTCTGATCTATGTATATAGCTAGAGAAAACAGATCTTAACCCTTATAGTGCTGGAACCGGCTTCATGCCTATGCAAACAGGTTTGATCACAGGCCAGTGGCCAAGAACCGACTTCATGCCTATGCAAACAGGTTTGATCACAGGCCAGCGGCCAAGTAAATTGGCCACTGGCCTGTAACCTAACTGTTTGCTACTCTGAGTATCTTTCCTCATCAAAATTTAGCAGATATTCACAGTTTTGGAAAGAAGGCACCACAAAAAACTGTTTTTCCAAATTACCGAGTGTTCAAAGCTTAAGATCTACCATCAATGTTCATTTTGATATTTGGTTACAATTTTTTTTTGTATGGCACAAACTTGTTGACCAAGTGGAAGGGTGGAACCTTTTCATAGATTAACAAAAATATAATCTGCTTAAACACATTACATCACATCTGTTTGTCATTAAGAAACCATAAACCATTTCTTCAACAAAATTTCATTTGTTGCACCATTAGAAAATATAACTAGGAACCAGTGCAACTTTGTAACCAGCCAATGTTTAAAAATTTGAAAAGTCCAAAAGAATTCAAAAGGAGTAACTGGTTAATACAATAGCATAACTTAAAAATATCAATCGACAATGAAATAAGACTTTTCAATAGAATTGAGAACTTTAAGAGAGAATTGAGCATTTAAAGAGCGAATGGACCCTATCTTTGAAAACCTTTTAACCCTTAGAATGCTGGGTAATTTTCTAAAAATAGATTTTTGTTTTTTGTGTTATCTGCTTTCTAAAATCTTAAATATCTGCTTACTTTTAAGGAAAGATACTCAGAGTAGCAAACAAGTTAGATCACAGGCAAGCAGCAAATTTATTTAGCGGTCGGCCTGGATCCAACCTGTTTGCATAAGCATGAAGTTGGTTCCAGCACTACAAGGGTTAAAATACCAATCAACAATGCAAAAAACCTTTTCAATAGAATTGTGCACTTTAAGAGCGAATTGACCCTGGCTTTGAATACCTTTTAATTAGCACTAGTACTATCTACATGTAATGTATACTGGCATGTATTAAACTTATTATATTTTCTGGTACAATGACACTTTTCTATGCATAAGTATTTAGAACACATCCGTTTGCTAAAGGTTACAGATTCTAAAATATTATTGAGGAGATAAAGATGAAATTTCAACTTAAATATTTTGGTTTCGTCTTCCAGAAAGTTAGAATAAAATTTAAAGTCCCATTGTCCCAAATTTTACTTATAGAAAAAAAAAGGCAGGGAAGAGTTTTAACTCTCTACCAAAATAATCTTTGGAATTAAATGTCAACAGCGATCATTTATTCAAAACTGTTTTGAATAGCTCAATAGGTGTTTTTGTTTGTCTCGCCAATATTTTCTATCCAACCAGAGGTATATTTTTTAGTCTTTATCACAACTCCTATCTCCCATCAACAAAATATCTCAATTTGAATTCATTGAAAGTATGCTCATCTGGCATGGATACAAGCACTGTGTTCATAAACTTAATCAACAGACATGAACGACAATTGGCCATTCATGAACACAAAGTTGTTCTTGAACTTGTTCATGAATTTCAAGAACTGGTTCAAAACCATCAAAACCTGGTTCATGAACATCAAGAACCGGATCATAAATGTATTCATGAACCTTTTCTTGATGTTCATGAACATGTTTCTGAAATTCATGCCGATTTCAAGAACAGCTTTGAGTTAATGAACGGCCATTTTTCAAACACATCTGTTCATGAACACATTTCTGCATTTGCTGGGGTTGTTTGGTGAGGAAATAAAAGATGGCGAAAAAATATATGAAAAAACTCATTGTGGCAACAAAGAGATACTGCTTAAAATGAGCAATTAGAACATAATTATTTTGTTACAATGGTTTCTAAACAAGGACCAGTAACATAGAAAATGATATTCATCTTACACATAGTTCAGAAAGGTTGTCACATAATCCTATTATATGAGGGAATTACTTTAACCCTTATAGAACTGGAACCGACTTCTTGCTTATGCAAACAAGTTAGATACAGGCCAGCCGCCAATTAAATTGGCGGCTGGCCTGTGATCAAACATGTTTGCTTCTCTGGGTATCTTTCCTCATCAAAATTAAGCAGGTATTTAAAGTTTTGGAAAGCAGACGGCACAATATATTTTTAGAAAATTACCCAGCAGTCTAAGGGTTAAAAGAAATTCGATCTACATAACACCTACCTCTATCAAATTTCATGGTGAGTTTGTTACTATTGTCTCAAGTATTCCAAACAAAACAATACGGGAAATGCCAATCACTCAAGGCTCACAATTAAATCATTCCCACAATACACTTCTCCCGTTAAACCCGTCTCCCTATTTTACCAAGCGTCAACCTGATTTAAAACTCCTGTATTATAGTTAGTTACTTGCCCATGCTGTGATTGACCCTGCACCCAATATGCGTTATTTTAGTTTTCATTTATTTGAAGTGCCTGACATTTTAGGCGAAGAGCCATTTCACATATTGTTCCTATTTTGATATTAATACTGGATTGTATTAGAAGCTTTTCTTGTGGAATGAAGAATTATGCTTTTATCAATATTGGTTACTCATTTTGAGCAAGATTTCATTGTTTTTATCATTGTAGGTGGCTCAATCGGGAAACCAATAGCATATGAATCCTAAAGCAGGATTTCTATTATAGAAAGGGAAAATATCGACATAACTGCCATCGTCAATTGCCCAGGTACAGGACGAGTAGGGGCAGGTTTATTTACCTGTTTACCAACCTATCGATAATCTTTACCAATTCCATTCAAGGGTAATCTAATCTAGGATTATTATATGTGGACAAGGTAGCTATGCTACTTTTACCGAAACACCTTCTCCAAATATACCTGAGTTGGTTCCACTTGTAGCAGAGGTTTTAACGAAACTACTCTGAGGAAAGGAAATTACTCACTTCTCACAGCAGAAGTTTTAAAAGGCACAGATATCAAAAAGGAAATAAAAAGTCTTGTATTTAATAATATGATTTTTTTTGTCATGATGTTTTCTATCCTAATCAAGAATTAAACCTTATAGTGCTGAAACTGACTTCATGCTTATACAAACAGGTTTGATCACAGGCCAGCCGCCAAGTAAATTCGCGACTGGCCTGTGATCTAAACTATTTGCTACTCTGAGTATCTTTCCTCATCAGAGTCAAGGAGATATTAAAGGTTTTGGAAAGCAGACAGCAAAAAAATCAATTTTTTGAAAATTACCCAGCTTTCTGAGGATTAAAGTCACAGACTTAAAATATGATTCTCTTTAATACTTGAATAAATACATAAAATACTGTATTCAAAGTCACAACATTTCTTTTGAGGTGGACATATGGGCCGCGTCACGCGAAAAGGGGCACTCGGACATAAATAAAAACCGCTGACACAGCTCTTTCTTAGCGCTATTATTCCAGCATCTAGTCACGACAGTTATCATTTGTATTTATCTAAAGGTAGAACTTGATGTCCTCTAAGATGGCAAACAGTGTAACCCCAGACCAGCCGCCACGTCAGTGACGTGGCGGCTGGTCTTGGGCTACACTGTTTGCTATGTCCGAGTGCCCCTTTTCCCGTGACGTGGCCCATATCATATTTGACTGAAGTTCACACATTGTTAGCCTATATCATTTTTTTTTTTTTAATTTGAAAGTGTTTCCTTATCAGTGCAATGATCCATAAAAGAACAGAATATATTAAATTTCTGTAAAAATTTGTCCTACTCAATATGCCATATAAAAGTTAGATCAACCCCTTACTCAATATTGACTTTGTTTGACACCACACCAGAGGATATTTGTAGCAAGCAATTTCTCCTTTTGTCACTATGACTTCTATCCTATTTCATAGAGAAATCTGTATCTTTGCTGCTTTATAGATGTTTCTTTCAGTTAATTTTTTTTTCTACCATGATGTCTGTCATGACATAGATAGTAGGATAGAAACCATTTTGACCAAAGGATGAAACGCTCATAGGAAACATGATATTTATCCTTTTGCCATAGTTGTTTCAATGGTCTCCTTTAAAAGATGCATAAGATTGACAAAGATTTTTATAGAAGGGTTTCAAATTCTTCACTTTCTTAAAGGACTTACTAATAATGGGTTAAAGTGAATTAGTTACAAAATTGTTAAATCAAATAATGATTAAACCAAATTTCAAGTGAGTTTCCCTTTCATATTCTCTTTCAAAGATATCTAAGGCTTTTCAGAATTGCTGGAAAAAGACATCTTTTAACTGTGTTTTAAACAGGTATAAATTCACTATTAGACTTGCTTTAGACAATACAGAAAAGCATTACAAGAATTAGAGAAAAATAATCTAAACACTTATAGTGCTGGAACTGACTTTGTGCTTAATATACCAATAGGGTAGATCCAGGCCAGCCGCCAAGTAAATTGGCGGCTGGCCTGTGATCTAACCTGTTTGCTTCTCACAAGCTGTATCAATCTGAACTCATCAGGTTTATCCAATGAAAACATCTCTGTAATAATATGGAAGCTGCCATTTTGTTTCTCGGGAGACTTCTTTCATTATACTTTCGTTTTCAAATGTAGATCTTATAATGTAAAATCTCAATAGTTATTTAATTTGATTAAGGAAACAGACGTATACCACAACTAATAATTTCACTATCACGTATGAGTTACTGACCATAAATAATGATGTTCAACACTTCCATATACATTGAACAACTCAACTTGGACAAACATAGGAAATGTGTTATTAGCCGGGGACAATTCACCCCCAAATTTGGAGCCCTACTCTCATGTACAAGGTGTATTTCTTAGATCATGAAAATACTCGAGTAGTTACAATCCAGCTAGCCTGAGTTCCAAGCCTGAGCGTTCACCCTGAGTGTGGGTTATACACAAAGGCCAGGACATAAGGCATAAGGCTACAGTACAGCATGAAACACAGCGGGACTAACTGTAACGTCTCACTGAAACATCGCCACCTCAAAACCAAATCAGAGGGCGATGTGATAAACTATCATTACAAAATCTTGACAAAGAATCAGATGCTTCAATATAAAATTGATAGTAACAATAATACATTGAAATAAAATAATTGCCTTCATTATGTCTGTGTTTTTCTCATCTCACAGAAATACCCGGAGAACTACAAACTGAAGCTGTATAATGCATAGGTTTTTGCACACCGCATGTATCTTTTCACATGGGACTGATCAAGATATTCCAGGGATTAATGGTTAATGAGTAGAATGAAAACCAAGATATGAGGAGAAAACAGTGAAGATCCAAGAGAAACACATAAACATATTACCTTCTTTTCGTGGGCTCATGAATTCCTGAAAAATAGCAAAGAAGTTCTTTAAGCGCTGATAGTATATTAAGCTGTAATAGGGGCCTCGATGTTACCAAGGTGAGAAAAACATGCAGCCAGACCAGGACTCGAACCCAGGACCTCCACAAACCCTTGGCTCTACCGACGAAGCTATGCGACCCGCTTACACATTTAACTCTAACTGCTAAATCGAGACCCCTTTTACAAAGCCAATGCAAAAGATCAACATTTAAGTCTTTTCGGTGGAAGAAATAGGAGCACAACAGTTTATTTGGAAATTAATTCAAATGTAGTGCAACTTAAACATTTGTGTAGCTGAAACCAGACATAATAAATGCAAACAATTTCTTTTGTTCTAAATGTCAAGAAAAAACTTCCATTTGAAAGAATAAACATTAAAGTTTGTATTTTATATGTGCTTTTGAATTTAGTTCTAGCATAAAGATTAAAGCAAGTTCATTGGTTCTGTTTCTAAAGCCTATTACTTTACATTACTCAGAGATGTATTCTGTATTTTAATATTGATACCATGTATCTATTGTTGTTGGTACTCTATAGATATTCTGATTTCATGGGTTTGTCTTTTCACAAGTCACTTAAGAGCCCTAGCCTAGTACTGGTGAATCCCGAAAAGCCGTAACATAACTGAACAATTGTTGACACAGCATTAAACTCCATACTACATAGATGTGTGTCAATGAAAGAGGACTTAATTGAGTACCCACAATATAAGTTTTGGAAAAGAAAAAACATAAAGAAAGGTTAGTATGATAAATTCACCACCTGTCATTATGGACCATGGATTAATTAATTGTATTAATTAATTACTTACATTATCAAAGTCAGTTCTTCCTCTGTTCATTCCTGAAAATCCAGAAGAATAAAGGGATTAGTATGGCCGAATTGATGATATTCAATAGCAATGGTAAAAAATATTAATCAAATATTGTCCTAATTGATAATATATAAATAGCAATGGTGAAAAGCATAAATCAATTACTGAAAACTTTTTGCTTTTAATTAAAGGGACTCAGATTTGTCCAATGGGAGTAATAAATCTTTAAACTTTGATATAAACAACCATTGTAACTAAACAAAAGACAATGTTTGAATATTTTTACTTCTAAGTTGCAGACATCATATGAATTCATTAAATGATGAGATGTGAGCCTTCATGCCTATCAGGGCTTCTATTGGCAGAAAATAATGGTGCGGTAAATTGGCTAAGTCTAAATCCTACCTGATCCCTTCTAAAAGTTATGACATACATAAAAGATCTGAGAACAAAAGACTCTTGTTCAGTGACTTACTAATGTAAGATTTTCTTAATCATATAATTACCATGTGTTTTACTTTTTAATCCCTTCAGACAATTGTTCATGTTATAAAGTCATTACTTGAATGCCTAGAGGATTATTTAAAAAAAAAAAAAAGTCTCCATCATTGAAAAATCTCTAAGTTTGTCACAATGTCTTATAAAAGGTGATATTTTCATGACACCAAAAGCATGGCGCCACCCAAACAGCAAACAGACTTCCGATACTCTGAGAGCCCGAGTAGGACTAAATTGAACACTTTCTTCTTTGTCTATGTAAAAATTTGTCAGACCAAAGAGGGTCTCAGTCAGACCTCAGGGATTTCAGTAAGTCAAGGGCCTATGGCCTACGAAGTTTTCATGAGGTCTGAACAAATCAAAGCAACGATACTTACTTCTTTCCTGAGGGTACTTTGGCTGCAAAAAAAAAAAAAATCAGAATAAGAAAGAAGAAACTCCCTGCATTACTGTTTCTTATTGGATAGGCAGTAGCTACGAAAAACATACAAACAAACATGTAGCAACACAATCTGAACACATCGGGTTTATCCAATGAAAACACCTCTGAAATAATAGGGATGACACAATATTGCTTCCTGTGAGAATGACGTCACTTTATTTTCGTTTTTAAAAATAGATCTTTAATATGAAATCTAAAAAGTCGTTAAATTTGATTGAGGAAACAACTATACATGTCACAACAACAATTTCGCCATTTCGTATGAGTTTCTGATAAAAAAATGATTTAAAAGGATGTCCAACACTTCCATACACATTGAACTATTTAACGTGCACGATTAGAAAATGTGTTAGACGCCGGAGGCCGATTTACCCAAAAAATTGTAACCCTACACTTATATCCGAGGTGTATTTCACAGCTCACTGAAATGCCCGAGTAGTTCCAATTGGTAGCAACATTGAAAATCCTCAAGAAAAAATATATTTTTTTCTTTTTTATAACCCATTCCCTATATTCATTAACTTAATGACATTCCCCATTTAAATGACCTTATGACATTTTTCCATTTACATGGGTGGAAGTGGAAAAATTTCAAAAACCTGAAATTAGTAGTTTATTATCCTGAAAAGGCATGTTTGCTATAGCATTATATAGGGACAAAACATCTCAAAAACCTGAAATTCAGGAATAATCCTGAACACTTTCACCCATGCATTTATATGAACTTGTGACATTCCCCATTTATATGAACTTGTAACAAACTAAAGCATCACCAGATGAAGAAAAATTACATGAAGAAAGACTAGTTTGCTCAGAGGTATTATGTTATAAAGACTTTGACAAAAGGATAAGGCATATTTTGTTCATAAGAAGTAGATCAAGCTTTTTTACAAAGTGGTGTCGGAAGTTTTCTGTAGCAGGCGGATAAATTATGAAGTAAGGCGGTAAATTCTGCAACATTGAGTGTCTTTGGTCCAAGATAAAAGAAAAGCGAAATCTTTCGTGATTGTAACAAATACAAAATGAATGAAGTCCTCCTTTAATTATACCAATTGATATTCGGAGGTTCTTGTCCAATAAACCGTCATTAATTTTCAAACATTCTCAAACAGAACTATATAGGGCAATGTATTACAGTTATCCACATTTTTGACTGGAACAAAAAAGCAGATGACTGTAAAAAAATTACTGAATGAAGTGCAAGCGAAGCTTTAAACTATATTATCATGCTAAAAATACATTGTGAATAAAATAACTAAAAGAAAATAATAAGCTTTATTAGAACTTTCTTTTTGTTCTAATATACTGATGGTTTCCTATTAATTCAAATGTGTTAATTTGTATAATATAGTCAACTCATAACGGTCTCTTAGGACAAGATTGATATTGCTTTCTTTTCTACATAATGTGCACTTAAAATCACCATTTTTAACCCTTATAGTGCTGAAACCGACTTGATGCTTATACAAACAGGTTAGATCCAGGCCAGCCACCAAGAAAATTAGCGGCTTGCCTATGTTTTAACCTGTTTGCTACGCTCGGTATCTCTGTTCAATAAAACTAAGCAGATATTTAAGGTTTTGGAAAGCAGACGACACACAAACACCTTTTTAGAAAATTACCCAGCATTCTAAGAGTTAAAGTGCAATGCGTATTCATCCTCTCTGTTCCTCATCCCCATGTTGCACATTAAAAGGAAAGCTTCAAAGCATGGCAACTTAAAAGTGCAATTATGTGACATGTCAAACTTTATGAAATCTTATTTCAACATTAGGCTAAGCATTACTGCAAAGAAACACATCATTGGAATTGTCTCTCCGAGACCCTTTCATTGACATAGCACATGGCAATATTAAGTTTTCATTTAAGATACTATCCAAGTTTATCAGTTTCGACCTACACAAATATATGTCATTTAGTAAAACAGTACCCTGGTCTCTTAAAATCATTTGCTATAGATGTGATAAGGTCTTTCCATTATATGAAGATATAAGATGTGATACATGGTCAACAGTTTGTGTGGTTGATAAATATTTCAAAGCATTAATCTATTTTTGTGAACAAACAGCATCATATATACACAGGTACAGGCTGGGGTGATCATGTCATCAATGTTTATGATATAAAACAGATTGCAAATGCCAGCACCCATGAATGAGCAGGTACTTATGCATTTTTTCAGCAGATTACTTTTGTGTTCCACTATTTTATTAACGCCATGTTCCGACGATCAATTTTCTGCAATCGCCGGTGAATGTTGTTTCCATTTTGGCTGTGCCGTTTGCTCCAAGACCCTGCAGAGAATTTTGAGTCGAGGAATGTTTATGTGGGTCAATGAACATGATCACAGCCATTTGCAATCTGTTTTATATCGTAATCATTGATCATGACTTTGTGATCACCCCGTCTGAGGTACAAACAACAAAAAAAAAAGATTGTATTGTACTACAGTCTAACTTGTGTTAAGCAGCCACCCTTTTAAGCAGCCAACCTGCCTAAAACAACCACTACAGAAAGTCCCATTGTTAGATTTGTAGTGTACATCAATTTGTGTTAAGCAGCCAACCTGTCTTAAACAGCCAATTTATTCTGTCCCATAGGCTGGCCTCTTAACACAAGTTTGACTGTATATACATGTATAGCACAATGCACAATCTTTTATTTTCGTTTTTTTTTTATTACTGGTACCTTTGGCATCATGCGCATTATATAGCAGATAAAATATGATAGAAGTCAAGCAAATAAATTTTTCTAATTAACTTACAAGATCTCAAAAAATACCATTCACAAAGAATGGCAAGTCTCCCCCAAAAAATGCCATTCACAAAGAATGGAAAGTCTACAAAGAAAAGTGTTCAATACTTTCGTGACAGTGTTTTATATCAATGACGTTTACTACAGTATGTGTGAAAAGATGACTATGTCTTTTGCAATGCATTATGGTTATAAAATTCTTCTACGCATCTACTACAATATACCTCTTGATCATCGTATTCAAGTTCGGAACTTGACTTAGCATCATCCGGAAACAAATCAGGCTAGAACCAGAGGAAAATACTTATATTACCATCAACCAGATTAAGAAAGTTTTAACCCTTTCCCAAACAACAAATTTTTCAACTGTCCCGAACTGAAAGAGTTTGCAGATGACATTTCAAAATGTGATGAAATTGAAAAATAATCTTCTGATAGGGCAGAAAACATTGAGGGAAAAGGAAAAATTGCTTGTCACAAGCAATTTCTCCTTTTCCCTCAATGTTTTCTGAAGTCGTCTGCAACAAAGTGGTCAAATGTCGTTATTGTTTGGAAAGGGCTAAAGTTTTGAAACTAATAAATTGCTGTCATAGGCAAACAAATTGGGTGTTAACCCTTAGAATGCTAGGTAATTTTCTAAAAATAGATATTTGTGTCGTCTGCCTTCCAACACCTTAAATGTCTGCTTAATCATGTTGCAGAAAGATTCTCAGAGTAGCAAACAGGTTAGATGACAGGCCAGCCACCAAATTACTCGGCGGCTGACCTGGATCTTACCCTTACAGTGCTGGAACAGAATCCATACTTCTGCAAACAGGTTAGATCCAGGCCAGCCGCCAAGTAAATTGGTGGCTGGCCTGTGATATAACCTGTTTGCCATTCTGAGTAGCTTTCCTCATCAAAATAAAAAATATTACAGGTTTTGGAAAGCAGATGAAACGAAAATCTTTTTTTAGAATATTACCAAGTACTCTAAAATATCTTGAAAACTAATAAATTGCTGTCATAGGCAAACAAATTTTGTGTTTATTTTTTTAAAACAACTTAACTAGTGTTCTTGGAGAAGAAATTATGCCATTATCAGGAAAATGGCAAAATTATCATCTTTCCAACACAAACTATCTCTACTTAAATTCCAATAGTTGTTTGGCAGTTCTTCAGACTTATAAGCTTTCAAATTTTGTTAAGGTGTCCAAATGCTTTTTGGATAACTCTGTAAATTTTGTGAAAGGTTTTAAGTCTAGAATTTTGCAGAACCATTGCATGGATTCTACCTTAGTAAACAACTATCTTAGCATTATCAGCAATCATTAAGACAAGTAACAATACTTAATGGAGAAAAAAGTCTTAGTCAAAACTATAACTTAATTAACTAGCAATAATCACTGTTTAACCCTTTCCTAAACAACAAATTTCCCAAATTGAAAGAGTTTGCAGACGACATTTCAAAATGTGATGAAATTGAAAAATATTCTTCAGATAGAGCAGAAACCCTTGTGGGAAAAGGAAAACTTGCTTGTTATGAGCAATTTCTCTTTTTCCCAAATGTTTTCTAAAGTCGTCTGCAACAAACTGGTCAAATGTCGTTATTGTTTGGGAAAGGGTTAACAGCCACTGATATTCTGTATCACACAATAAAGTAAAATTGACTAAAGATTGTTAAATGACTCTACGCTAGCAAAACTTTTATCTATTTTATAAAACACACGCTGAAACAGTTTTCTCATGTACAGACATTTCATCTTATTTCATGTATCTTATAGGTAAATATTGAAATGGTTATAAAAAAAAAGCAATATTTTCCAATTCTGAAAATGTCTTCCTTTGCTACCAGAGCATCTTCCAAATGGAAAACAGTTTCAACTGCCTCTGTAAACTTTTTTAAATCTAAACGTTTAATCTGGAAGAAAAATCAAAAGCCAATAAAAAACTCCACAATTTTTACCTGTTTAATTATTAAACTAGTTATATGCCAAACAAAATTAGTAATGATATTCAAGATACTGTTTTAATCTTTTTTTAAAGAACTCCAGATAAAATGAAATCACTCCAAAGTGTCAGTTACTCTACTTACTTTTTCATAAAACTAAAATAAATAAAAATGTTCAGTATTAATCATACATTATACCTTTAAATGCTTTTTAAATCATCAGGCTAATTTCATTTTTTAAAATGTTCTTTATTTCCTAATTCAAAATTGTAATATAAATTTGTACTGTATTACGTACGCACAGCATTTTGAGCAATGATTATATTTATTGTGGATAAAACTGATGACAAATTTGGCATTCTGAAACTGTGTGGAGGTATATATCTTTGTTGCAAAGCAAAAAAAGAAAGTTGGTTGTTGAATTGTTTTTGATTTTCCACTTTAAATTAATTTCCTGATGCCTGGCTTATCAAATATGGCAGTGAAATCTGATAGGGCTGGATTAAGCATCTGAATCGATCCGTCAACTGTCTGCTAATCTTTTCTCCTAGTAACCGCTTAACTAAACAACTTTAGGAAAATATTTGCGAAATAATAAGTCCAAACGGATTAACATGGAAAGTATCTTTAAAGAAGACACAATATTGTCATGTGACATGTCTAGGAGAGACTATTTCAATGATGCGTTAAAATGCAATATTGCTAAGCCTAATTTTGAACTTAAGTAAATTTTAACATAAATATTTAGTAAAACGGTACCCTAAACAGCAATTTATACGTTTTCAGTTACATTATGAAAAGCAACAAGAAATAGGTAGAGATATGATTAGCACAATTATGACGTTTTAATTGGTCCCTAATAGAGATGCTTCTCTGAGTATTTGTTATGGTTTCACATTACACCAACAGTATCTTAATTAACACCTCCAGGTTCAATACAAGACTATAGTAAGTGCTTCATGTTTATGAAGCACTTACTATAGGATTGCATTGAACCCACATGACCTGCAAATTAGAATACAGAAACACATTGCAATACTAACCAGGCGTGGCTCATCAAATTTGGCCTCCGGCCTGCGATCCCTCTGATGTTCCGTAAATATGGTTTTCCTGTTATCACCCTATTTAAAAACGAAAATTTAAACGAAAATGTGAGATAATTGACGGCCAAGGAGATTGAAATGGGATTATTCTTTATTGGTGCTCGTTCCAAGTGGGGGAATCACATGACTAATGTTGACAATCTTATGTCCGAACAACCCATGTTTGATGACGGAGTGAGTATTGTCATCTAACACTCGGCAGAGAAAGCACAGTCAATGGGCGCCCATGTCTAAAATAGTTGGTCTTCGACTGCGGTTTTTCAGTCGACTGTTAGAGGCAACGCAGTTATAAACCATGTGTTATCATATACCACCAGAACTGGAAAGTTGATGGTCAACTCATGTGGGGAATACACAATGTGGCTATCATTGGCAAAGGTAGGTGAAAAAAAGAAAAAAAGCCTGGGTGCGGCCGTCTTGTTTGGACATAAGATTGTAAACAATGATCACATGATTCACAGTGTTCACAGAAGAGAAAATTTGAAAGTCCAAATAAAATGTTGTTGAAACAATATAGTTTTTGTATTGTTGTTTAATATACAATTAAAAGTAGCTATCAAAGGCATAATTAATTCACCAAGTGTCAATTTAGCTAAGTATATACAATTAGTGTGTGGTAAATCTCAAAAGCTATGTGCAGCAGCTGTTAAGCAGTTTTAAAGGAATCAATTTCTTACGTCCAATTTTTTTGTCAAATCTGTGAACAAGCACCTTTAACAATTAGAATTAAATGGTATCTGTAAATACTGTCTATCTAATCAAAGTAAAATTGCATTTAGATATAGAATTTGTGTTCGACGTTATAGTGAAATAATATCTAGATTCTAGATAAACTTATATGTGCTGTTGATATCACTTTGATCTTATTGCAACAAAATACAGAAAATTGTTAACTCCTAGTCTCTCATGCAGTTTAATCTTTCATGAAATTAACACCTTTAAAAACATATAAGTACAATAATTCATGCTTAATTATGTATTAATTACATCATAAAGCATGAAGGTGCTTAATCCATTTTCTCAAATCGCAGTTTTTGAATGGTCCAAATTGAAACCAACAGTTAATGAAAGGATGAACGTAGCTTTTAGCTTTATTTCAAGCATAAAAAGTCATCAAGGCATGCATTAATATTAAAAGATAAAAAAAGCCACAATGTTATAGGTTAGAAAGCGAGAAATCAAGCCACTTATTATTAAGGAAAAAACGTTTTCTGTGAACACTACATTCTGTTAGGTTTATCATTGAACAACTAATGGAAATTATTTTCAATTGTCAACTGGTTTAGTTTCTAGTGAGGGATAGTAGAGAGTGAATTTGATAAGCTTAAAGCCTTTGTCACAATTTATGTAAATTAAATAAGTTCGAACTTAAGAAATCTCAAAATAATACACATAAAGTGTACATGTCATTCATAAAAAGCATCATTTACATTAATTAATTCAAAGTCACTAACTTAAAAGGCTACTACACTTTACACTAGATTAACAACTAAGAAGATCAAATAAGTATCTAAGGTGGATTACATTTGCTACAATGAACCTATTGCTTATTGCTCTATCTAACATTTTACCAAAATGTATGTTAACTTTTTTAAAGGAAACAATGTGAAAAATGTATCTTTTAGAAAACAGTAGCTATGGTAGCTTACTTACATTTTGATAAGATAAAGGAACGTTTTGACAAATATATCTTTTAAAAAACAGTAGCTATGCTGACTTACTAACATTTTGATAAGACTCTGTTAGACTGTTTACCCTTAGAATGCTGGGATATTTTCTAAAAATAGATTTCTGTGTCGTCTGCTTTCCCAAACCTTCAATATCTGCTAAATTTTGATAAGGAAAGGTACTCCGATTAGCAAACAGGTTAGATCACAGGCCAGCTGCCAATTTACTTGGCAGCTGGCCTGGATCTAACCTGTATGCATGAGCATGAAGTTGGTTCCAGCACTATAAGGGCTAAAGGGAGGCTACTGTACTTAAATAAATCTACAAGCCAGATAAAAGAGTAATTATGTAAAGCACTATGGTGGCAGAGTTATGGCCCTTACTTACATTGGAGGTACCACCACCAGGTTTGCCGAGAGACATGAAGTCGTGTTCAAGGTAGGCTTTGTTCTACAAGTTAAGATGACCTTTTAGAATTGTAAATATGTTCGCTTTCTTTTGTACGTAAATAGAAACTTTTGAAAGTTTAGGTTACTGAATAAAGGATTTATCTATCTATCTATCTACAAGTTAATGTTAAACAGTAAAAGATGGCCGTCCGTTCTAGGTGATAACGAGGGTTCAATGCAATTTCAGACTTCCCGATACTCCAAGAGCACCAGTAGGATCGAACTGAACACTTTCTTCTTTGTCTATGTAAAAATCGGTCAGACCAAAGAGGGTCTCTGTCAGACCTCAGGGATTTCAGTCAGTCAAGGGCCTAGGGCCTATGAAGTTTCGTGAAGTCTGCAATATTATAATAAGTGCTTCATGTTTGTGAAGCATATAGTCTTGCAATGAACCGTCGATTAATGGTTTTATGTCTTTAAAATTGCAAGCATCTGAAGACACCAATTTTCAATCTGATTATTTAATAATTTTAGATAAAGTGTAGAAACCAATGTCACAATAGGAGAAATTGCTTGTAAGGGGCAATTTCTCCTTTTGCCTTGTTGGCTCTGTATGTCTACTACTACATAATCAATATGAAATAGGGGTTAACCCTTAGAATGCTGGGTAATTTTCTAAAAATTGTGTCGTCTGCTTCCCAAAACATTAAGTTTCTGCGTAATTTTGTTGAGAAAAGATACTCAGAGAAGCAAATGGATTAGATCACAGGTCAGCCACAAATTGCATTGGCAGCTGGCCTGGATCTAACCTGTTTGCATAAGCATTAAGTTGGTTCCAGCACTATAAGCGTTAAATGAAAAATACGGTTATGCTTCTCTTGGATGGCATTTCAGTCAGAAACTTTATTAATTATTCCTGGATTTTATATTTAAGCTACAGACAAACCCTGAAAATGTGGGAAAATTGCCAGGTGCCAATTTTCTTGGCGGCTGGCCTGGATCTAATACATTTAAGCTAAAAAGAAATTAAAACAAAGATTTCTATCCTACAAGAGAATTTTTTTTTTTTTCGAATTCAATCATAACTTCATTATTTTTGCACTTCAAAACTTTTCCATAAGGAACAATCAAACTGTTTTTATTTGCTAATTGGTTTAAGCTGGTGATGTTTGTATTGGATTATACGAACTAGGGGACAGGGTTTGGTTCTTTTGAGGGGACAAAATCTGACAGGTTTCATTCAAAAGTTAACTATTCCACACTCAAAACATTGTTAATACTTCAAATGGTATTAGAGTTAGCAATCCATGTTCAACCATGACCACAAAAATCAACCCCCAATCCAATCATGACGGAGTGATACTCCAGTTATTTCCCTT
This sequence comes from Cerastoderma edule, assembly GCA_947846245.1. Taxonomy (NCBI): domain Eukaryota; kingdom Metazoa; phylum Mollusca; class Bivalvia; order Cardiida; family Cardiidae; genus Cerastoderma; species Cerastoderma edule. The sequence goes on from OX401409.1 coordinate 1,189,126, forward strand.
TGCTACTCTTCAGTACAATTTCTATTTTTAGTTGTCACATGACGCAAGGAAGACATGCGAGAAAGAATTCCTCCGTTTATTTATAAACCGGATTTCCAAAAAGAAGAACAGACAGTTGCAAAGGCTCAATTCCCATTTATTGCTGATAAAATTTCAGCAAATTATATGTTTAGAAATTGAAAACGGTCTTTGGTTTAGTGACAAAAATTGTGAATATAAAATTTTAACATTCATTACTCAAAAAGCACACTTCTCTGAGACTGAGATAGTCTGTTTAACCCTTTACTAAACCATATCCATATTTGACCAGTTTGTTGCAGACGACTCTAGAAAACATTGTGGGAAAACGAGAAATTGCTCTGAACAAGCAATTTCTCCTTTTCCCACAATGATTTCTGCCCTATCAGAAGATTATTTTTTATATTTCATCACATTTTGAAATGTCGTCTGCAACCTCTTTCAATTTGGCACAGTCGGAAATTTGGCGTTTGGTAGAGGGTTGACGCGAATTCAATTCTTTGATAGTAATTAGTTCTTTCTACTGAGATGTTTCTAAACTTTTTATATGTGAGCTAGCCCCTTTGAGAGAGAATTAGTATTCACTCATTCAAAAGCTGACAACTTTTCTCAATGAATTTATTTTTAACTCATCACAATTGAAAAGGAAATTTCTTTAAATTAAAACCATTATACCAACAAAATTTGCTTTAAATGTTGATTAACATTTCTGGTAATTTGATACTGGTTTTAATCGAAGCAACAGCAGATGACTTTTACAAAGCTCAAGATATTACATTTTCTTAATGATAAAAGGAAAATCATACGTGACAAAATAAAGAAATACTCATTTGAGCAATTTCTTTTTAGTAACAATGGTTTCTTAAGTCTTCTAAATAAATGTGTGTGCATCTAAATATGTCAATAGCCAATATGAGTGCTTGATATTGTTAATCAACATACATCAACTCTCCATTGGTCTAAATCTTAAATAACTTAAAAAGTATCAGCTGATGATTAAGGAAATACAGAACATGGTACTGAAGACAACAGTTTGAAGAGTCTAAAGAGATAAATATTTCAGAGACAAATGGTTGGATGCCAGGGAAGTAAACAGTCTTGGAACTTGGGTCCATGCACATGTAGTTTTAATCACATTTTTACCCACAACTCCATAAAAATCAACCTTACTTGAGTAACAGCACCTTTGTCAGAAGATTTGAAAAGCCACTAGGACAGGCCGGGAATCATGTGACCAATATTTACAATCTTATGTCTGAACAAGATGGCCTCGCCCATTATGGAACAGGCATTTTTGCTTTTTTTTACCATCTTTTGCTAATGATAGCTACATTGTGTACCCTGCAAGAGTTGACCATCAACTTTCTGATTCTGGTGGTATATGATAAACCATGCTTTATAACAGTGTTATGTCAAACACTAGGCAGAGAAATCAGAGTCGAAGACCAACTGTTTTGGAAATGTATGCCTGTTGACTGTGATTTCTCTGAAGAGTGTTAGACATAACGCTGTTTTAAAGAATGGGTAGCATAGCTAGCATAGGTCGATTTTCTTCTGTCTTCTGTCGAAGGTGTGGTTTTGAGAAATATATAGAGTAATCATTGTATAATAAGAAAAGCTTTTCATCTTAATATAAATTCAAATAACCTTTCTTTTTTAAAAAAGACAAACTATTCATTGTATTGATGATTTAACCTAAATAATTATAGTTCAAAGCAAATAACGAATTAAAACCTTTCTTTATTGTTCATGAAGACTGCTGAGCAAACAGAAAATGAAAAGTAGAATACTTGAATATTAGGTTTAGTCCATTATTGTAACCAGTAACTATTCATTATGAATTGGTTTATATCAAAAAGTACCAAAAAAGGTAATATTTCTTTCAATTTTTATAGTGATCAACAGCTGTTGCTTTGAATTGGATGTGTTGTAAAATCCATTATGAAATTACATGTTTGGTAAAATATTTCTTTTAAACAAAGATGCAAAGCTTTCCTTAACAGTTACACATCTACAATTATTATGAGTGTCTTTGTTTAAAAAACCCAAAGTGTCAAAATAACAAAACATTAAGCAAGTAGAAAAATGAAAATAACAACAAGAGGGTCAGGCAAGGTCAAAGTTCCCAGTTGCTAGGCAACTTACTAATGGAGCGCCCCCTCCTGGGAGGCCGAATGGATTAAACTGTTCTTGCATTTCACGGACCTGTTGGGGTAGTGAACAGTTTAAAATACAGTGCAACATAATGTAAATATGGTCAGAAAACAATATGGAAATCATGCAGAGCTGTGAATTATAATAAACTAATTGTAAATTATTAATAAAACGCAATTTGCAGAACTGATGCAGCTGATCCCTTATGCAAACAGGTTGGATCCAGATCAGGTATCAAGTAAATTGGCATCTAGCCTGTGATGTAACCTGTTTGCTACTCTTAGTATCTTTCCTAATCAAAATTAAGCATATATTAAAGATTTTGAAAAGCAGATGACACACAAATCTATTTTCATAAAATTACCCAGCATTCTAAGGGTAAGGTCAAATTATCCCATTGTAAAACCAGTGCTTTCCCAATAGTTTTAAGAAACTTGAATTTGATTTTGTTTTCATTTTCAAGTTATTATATTTTTTTCTGCAATTGCTTTTTATTTGGATAAGACACAAATTACTATTGGGCAATATATGTGAATCTAGCAAAAAGTCTGAATGATGTAATATCCCAAAACATGTCAATAAATGAGTGATTGTGACATCTAAAAGGCAGAAAAGGGAGATCACTCTTGCACTTTAAAGCCAGTTGCTAATCATCTAAGGGAGGAAACCCACACTTTTGAGATTCCAACCAACACTCTCAACTAAGACCCTTGGGCTTGTTACTTCATCATTGATGATATAAACCCTAGATTGCGAGCATTTGAAGGGTTAAACTATCTATCAAACTCTAAATAAGGTAATCTCATGGTGTTGGGTATTTTAAATATAGTTGAAATATTTGCCTTTTGTAAGATTAAGAATATTTCTGTTAAAGAATAAATCACCCGTCTGAGTAATTTAATCAATTACATCAATGTTAAAAAAAATATGCCATCAACAGCATTTACAAATTGGTCTTAGATAAAAGTAGTCGATAAAATTAAATTATTAAAACTTTGCGTCTTCTATATAGTCAGGTCAATTATACACTTTGACCCCCAAATAATTACTACAAAAGGTATTTTGAATGATCGTGGTAGGGTAGAAGGTTCATTATAACATATCAAAAGTTTACCAAAATCCAACATCTGAAAAGTTGGCTTTTTTAAAATATCTGCTAAAACCTTTTTATGATCATAACTATATAATCATCCACTCAAAATTGATTATTCTAATGTCTTTACCTAGGTTTTTGGGGTCAAAGAACAATATCAGATCACCAGAAATAGTATAAGTTTATTATCTTACACTGAAATCTTTTAGAAAGTTTGGTTTGGGTAAACTTTTGGTATGTTATAAAGGGCATCCTACCCAGCCAGGATCATTCAAAATACCTTTTGAAGCAATTTTGCTGGGGTCAAAGTGATTATTGACCTGACTTTATAGAAAAAAAATTGAATAATTATTGACTACTTTTATCAAAAACCATTTTTTTCTTATTTTTCTTCATGCAATGACCCAACTAATAATCTAATTTCAATGCAACACTCCCAACTTACTTTCTGCTGTTCCTCTTTCTTCCGTCTGAAAGCTTCCTCTTTCCTCTGCAGTGCCAGCAGCCTATCTGATTCAGCATCATTGTACTCCTGTTCATATTTCCTCATTTCTGGTGTCCTAAAGAGATGTAGAATAGTAAAAAACGTTAAGTTAGGAGAACTGTATATCATCAAGAAGCATGCAAGGGTTCAGTGCAAGACTATAGTAAGTGCTTCATGTTAATGAAGCACTTACTAGAGTCTTGCAGTGAACCCTCGAATGGTTTAAGTTATGAATTCTAAATGTCCCTGTGATAAATTCTGCTGTAGAAAACCTAAGAAACTACTGTGAAAAGAAGATAAAACCCTCAAATTGGGGAATTCATTTTTTTGTCTGCAAAGTTTTAGCAAAATACCATAAGGAAGATGTATTTTTTACATGTTGTCTTTGTCATCTTTACACTGTTTTCATTCTTAACTCTTAGAATGCTGGGTAATTTTCTAAAAATATATTTTTTTGTCGTCTGCTTTACATAACTTTAAATATTTCCTTAACTTTGTTCAGGAAAGATACTCAGAGTAGCAAACAGGTAAGATCACAGGAAAGTTGCCAATGTACTTGGCGGCTGGCCTGGATCTGACCTGTTTGCATAAGCATGAAGTCGGTTCCTATACAAATAAATACATGTCTAAGGATAACTTTGTTATTCACAGTGATTTCATTGACAAAAAAAATTGTACCAAAACATTTGCATTTACACATTTACTTCCAGGGCTTTTTTTATTTTAATTGGTAGGAGGCCTAGGCCTGTTAGTTTTGAGAAATGCATCACAGAAATTGCTGAATTCGGACACCAAAAAGCTGGTTTAACTTTAAAATTTTGGGAAAACTGCATGATTTTAAAGAAATTTACAATTGGGAAGGTGCCTTCTATAGGCCTGTCATATAACAAGAAAACCCCTGACTTTCATGACTCTGATTATGACTTACGTCATTCTGTTTCGTATAGCATCAGGAACCATGAGCCGCCGCCTTTCAGTCAAGGGCTGGTGATCGTTATACCGAGGCGAGATCGTCGGTTCTATATGTTTAGGTGGGGGAGGGGAATCTGAAAAGAAAAAAAATGAATTAAAAAAATTAAGGATCTTTATTGAGAAATCAGGGCAATGGGATAGTAAGTGATTAACATTAATTTATGAAAACTGCCTACAGTATTGCACGGAACACAACATTTTTATTGAAAAGAACATAATTATTAAGGTATTCCACCCCTGATGGAAAACTTGTATTTGGTTTAGTTGAAGAATAAATTGTGGAAAAAGGAGAAATTGGTCTTAACAAGCAATTTCACCTTTTCCCTCAATGTTTTCTGTCCTATCAGAATATAAATTTTTACTTTCATCACAGTCTGAAATGTCGTCTGCAAACTCTTTCAATTTGGGACAGTCGAAAATTTGTTGTTGGTAAAGAGATCAACTCACTTCTTTGCTGCATTTCTTTCATGGGTGAAGGTTGTCTAATAGGTGGTGGTGGACCGTTGCTAAGATGTTCCTGGGCAGGCGGTGGTGGAGCCATGTTGGGAGAGGGGGGTCTATAACCATTGCTCTCTTGAGTGGAATCTGAAAAGGGATTTTTTTTTCTTTATTTCATTTTTTTGGTCAAAGGAACAATTTTAACCCTTAGAATGTGAGGCATTATGAAGGAAGGAGTTAAAAAGATATTCATTATAATTTACAAACACACTTAAACCTTTAGAAATTTTCACCTCACCTAGCAGGGATCGAACCCAGGACTCTCTGTGCAAGAGGCCGATGCTCTACATCTGCACCTATGTCGCTATCTTAAACATTATTCATCTATATTTTCTATCTTAATTAGATACATTGCTGCACATTGTAACATTCATTCTATTGTAAACTTATCAGGAAATAAACATTTACATTCATTCTATTGTAAACTTATCAGGAAATAAACATTTACAAGACCCGAGATATCTGCGATATATATGCTCACCTTTTCCGAAATACCTATTCACGTCCCTGTTAACATCTGCCGACATTTGTTGCCGAAGTGGTAACTTTGGTCGATCCATGCCCATATCGGGGTAACCCTTGAAGCCGAAATGATTGCTTTCCATCGGCTCCCGGGGTCTGTTGAAACGTTCCAACGTGGACGGAGCGGCTATGGAGAGAAGTAAAAATAGATTAATTAATACACATACAACAATTTGTTTTTTTAAATAATAATGATTAAAAGATTAAGAAAATTTGAAGCTTATTCATAGTAAAGGGTAATTGTAAAGGTTAATAGCAGAACACTTTTAGAGATGAGCATTTATGACTTTTAGAACTGATCACTTTGTTTTATTATCTAGAATTGGAAGTCATTCAAACAGAACTTATTATAAAATTATTATAAATTATTAAGGATAATAATAATAATAATATCAAATAACCAAAATTTGTAGCTTATTTGTGGTAAAAAATAATAGCAAAACACTTTTAGAGATGAGCATTTATGACTTTTAGAACTGATCACTTTGTTTTGTTATCTAGAATTGGAAGTCATTCAAACAGAACTTATTATAAAATTATCATAAATTATTAAGGATAATAATAATAATAATAGTATCAAATAACCAAAATTTGTAGCTTATTTGTGGTAAAAAATAATAGCAAAACACTTTTAGAGATGAGCATTTATGACTTTTAGAACTGATCACTTTGTTTTGTTATCTAGAATTGGAAGTCATTCAAACAGAACTTATTATAAAATTATTATAAATTATTAAGGATAATAATAATAATAATATCAAATAACCAAAATTTGTAGCTTATTCGTGGTAAAAGTTAATAGCAAAACACTTTTAGAGATGAGCATTTATGACTTTTAGAACTGATCACTTTGTTTTGTTATCTAGAATTGGAAGTCATTCAAACAGAACTTATTATAAAATTATTATAAATTATTAAGGATAATAATAATAATAATATCAAATAACCAAAATTTGTAGCTTATTCGTGGTTAAAGTTAATAGCAAAACACTTTTAGAGATGAGCATTTATGACTTTTGGAACTGATCACTTTGTTTTGTTATCTAGAATTGGAAGTCATTCAAACAGAACTTATTATAAAATTATTATAAATTATTAAGGATAATAATAATAATGATGATGATAAAAATAATAATATCAAATAACCAAAATTTGTAGCTTATTCGTGGTAAAAGTTTATAGCAAAACACTTTTAGAGATGAGCATTTATGACTTTTAGAACTGATCACTTTGTTTTGTTATCTAGAATTGGAAGTCATTCAAACAGAACTTGTTATAAAATTATCATAAATTATTAAGGATAATAATAATAATGATGATGATAAAAAATAATGATATCAAATAACCAAAATTTGTAGCTTATTCGTGGTAAAAGTTAATAGCAAAACACTTTTAGAGATGAGCATTTATGACTTTTAGAACTGATCACTTTGTTTTGTTATCTAGAATTGGAAGTCATTCAAACAGAACTTATTATAAAATTATTATAAATTATTAAGGATAATAATAATAATGATGATGATAAAAATAATAATATCAAATAACCAAAATTTGTAGCTTATTTGTGGTAAAAGTTAATAGCAAAACACTTTTAGAGATGAGCATTATATGACTTTTGACAGATCATATTGTTTTGTTATGTAGAATGGGAAGCAGTTCAAACAAACCTCCTTAATTAACTGCATTAGTAGATGACAGCTGTGACATTTTTATAGCTGGATAGACAATCATCTGACAACAAGAAAATTTGCCAATCAAATTTTCTTTCCACAATCATTAATTGCAAGATTTGGATATAAACTGAATATATTACATTTTTGGCAAGGATTTATACAGTTTTTGATGAAAAAAAAATCTCATAATTCTCACTTAGAAATAATTCAAAGTGCAAAGTATGAAACTGCCTGATTCCCTGTTGCATTTACAAACTACATTTAAATGGTATGATTTGACATTTTGCTGGTATCTGTAATGTTTTATTTTGATGATTAAACTATTTTATTGGTGGAATTATTTGAATAATGGAATGAAGTATTATCATGGAACGATTTATAAGCTAGAAAATCATTCAATATCAAAACCAAAACAACTTTTATTAACATTAATACTAAGCAACATCAATTCTATTACAACTTGTATGATTAATGCATCTGCTGAAAATCACTATACCCCTGCAAAAGATTCAATAACTTTATGAACAGTCATGAATGTTAAATTGCCATTCATGAACACAAAGCTGTTCTTAACTTGTTGATGACTTTCAAGAACAGGTTCATATGAACAACAAGCACAGGATCATGAATGTGTTCATGAACATGTTCTTGATATTCATGAACATATTCTTTATATTCATGAACAACTCAGTAGCAGCTATATATTCATGAATGGCCATTTAACATTCATGAATGTCCAAGAATAAGCTTTTGAAGCCACTGGGCCAAGCACGACCCCTAAATCCAAGAAGATACACCGTTTGTATCTTGTAGACGACGATAAATTGTAAAAGAAATTGAAAGAAATGATTTATATCTGAAAGGACATTAGCAAATGTAGGAAAAGGAATTTAAGCTCATAATGAGCCATATCTTCCCTTTCAACAATTATTTCAAAATGTTGCTGCAGCGGACACACATAACAATTAAGAGATATCAATCTATCGACAAAATTCACGTCAATGAAGTTGAAACCTGCTATAATAGATGGCAATGAAGTTTTAGGAAGATGGTCAAATTTTTGGCTATAAGCAATCAAAAGATGTTATTAAAGCTGAGCTCACAACGTTCAGACATCAAAAGCGAGCTTCCATTAGAGCTTAGAATGATTGCTGCATGAATATCATTTAGTCACCATAAGCTCTTACCGTCGTTGAGTGGAAGCTCTTTAAATTGGTCGCTGTCTATATAAATTCAATTAAGACACTTTATGTATTAAAGTCTACAATAACATGATAATATGATAATTCACTCGATGGTTCTAGATTATCATAGGTGGGTAACAATTAATCATCCTTGGTTGATATTTCATCAATATTTGATTATAATGTCAACATTATTTCAATTATGTTTCAATGCCTGACTCTCAATGATGGAGGATGACCTCACACTAAATTGTCTCGAAGGGCTGGTTAAGCCATGGAGAACCATCGGCATTCTGTAAGTCTTTCATGAGACTACCTCTCATGAAAATCCAAATTCCGTCATCGGGATTTGAACCCACAGGGACAGGGGCCATGTGATTTCAAGTTCTGTACTATAACAACTAGGCCACAGAGGCCCTGATTATAATGTGATATCATTAACGAACCAAAATCAAGACATACTTTAGTTTCTCTCCATGTTTTAAATGTCTTTGCAAACTAGAATGTATATATTTCAACTCTACACTCATACCTCACCTTTGAAGATTCAGCTACAGAAATCATTAAAACAAAAGGATGAATTGCTACCAATAAGCAATTTGTAAATTTGTCACATTGGTTTCTGTCTAATTTCAAAAACAACAACAGCAAAAGGCTTTCTTTGTTTTCGTTGTCTGCAGTTACTGTTGCTCTATTTATGGGCAAGTTACATTGAAACAAGTGACTTCATTATTGCTTAACCCTTTCCCAAACAACAAATATTTTACTGTCCCAAATTGAAAGAGATTGCAGGCGACATTTCAAAATCTGATGAAAATGGAAAATTATCTACTCATAGGTCAGAAAACATTGTGGGAAAGGGAAAAATTGCTTGTTACAAGCAATTTCTCCTTTTCCCACAATGTTTTCCATGCTTATCAAAAGTTGAAGTTGTTTCATAAAACATATCAAAAGCCATTATAAACTGAGTGTAAGATTTATCCCACTTATCTAAAGGGCAGGCTTCAGATCTAAAGCTGGATTGTTTGCAAAACCCCTCAAAGATATTCAAATTAACACAATATACCTTCCCTAAAATATAATATTGCACAACAAACTTGCTTTGTCCAAATACTTATGACAACGATGAATTTAAATGAGGTTTGTAAATCATGGATTAAGTCTTTAATAAGTCTTTAATATGTCTACACGACTTATTGCCTCTTGGGGCGGACATTGCAAAACACACATTGGGGGTTCAATCCAAGACTAAAGCAACTCCTTCACTTTTGTACTTGATGTTCATGAACATATTCTTGATGTTCATGAATAATTTCTGTGCTCAAGAATGGCCATTTAACTTTCATGAACATTCACAAAGTTCATAAATAAGTTTTTTAATCTGTTTAATACAAACATTTCTGGCTCGATCAGACCAATGTATAACGAGAACCACCAAAGTTTTAAATCCGACCAAAGAAAACGTCTCAAAATGGGGGATTATGGGTTTTCTACCTTAATCTCTCAGTATCAGGAAAAGGGTCATCAAAATGAAAGCAAAGAGAAAATCCAAACCTATTATTACCCTACAAATTCAGCTTGTACAAATAGATCAGACAGCCATGAATTTAAATGAGGTCTACAAAAAACACATCAATTATAAGAACAAATACTTCGCCAAAGAGTATTTTCCACAAGCAAACAAAGGTCTCTTCCCAACGTTGAACATTATTTTAATACTTTCTAAATACAGGTATAAATAGAGACAGGTAAGCTTGGTAAATAAAGCTTGATATAATTGTGAAAACGGGAAATTTGCTGTTTATGAGCAAAATCACCTTTTGTCACAATTCCATCATACTTACTAACTGCAAATATAAATGGAATGTAACATAAGGGACTAGATGAAAATATGGAATGATATGGGCAATAGTGCAGAGGTAGAGCATTGGCCTTTTGCACTGAGGGTCCTTGGTTCGAATCCCCATTAGGCGAGGTGAAATTTGCCCAGACTAGCCCACAAAGCGGTGAGATTACTGGTTTAGTATCCAGGAAGCGGTCATTGAGAGTGACTTTGAACAAGCTTCAAGCTTCCTTCACAATAAATGTAAAACAAACAATAAATATGTAAAAAGATATATAGAATGAAATCTCACTGAACTTGAAACTGCAGATGATCATTTGTTGGAAGCAATATCTCCTTGTTTCACAATAATTTCTTCTTTATTTCATTGGAAAAGATATCATATATATTTTCTCACAAATCATGTTAGCTTAGAGGTTGATTGAAAGTAGAATACCCATAATCCACCATTTTTAAACAATTTCTTTTGTCGGATTACTAAGGTTGTTCTCGACATACAGGGATAGGGGCTGGAACAATAAGATTTAATACAAATAGTTCCGGCTAAGACGGATGTATACAGAGAACAACCAAAGTAATCCGATGAAAGAATATATTTCAAAATGACGGATTATTGGTATTCTTCCTTAAGACTTGTCTGATTGAAATGGTTATATGCAAGTATATAGTTAGTCTGCTACTTCCAAGAAAAAACTTACGATAGTTTTGCAAAGAATGCTTGTATATTTCATGTAAGGTAATTGTTTAATTCAATCAGGGTCAAAATATTCAGCCTTTTTGGGAAAACCGTCAAGCTAATTTAAACTAATTCAATCTCAGTTGCTTGTTAACCCTTGTAGTGCTGGAACCGACTTCATGCTCATGCAAACAGGTTAGATTGTGAATTGACGGCTGGCCTGTGATCTAACCTGTTTGCTCCTCTGGGTATTTTTCCTCAACCAAATTAATAAGCAAATATTTATGGTTTTAGAAAGAATATGGCGGCTTCCATATAACTTCAGAGGTGTTTTTATTGGATAACCCCATGAGCTACAATTAGGTCTCTTATTTACAACACAGATGTTCATACCACCTCATCACTGAGCCAGTGAGGTTTAAATTTAATGAATTCCAATCCACAAGCCCTTTTGCTAGTTCGACGGTTCACATTCGCACCTATACAAAGCCTCATATTTGCACTTGGGGGTAAAACAAATCACGACCCCCTGTAACTAATAAATGATGTTTACCCTTTTACGTCTTCAAAAAATCTCTGAGATTCAATGCAAGACTATCATAAGTGCGTCATTAAAATGAAGCACTTAGTATAGTATTGAATTAAACCCTCAATTTGCAGAAGAAAAAGAAAGTAAGAACAGATTAATGCTTAGAATGCTGGGTAATTTTCTTAAAATAGATTTTTGTGTCATTTGCTTTCCAAAACATAAATATCTGCCTAATTTTGGTGAAGAAAGATACCCAGAGAAGCAAACAGGTTAGATCACAGAACAGCTGCCAATTTACTTGGTAGCTGGCCCTGATCTAACCTGTTTTCATAAACATGAAGTTGGTTCTAGCACTATAAGGATTAAAGTTAATAAAGCATCAATATATGAAACATGATATGCTTAAATGACTAATAACATATGTTTGTGACAACTAGAAAATTGTGCTTATTATGTTCACATCATTTAGATATGGATTAACGCTCGTTTTGATAAAAGAAACCAACAAATAACCTAGAACTCATGCGTAAATGGAGAGAACAATCTTTGTTATTTATCAAAATTTCAGAATATATTTATTATAGTAACAAAATTCAATATGATTCTCTGTTAATGCTTCCCTTTATGGAACTGTCAAATTCAAGTTTTGAATGGAAAAAGGGTGTCAATAAGACAAACTGTTTTAAGACTCTATGGTGATAAAGTAATGAGACGGAATGTCTTCAATCCTGGGGGTTACAATATCAATCTGTATCAATGGTTTTAAGATCCCCTTAATCCTGTTAGTGCTTGAACCGACTTCATGCTTATGCAAACAGGTACGCTCCAGGCCTGCCGCCAAGTAAATTGGCAGCTGGCCTGTGATCTAACCTGTTTGCAAATATGAGTATCTTTCCTCACCAAAATTAAGCAGATATTAAAGGTCTTTGAAAGCATATGACACAAAAATCTGTTTTTTTTTTAGAAAATTAGCCAGCATCCTGTGGGTTAATCCATCACTTCATAATCATTCAGTTTAAAATCACATGCAGCAGAAAAAGAAAAAAACACTGTAGTAAAAAGGAAACTTGCTCTTAATGAGAATGAACTCATCATAATGGATATGAATCAAGTCATTAAAATAATTTAAAACACTATAATAGATATGAACTTACTCATTATTTATGGATATGAATCGAGACATTATATTTGGTATGAATTGACTCATTATAATGGATCCATATGAATAAACTAACTGCAATGCATAATTATGAACTATTTCATTATTATGACCATGAATTAACTCAGTATAAAGGTGATATCCAAGTCATTCTAAAAGGAAAAAGTATGGTCATTAAGTGATGAAAATTCTAAATGAGAATCGCTTAAAAAAAAAAGTTACAAGTTTGAATTAATATTTACCAGAACCGAGAAGCCATTTTATTTGCTGGTTCCCAAGTTTCTGGCACCAAACCAGTGACCGCACTACATACGCATCGAAGGACATTCGCTGTCAATTAAATATCCATCATACTATTATTAGCTATCTATACATAAACAAAATAATTTTGATGTTTCTTATTGTAAATAATTCTCAGATTACGTTTGAAAGTGTCACAAAATTGTAAGATGTAAGATATATCTCCATTTGGATGGAAAACTTTGTTATAACAGCTGTTCTTTTCTAGGAATTCTACAGTATTGACAACAGCATAAGAGTAACATTATGGATGTCAGGACACCTATCTATGTGTATGCATATTTCTCAATGAATCGTTTTCACAGTTCATTGACTTTTTTCCCCACACAATCGCAATTCTTGATTGGTTCCCAAACCATCAAGAATTAATCAGAGCTAAATAACGCGCTATATCTTTTACTTGACAATGACTCTTGATAATTATATTGGATATACATCATTTTGCTTAAAAAGTGGGGAGGAGGCAAAAAAACCCCCAAAAAATAACATTAAAAATATCACACTATGCAAGGGTGACGAAACCTGATTTTGCTTTACTTTTACGCAACTGCTTAAACCCTTATAGTGCTGGAACCGACTTCATGCTTATGCAAACATATTAGATCACAGACCAGCCACCAAGTAAATTGGAGGCTGGCCTGTGATCTAACCTGTTTGCTACTCTGAGTATCTTTCCTCATCTGAATTAAGCAGATATTTAAGGTTTTGAAAAGCAGATGACAAAAAATCTATTTTTATAAAATTACCCAGCATTCTATTAGGGTTAAGGCTTTTGGAAAATCTGAGCAATATGGACAATTGATTTTGCCACAGAAGGCCATTAAATGTTTCACACTAAGGAAACATACAGAAGACATCATCAGCAGGTAGAACTGTCAGTTGTTGAGAAGGTCCAATGGCCAACATGTACTCGAAAACACTACATATTATATCTTCGTAGTCTTCAATAAGAGTTCAGACAAGTGTCAACATAGCACCTTTCACCGTACGGTCTTGGTTAACGACGGCAAACACGAAATGTCTTCAATCTCGAGTAGTATCCAGAAACAATCCAATTTGTTTTGAAGGATTTGGGTTTGAAGTCCTCCAATGACCCGAAAGGTTGCTCATAACTACTAATCACAACATTATAAGTTTTATGAATGTCTTCATTTGCCATTCATCATGTATTAACCCTCATAGTGCTAGGACCGAATTCATGCTTATGCAAACAGGTAAGATCTGGGACAGCCGCCAAGTAAATTGGCGGCTGGCCTGTGATCTAACCTGTCTGCTGCTCTGAGTATTTGTCCTCATCAAAATTAAGCAGATATTTAAGGTTTTGGAAAGCAGACGAGACAAAAATCTATTTTTAGATAATTACTCAGCACTATAAGGGTTAACCCATTACCAAACAATAACGACATTTAACCAGTTTTTTAGAGACGACTCTTGAAAACATTTTGGGAAAAAGGAGAAATTGCTCATAACGAGCAATTTCTCCCTTTCCCACAATGTTTTCTGCTCTATCAGGAGATTATTTTCCAATTTCATCACATTTTGAAATGTCATCTGCAGACTCTTTCAATTTGGGACAGTTTAATTTGGCGTTTGGTAAAAGATTAACATAATATTGAGAAAAGACTGACATAAAAAATAAAAAATTATGGACAAACACAGAGCCATCAAATTAACTAATAGATGAAAAAAATAACGACAACAACTCGTTGTGATGAAAATTCAATGAATATTCTTATTTAATTCCAACGTTTCGGCTTATTATAAAGCCTTCTTCAAAGATTTTTTTTTTCCTTTAAAGTAATATCTAAAGTAATATTTTAATCTAAGGAGTCCTCGATTATCTCATGAATGAATTGAATTATGAGTGGATTATCAAAGATCACACTCAAAAAGTACAACTTTAAATGATGTATGTATAGAAACATACTTGAAATACTCTCTAGACTTTCTACTCAATCCTTTTCTCAAGAGGTTCAGAGACCAGAAGTTGAGAGCAGTGCAGAGGAAGAGCAACCTTGTACCGAGGGTCCGGGGTTCAAATCCCTGTTGAGCATGGTGAAACTTGACAAGAATTTGCGCAACTACTGGTTTAGTATCCAGGAAGCATTGAGAGGGAATTAAATAATCATCAAGCTGTTGTTAAACTCGATGTAAAATACATAAGTTTAAACTAGTAGGTGACACATGTGAAATCATTGTGACAAAAGGAGAATTATCATCATGAGCCAATTCTCCTTTTGTCACAATGATGTGACTGCTAAAATGCTAGTCAATAAATAATTTTTTCAATCATATCTTATAACACTTCGATAATGATGTTTCAATGGCGACTATTGACAGGATTTAACTCGGCACTTGGAAAAGGTTAACCCTTAGAATGCTGGGTAATTTCTAAAAAAAAAAAAAAGAAATTTGTCTCGACTGCTTTCTAAAACCTTAAATATCTGCTTAATTTTGAATTGGAAAGATACTCAGAGTAGCAAACAGGTTAGATCACAGGCCAGCTGCCAATTTACTTGGCGGCTGGCCTGGATCTAACCTGTTTGCATAAGCATGAAGTCATTCCAGCACTATAAGGGTTAATATCAAATTTATCATTAGGGTACTCATAAATTCAAGATATGTATTTTAACCCTTTCCTTAACAACCAACTTTCGACTGTCCCAAATTGAAAGAGTTTGCAGACGACATTTCAAAATGTGATGAAATTGAACAATATTCTTCAGAAAGAGCAGAAAACCTTGTGGGAAAAGGAAGAATTGCTTGTTATGAACCATTTCTCCTTTTCCCAAAATGTTTTCTAAAGTCATCTGCAACAAAGTCGTCAAATGTCGTTATTGTTTGGGAAAGGGTTAAGCTGTTGAAATAATCCTTTCATGTTTTCATTTGATTGGAAACTCCTTATGATTCATGATAGAATGTTTGAATGTTTAAATCGAAGTTTCAATAAACATCTTTCAATATATTTTTCATCTTATGAAAAAGTCTATTATGATAAGTCAATGGACAGGGATGCCGATCAATTCAGATTTGTAAACCCAGAGTCTATACCCATTTGAAAACATAATCATGTATATCTTTCAAATAGCTTATCTTTAAAAATTGATCTCTAATAGGAAAGATGCAAAACTTTAAACTTTCACTTCTTCATAGATCTATAGAACTTTGTATTTGATAACATGAAAAAAAAAAGATTTAAAAGCTTTGTTACAAAACAAAACTTTGCTTGTAAATTATCAAATTTTCTTTCCATAATAAATATGTTTTATCAAAGCAATTTGCAGTAAAAATATCTAGAAAGTCCATTATAAGAATAATAATGATTGATCTATCTAAACTTTCATTTATTTATATCCACTTTAAATCCACATGTACATCCATATCGAGTTCAGAGATATCTAAGCTTCATCCGTTCCCCTTTAAGGTAGAATACCCATAATCCGCTGTTTTGAAACACATTCTTTTTTCGGGTTTTTTTCCATCAGATGATGGGTATTCTACCTTAAGTAAATTTGTGACTAGGCTAAATTAAAAACAACATCAGATGACTTAAAGATTTAGAAAAACAAAAGATTATTTTTCATGAATTATTTGATAGAATCTATTGTAACAAAAGCATGAATTTCTCATAAGGTTTCTAAAGAAACCTGCAGCAAAAGAGCAATTGTGCAGGATGGTTAACAAATCCTGAAATATTTGTTTTCCTCATTGTATAGCTTGTATTAAAGATTATCACGTAAAGCACTTTATAGCACACAAGGCACAAAATCACACATATCCGCTATCAGGTGGATCATCTAATATATACACTGACAAATATCTGTCATCATTGATTTTTCACATCATAGCAACATCTCCGAGACAGGAGACACGACTCCATCCATGCAACATTACATTACTTTATGCCTCTGTATACCATAGCAGATTCACATTTAAAACAGGAACGTTTCGTTTTTTAAAGGAATTTAATTTTATAGACTCAGGAAACTTCAAGTTAATGAATGTTCAGAGCGAGTATGTCTACTTTCACTTGTCATTGTTCCTTTACATAGTACTTAAAATGATTACCAGTACACTTGTTTCAAAGTATGTTTGTATTTATATAGCAGAAAATTAAAGAAACCTCTGTGACAATTGAAGAATTTTTATGCGTAACCAGCAAGCTATTCTTTGTAGACATTGTTATGATTGAAAAACTGTTACCATATCATAAAAGTTATAAGAGTTATGTATTCATTTTTTTCCAAATTTGATAACTGTGGTCTTCTGTTGATTTGGGAGCAATCTAAACATTCAACATGAGGGAATGGCCAGAATTTCTTTGGGCCGACAAACCAAACACAAAACCCAGTCATTAATTACGTCTTTTTTTCATGAATTCCAATAATCCTTTGCCTACGGGGTAAGTATTTTAGTAATAAATCAACCTGTTACTCAAAGTGCATTCACTTTGACAATTATGAAGCAGACATTTCAAACCACACTTTGACGTTGGATTTAAGTTTTGTTACGTTTTAAACCTTAGAATGCTGGATAATTTTTGAAACAAAAAAAAAGATTTTTGTGTCGTCTGTTTTCTTAAATATCTGCTTAATTTAGATGCTGTAAGATACTCAGATACTTTGAATAGCAAATGGGTTAGATCACAGGCCAGCTGCAAATTTACTTGGAGGCTGGCCTGGATCCAACCTGTTTGCATAAGCATGAAGTCGGTTCCTGCACTATAAGGGTTAAAGGAACTTACTCAGAGATTTGTGCTCTTGGACTAATAACATTGAAGTTTTGATATCAACGATCAATGT
Organism: Cerastoderma edule; assembly: GCA_947846245.1. Taxonomy (NCBI): domain Eukaryota; kingdom Metazoa; phylum Mollusca; class Bivalvia; order Cardiida; family Cardiidae; genus Cerastoderma; species Cerastoderma edule. Next base: position 1,207,033 of record OX401409.1, read on the forward strand.
CAATAAACCAAAGACCACTTTCGATTTCTTTACTTCTAAGTTGCTGAAACCCCATGATATCATTAAACAAGGTGAAGTGTCCAGCCTACTAGCGCTTGCTTTTTTGGGAAAACCAGTTTATAAATAAACTCAGGAATTCCTTCTCTTGCTGACAATCATTGGGCGAAATTGATCTTTTTGTCACATTGGTTTCTAAAATACTTTTGCAGCAGATGTGTCAAAGTAAAGTATTATGGAAGAAAACTTATAAACCAAGATTCTATTTTTTCTAAAGGGTAGATTTAACATTATGTCATATAAGGATTGATTGCTCATTAGACACAATTCATCCCTTTGTAACATTGCTTTTTAACCCCTTTACCAATCGACAAATTTTCGACTGTACAAAACGACATTTCAAAATGTGATAAAATTGAAAAATAATCTTCTGATAAGACAGAAATCATTGTGGGAAAAGGAGAAATTGCTTGTTATGAGCAATTTCTCCTTTTCCTTCAATGTCTTCCAGAGCTGTCTGCAACAAACTGGTCAAATGTCGTTATTGTTTAGTAATGGGTTAAATTACTATTGCAAATTGTTCACAATAAAGTGTAATAAGAGTAAGAAGCTGATACAGTAAAGTCTGTAACCATAACGTGATGCAGGAAAATCAAACTGCCGCACTGCCTGTAAAACAGGAAATGAACCAACCCATTATGTTCTACCTTGAAGTCACAGCAAAACCACCTTTAGGACATTAATTACCTGCTGTCAAATAACTGGTATTGATTAGATTAAGACACGACTGTACTAAAAAGACGTGTACCGGTACTAGAAATGTTAGAATAACAAAAACAGAATGAAATGATTGTAAAACCCTTAGAATGCTGGGTAATTTTCTTTTTAAAAAAAGATGTTTGTGTCGTCTGCTTTCCAAAACACTAACTATCTGCTAAATTTTGTTAAGGAAAGACACTCAGAGTAGCAAACTGGTTAGATAACAGGCTCACCTTAATTTTGTGGAGGAAAGACACTCAAAGTAGTAAACAGGTCAGATCAAAGGCCGGCTGCCAATTAACTTGGCGGCTGGCCTGGATCGAACCTGTTTGCATAAGCATGAAGTCTACCCTGTTTGCATATGCATGAAGTTGGTTCCAGCAATATAAGGGTTAAAGTGCATCTGCCTCTGCCACCATCAATTGATCATACAGTACTGGTTAGCATTTGACTTTACATCTTATACTAAGAATTTGCGTAGGGTTACTTGGTGGCTTACCTGGATCTAACCTGTTTGCAAAAAGATGAAGTTGGTTCCAGCACTTTACTGGTTAAAAATAAAACATTAGATAAAGCTGATAGAAACTAACATTTATGTTCTCAAGCTTTACTTATCTGTGAGCAGAGACAAGGTTCAGACAAACGTCAAAGCTAAGCTTGGTATCTATTTGTATGGTGTTTAATACTGTATCAACAATTTTTCAGCTATATAGCAACTTTCCTGGATCCACTAGTAATAGGCTAGGATTCTAAAGTGACTTGCCAAGGGCCATTCCCATGAAACCAAAGGTGTCGGGAAATGAACCCGGGACCCCCCAGTTCTAAAATCTGCCAACATAACCACTTAGTATCTTACAAACAAGTAGACATTCATTTGAATCCACTCAGCATCGTACATGGTGTTTAACAGTGCATGTTCAATGTGTCGGCACGAAAGAACTTTAATACCATGAAAGTGTTAAACCATGTTCGATTAGTCAACCTTATAGTAACTTTGTATTTGAGTCGAACTGTTCCCTCATAAAGGATTTGGTGAAAGCCGCGGCGGATGGTAATAAACCCTTAGAATGCTGGGTAATTTTCTTAGAATGGATGTTTTTGTTGTCTGCTTTCTTAAACCTTAAATATCTGCTTAATGATGATTAAGAAAGATATTCAGGGTAGCAAATAGGTTAGATTACAGGCAGTCCATCAATTTACTGGGCGGCTGGCCTGGATCCAACCATAAGCATGAAGTCAGTTCCAGCGCTAAAAGGGTTGAAAATAAAATATCATTTTCATTGCAATACCTGGAAGAAACAATTATGATAAAAAGGGAATAATCTAAGTGCTTGTTCACAGACAAGAAAATTAGAAAGAGCAAACTTAACAAAGTTTCATTTATTGATCACAGTTGAACAGTTGACAAAACACTACCCAAATGTTTGTTGGAAGTTATTTCACTTTACAAGGTGAAGGACTTGCTATAGCCTTGAATTGAACCCCCTAATAAGAGTTGTCCACATGCATTTGTTTTAAGGAGGTTTGTACAGAATTTCGTCGGTTAAACTGCAATGGATATTCATTTTGAGGTGTTTTAGAGACTGTTCAATTACATGTAAACTATATCACCCCAAGCAGAATTACGCATATGGGCCACGTCACGGGAAAAGGGGCACTCGGACATAGCAAACAATGTAGCCCCTGACGTGGTGGCTGGTCTGGGGTTACACTGTTTGCCATCTTAGAGGACATCAAGTTCTACCTTTAAATAAATACAAATGATAACTGTCGTGACTAGATGCTGGAATAATAGCGCTAAGAAAGAGCTGAGTCAGCGGTTTTTATTTATGTCCGAGTGCCCCTTTTCGCGTGACTTGGCCCATATGATAAACAATAAGACGGGATACAACGCTTGAACATAGAAAGTGCTTTATAGATATAAAGGATCAAAATAAGACATTGCAACAAGAACAGTTCTTTTAAATGTTCATCTAAGATTGTGAAAAAAGCACTAGTTGCTTAAGATGCTAACTGCTCACAGAATATTTGCTTTTGCCACTTATTTTTCTCCATGTATGTTGTAGAATTAAACAAAGCATTCTGCAGAAGCCAAATCCTGGGCTAAGAAATGTATATCTAGCATGAAGGATTATAATCACTTTTTTTAATCAATCGATGTTTCGTAATATATGCTTGAACACATAAAGTTTGCCAGGGAAGGCCCTTCAAAATCTCCTAGCTTTTAGAACCCTCTGTTCTTTTTCACAGACAGCATTTTGAAGGTTCTATGCAAAACTGTGGCAAGTCCGTCACTTTTGTGAAGGAGTTGCTATAGTCCTGCATTGGACCCTTGATTTGAAGACTGTTTGCGAAATGAGAATGTATGCTTCATACAGTACTAAAGATATGGGAACTTATTAGGGCATACATGCATTAGAGTGGTATACAGGTATTGCATATAGTAATTCATTAATTATAAAACACCATATTGTCTAGGCATTCTTTAGAACATTCTTGGCGAGGAAATTCTAATGAGCGCTGACATTAAAGAGTTATCCAGAAGCATTAAAGAAAATAGTGAGGGGAAAAAGCATCTTTTTCGAACCTCTGTTTATAATATTTTAACAATAACTCATGACCTTTTCTACTATAATGGTTTAAAAAAAAAATCATGGAGAAACAGGGGTTTAAAATCTGTTAAAGTGGGAATAAAATCCCTGGTATCACTTTCAACCAAGTACTTTATGCAAATATGGGATTAATAAAGTCAAATAAAAATGACCAAAAGAGCACTAAATAATAAATGGCTTTATAAATACAATGTACCTTAATATGGCCTCGTCGCATTAGAAGAATCTGAAATCACTACTGCCAATTGCGATTCAAATTATAATTTATTCAAGTTTTGTTATAATTTCATGAACATATGTTTTCTGGTTATATTACAACTGATTTTAACTTGGACGGTATTCATTTAAATGATGCAGTATAAAACCATGGTTGGCTAAATTCATCTTTCCATTTAGAACACCTTTTAATCATGGAAACCACAGGTCTTAGTCAAACCGACATTATGAATTAATGTCAACTGATGAAATCTAAAGTCAATATTAACAGTAAATTTATGTATGTTCTAGAATAATTGACAATTAACATAAAAGTACTCTAAATTCCCTTTCAAAGAATAGCTGTGACAGTAACATGTTCAGAAATATTATGTGTATCATGTGACTGTTGGAACCAGCTGACCACCTCTCGTACAGCAAAATCTTCCTTTTGAAACAATAACTTTATCACTGAAGTATATAATCAAGGAACACACTCTGCTTCATAAGGATTTAATTCATATGCCATGATTTTTCAATTTGAAGAAATATGTAAAAAGAAAAATGTCTCAATAGGTTATTTTGTTCAATCAACATTAAACATGTTTGCAGAAGATACCATTTAACCCTGAGAATGCTTGGTAATTTTCTAAAGATAGATTTTTGTGTCGTTTGCTTTCTAAAACCTTAAATATCTGCTTCATTTTTGATGAGGAAAGATACTCAGAGTAGCAAACAGGTTAGATCACAGGCCAGGGGCCAATTTACTTGGTGGCTAACCCTGCATTAGCATGAAGTCGGTTCCAGCACTATAAGGGTTAATTTTATTGTGACAAAAGGTGAAATTGATTGTCATGGACATTAACTCTCAATTTGTCAAAATGAATATTCATCATTCATGTGTCTTTTCAAGGATATTTTTGTCATCAAACATTTCTGAAAAAATGTCGTCTGATGCAAGTAGTTAGGAACAGAGAAGGGGGTTATAGTAGAGCCGTTCCAAAGTCAACACTTCCAATATATTGTAAAGAACTATTGAGTTTATTTTTATATAAACTACTTGACCAAGGAAGAGTGAAGCTTTTATACTAAAATAAGTAGATAATATAGTGATCACCCTTGTCATGAATTACCAGCAATTTAAAATGTGTATTTTGCCAAATAAAGTTAAAAAAATTGTAAGAAAAAGGAAAATAATGCTTAAGACAAGCATTTTTTTCTTTTTCTTAAACCATCATTGTTGGTAAATATTGAAAGAAATATGTAATTTGGTCTACAAAAAGCTTTATATTTTTTATGTACAAGTAATACACAATATTTTAAGTGGAAAGGTCAGTATATATATAATAATGTACCTTTTGATCCTATAATAGGAGTCAATTAACAAACTTAATTGAAATGACCAAGTGATCCCAGGTAACATGAATGGCAAAGCCCAAAGGTAAACATACTAGTTGATATAAGGAAAAAAGGAATCCAAATACAACTGCCAAGAAATTCTCAAAGCAAAGGATATTTGCAGGAACCTTGATTTGAAAACACAGTAATAAAAGTAGAAGTTCTTTACTAGATGAATTTCTCTTCTGACAAATTACTTTCTTAACTAACTTGCAGCAAGCATATTAACCCTTATAGTGTTGGAACCGACTTGCTTATGCAAACGGGTTTGATCCAGACCACTGTGATCTTAACTGTTTGCTTCTCTGAGTGTCCTTCCTCATCAAAGTTAAGCAGATATCATTCTGAGGCTTTTGAAAGCAGACAACACAAAAATCTATTTTTAGAAAATAACCCAGCATTCTAACAGTTAAAGTGGATGTACCTATGTATAGAGCAAAGTGTAAGAGTAAGCAAAGGAATCTGACAATGACTTGTGAAAGGCGTCTCAGACAAAAGAATGAAATTGGACTAATTTCGTTCCAAAGAAAACATACAAGTGTTAAATGAAAAGCTTGGGTCAAGCTGCTATAAAAACAGACTAACCATTCGAACATAATTGAACCATTACTCAAAATGCAAATATTTTACCATACCTAGAGGTTCAGACAAAAGACCTATTTCCCAAATAGAGGGTTTAATGCAAGACTATAGTAAGTCCTTCATAAACATAAACCACTTGGGTTAGGGCTATAGTCTTGCATTGAACCTTTGATGTTGTGGTTGCTTTGTGGAATCGTTGCCTATTGCCCAAGCTAACGGCTTTATTGCTTATATAAACCCTATATTCGGGGTTCAATGCAAGATTATAGTAATTAAAGTCCTTCATAAACATAAACAGCTTGGGTTAGGGCTATAGTCTTGCATTGATCCTTCGATATTGTGGTTACATATGGAATCATTGCCTATTGCCAAGCATGGAGCTTTATTGCTTCTCTAAACCTTATATTGAGGGTTTAATGCAGGACTATAATATAGTAAGTCCTTCATAAACATGAATGACTCTATTATCTTGCAATGAACCTTCCATATTGTGGTTGCTTTGTGGAATTGTCTTGATGAAGCAATTCTAACAATGGCCTACGAAATAGGGTGTGAATTATTATTTTTTCAAACATTGCAGGTAGCAAACTTTTATATGTCTCTTTATCTAGAGTAATGTAAAATATAAGCCCATATGTCCTCCAAAAATTACATTTTCATAATGCGCCATTATTTCTTTCTCTCTCCACACTTATCAATTATATTCAAGTGAGAAAGAAGTCAACAATAAGTCAACAGCTTGGAAAGATTATAGTGTGGTAATGGTGAAAAATTTCAATGACCATCGATAGGTGTGCTGACCAACACAATAAGACTGAAATACTGCTGAAATTGGAGTTTATCCCTTTACCAAACAATAACGACATTTCACCAGTGTGTTGCATTTGGAAAGCATTGAGGGAAAAGGAGAAACTGCAGTTTTCTGCCCTATCAGAAGATTATTTTCCAACTTCACACATTTTGAAATGTCGTTTGCAAACTCTTTCAATTTGAGACTTTCGAAAAATTGGTGTTTGGTAAAGGGTTAAGATGTAATGAGTTCATTGATTTCCATTTTGGTAAATTATAAATCAACTCTGTGCAATAAAAAGTAACAGCCAACATTCTTATCTTGTCAATGTCCTTGATTTATTGAACAAAGTCAAACATAAGGTGACAAAGTTTCGGTTCCCCAAACACCAACCCTTTAATGTTAAATCTTAAAATCATTACTTTAAAGACCTAATGAAAATAAATATACAATTATAACAGGTGGATGCTGTGTTTTATGTCTAAGCTGATATTGACCATTTAAAAACCTATATTGTGAGTTATTAGTTCGAGATTATTTAAACAATCTAAAGATATGCTGACCACGATGGGGATGAGCATTGAAATCATTGAAGGATGAATAGCTTCGCCTTGATTAACCTCTAGAATGCTGGGTAATATCTAATAATAGATACTTGTGTTGTCTGCTTTTCAAAAATCTTAAATATCTGCTTAATTTTGTTAAGGAAAACTACCAACCATCTATACTTTGATGTATATCTAGCGCTTCTATACATACAACCATATTCCGCTGTGTGTATACAGTCAAAATGGTATATAAGGTTCTTAAAGTGCCACAGATATATCCGCACTATAGGAAGTGAAAAGTTTTTTTTTTAAATGGGTTTTACATCACATCAAAACTATTTCAGTTATGTAGCGATGCCCGCCTATTAATGATGGAGAGAGACCCCATACTCAACTGCCCATAAGGGCCGGTCAAGGCGGGTAGAACCATTGGCATTCCGTAAGTCAGTCAGGAGACTGCCTCTCATGAAAATCCATATCCCTCTCAGGATTTGAACCCACGCGTAGAGGGGCCATGTGTGAAAAGGTTAAGTTGTCCAAAACAGGTGCGTAGGAGGTATAAGCACGTTACGAAGCCCGCAACCATTGTATGAAGTAGGGTGGGTTAATAGATAATGTCACATAAATTATGCCAAGTACCTCCTTTCGTATATAATGACACCTCGAAAAGTGTGACAAGATTTACAAGAAGCAGACCTCCATGGCCTTAGATGTTTACTTGTCTAACATAAGTCAAACATCACCTACATAAGGAGACCATCGAGACCAAAAGGTTTGTTGACTCAAGGTAGAATACCAGGGTCTTCCCCAGGAACTTTTTCAGGCGCTGAGGTAATTACAGATTCATCCTTAAATGGTGAAGTTTTAGGATTCTTTTGGAACTAAAAGAAAAAAAAAATACTGTAAATCAAGTCAAATGTAACAGTCAATGTTACAAGCATGTTGATCAGCTGTGGAACAAATTCAACATACTGTGGGCAAATCCTTAGAACAATTGGATCAATTCAGGTGCCCGGGGAGTGCTCATTTTTTTAATTCAGGTGCCCAAGAGCGCTTTAAAGACCTAGGGAAGACCCTAAATACCCATAATCCTCTATTTTGAAATTTTATTCCTTCACCGGAGTACTTCGGTTGTTCTCAGTATACATTGATTGGGGCCGGGACCATTCGGTTTAATGCTAATATTCAAATTCGGTTTAATGCTAATATATAGTTCTGGCTCCCAGGAATGTATACCAAGAAAGACCAAAGTATTCTGATGAGAGAATGAGTTTCAAAATGGTGGATTGTGGGTTCTCTTCCTAAAAATCACCAGATCTAGCTGCGAGAGTACCTAACTTGGAATCACATGATCCCTCTCTGAGTTCAAATCCTGGTGAAGACATTGGATAATCATGAGAGGCAGCAAGTCTCCTGGTTAACAGTTCATGTTATATATATAATTTAATCAACATTAATTTTGTTATGTTTAACCCAGTACCAAACAATAACGACATTTGACCAGTTTGTTGCAGACAACTCTAGAAAACTGTATTGGAAAAAGAGCAATTCTTCCATTTCCCACAATGTTCTCTGCCCTATCAGGAGATTGTTTTTCAATTTCATCATTTCGAAATGTTGTCTGCAAACCCTTTCAATTTGGGGCAGTCAAAAATTTGGCATTTGGTAAAGGATTATGGAAAATAGTCAGCACAAGTTTGTTATATGCAAGTAATGTTCATGAGGGGATTATTTCCCATAACCCATTACCAAACGCCAAATTTTGGACTGTCCTAAATTCAAAGAGCTTGAAGACAACTTTTCGGAAGGTGAGGAAGTTGAATAATAATCTGCTGATAGGGCAGAAAACATTGTGAGAAAAGAAGAAAGTGTTTGTTTAGAGTCATCTGCAACAACCTCGTCAAATGTCGTTATTGTTTGGTAATGGGTTTAACTCTATATCTATGCTGGTAATTTCTGGCAGAGAGAGGGAGGGTTATTATCGGATCAAAAAATATTATATTCCTTAAATTCTTTCAGTGGTCATTGTATGCTAGTTAATCGGATTTATAATCAACCTTGGATCTCTAGTTGTATTTGGTTGTACAAATTAAAACCCAGCTTATTCAATGGTATAAATCCTTGTTTACATTGACAAATATAGCTGGCAACAATAACCATAAACTATTTGGTGAAAGTTGGTGAATACTTTCTTTCTTTGATTGCTAAATAATAAACAATCTATCCTACTGTCACAATGGTATTTTTAAAAGGTTTATTCCTAGGAATATCAAAACAGGTACTTGATTATGAACATGATGGGGGGAAAAAAAATTAGGAACTATCTTTTTTGAGAAAAGAAGCAATTATTCATGTGTATTCAAGTGTATCAAAAGTGGTATAAGGGCTTAGAACATTTTTTCAATAATACCTCACTTTGATGTATTTGCCACAAAAATGTTCAAAAAATTGTGAAAAAAAAAATTGTGAAAAAAAAAAATAACCCAAAAGAACAATAATTGGGGGTGGCACCTTGCCCTACTCCGTTATATTGGTTGAAGACACAGAATTTATTTGACAAACTGTTAACCCTTTACCAAACAATAACGAAATCTTACCACTTTGTTGCAGACGACTCTGGAAAACTCTGTGGGAAAGGAAGAAATTGCTCTTCACAAGCAATTTCTCCTTTTCCCACAATGTTTTCTACCCTTCAGAAGATTATTTTTCAATTTAATCTCATTTTAAAATGTCGACTGCAAACTATGTCAATTTGGGACAGTCAAAAACTTGGCATTTGGTAATGGGTTAAATGGTGATAGGATAAAGACAGATAAATCATGTATTGCCTGTTAAATGGGTAAATAGGTAAATGTGAAGGATAGGAGACATTCATATCTATGCTCATTCATATCTATGCTCATCACATTTTAATCGGACATCCGACAATCGGTGTAAAAAAGATTTGTAAAACAAGGCCAACCTTTTCTGATCATGTTGATATCAATAGTTATTTCATTCAAAATTAACCCATTTACCCTTCTGTATAAGTAAGTATGTTGGTTTTTACATCACATCAACATTATTTCAGTTATTTTGTGATGCCCAGCTCATAATTAAGTTAAGGTTATTTTGGACACAAGTCCCATGGGGGTCCTCTTCGCCATTGCAGTACAAACAATGTTACAGTTATGTAACAGCCAATGATGGAAGAAGACCCCAAACTTGACTGCCCGAAAGAGGTGGTCAAGTTGGGTAGATTCATTCATTGGCATTCCATAAGCCAGCCGGGAGACTACCTCTCATGACATTTTAACCCAATCGGAACTACTCGGGTATTTCCGTGAGCTGTGAAATACACCTCGGATATAAGTGTAGGGTTACAATTTTTCGGGTAAATCGGCATCCGGCAATTAACACATTTTCTAACCGTGCAAGTTAAGTAGTTTAATGTGTATGGAAGGGTTGGACATCCTTTTAAATAATCTTTTTATCAGTAACTCATACCAAATGGCAAAATTGTGGTTGTGACATGTAAAGTTGTTTCCTCAATCAAATTTAACGACTTTTTAGATTTCACATTTAAGATCTATTTTTAAACACGAAAGTGAAGTGTCGTCATTCCGCTGGGAACCAATATGGCGTCATCCCTATTATTTCAGAGGTGTTCAGATTGATTTTAATCATCAGAGTGCTGGATAATTTTCTAAAAATAGACTTTTTTGACGTCTGCTCTCCAAAACCTTAAATATCTGCTTAATTTTGATGAAGACATGTACTCAGAGTAGCAAATAGGCAAGATCACAGGCCAACCACCAATTTTCCAGTTGCATAATAGTAAACAAGTCTAGACCGCCAATAAATCAAATAAATATTTCAAAAATGGTCGGAAGTCCTTTGTTCGAACAGCTGAATAGGGGCCCATTCATTGAACAGCAAAACCATTTGGTAGATCAATAGAACCAATGCATTTCATTCCTCAGAACAGCTATGTTTTATGTTGTAAGCTTAACCCTTTACCATACGTAAAATTTTCGACTGTTCCAAATTGAAAGAGTTTGCAGACGACATTTCAAAATGGGATGAAATTGAAAAATAATCTTCTGATAGGGCAGAAAACATTGTGTGAAAAGGAGAAATTGCTTCATGATTAGGCAAACTGGTTAGATCACAGGCCAGCTGCCAAGTAAATTGGCGGCTTGCCTGTGATCTAACCTGTTTGCTACTCCGAGTATCTTTCATCATCCAAATTAAGCAGATATCTATGGTTTTGGAAAGCAGACGACACAAAATCATTTTTTTTGAAAATTACCCAGATACGTCTTCAAGGCATTCAAATGAGGACACAATCATGTAGTAATTTTCATTTATTCTTGTCAGTGGTTTATTTTGAAATTGGACCAGTCCCAAATCCAATGTTGGTGACATAAATCAACCCCTTACCAAACAATAACGACATTTACCTCTTTGTTGCAGCCTACTCTGAAAAACACTGTGGGAAAATGAGAAATTGCTCGTGACAAGCAATTTTTCCTTTTCCCACAATGTTTTCTACTCTATCAGAAGATTACTTTCCAATTTCTTCACATTTTGAAATGTCGTTTGCAAACTCTTACAATTTTGGATAGTAGAATATTTGGCGTATGGTAAAGCGTTGATCGTCTGAGTGTGAACCAGTCATGTCCATTGATCTGTTTTTTATTCAGGACATATCATTAATATAATGACAATATCAATGAATATTCACCAGCGGTCTGAAAAGGCTTGACTCATAAATTATTAATTGTATGTAGACTTTTTGAAATCTTCCTTTGTTAAGGAAATCATTGACAACTGAAGAAAATGTAAATAAGAAAAAACTTAAACAGAACTTTAAAAAAAAGACTGAAAATAGATTTAAAAAAAAAAAGATTTTTTGAATGGTATATTCTCCAAAAAGACAGTTTATATGTTTTCCTTATATAATTTGTCACAATGATTTCAATGTTCATATCAGTAAACAAAAATTCATATCCAAACGATTCATCACTTTCACACAAGATCAAATAAAGGGCGAAAAAGGAATATGTAATTGGTAATTTAACTAACAAAATTGCGCAATTTTGTTTTCTAGAAGTAAAAGGCATCAGAAAATAACAGAAGTCATTTAAATATTTCATCAAAGCGATGTATCCATCTATCTAAATGTTTTAGGAAATTTTGTTTTGTTCAAGTTTACCTTATATGTTTTACATTGATAGTGAAGGAAGATTATCAAACTTGTTCAAAGCCACTCTCAATGACTGCTAAATTTTTTTTTTACAATCCTGTATACTAAACCAGAACTCGGCTCGTTTTACGGGTTAGTCCTGGAAATATTCACTTCGCCTATAGGAATTCGAACCCAGTACCCTCGATACAAAAGAGACGCTCTACCACGGCACCACTGCTGCCCATAAAAAGGAGAGTACTTTTTCTGATGAACAAATACAGGAAAATATCAATATGACATGTATTTTATCCAAACATGGAAGATTAGAGTATTAAACCATCTTAATCTTATACAGGGAAGAGCTACTTTGGATGAAAAGCAGACGGATTTTCAGTACAAACCTTATCCCATAATCCTTAATAACCCTTATAGTGCTGGAACCCACTTCATGCTTATGCAAACAGGTTAGATCCAGGCCAGCCGCCAAGTAAATTGGCGGCTGGCCTGTGATCTAACCTGTTTGCTACTCTGGGTATCTTTCTTTATCAAATCTAAGCAGATATTTATAGTTTTGGAAAGCATGCAGACACAGAAATCTATTTTGAGAAAATGACCCTGTTACAATGAAGGTGGTTTCTTGAACGCAGAGCCCTCTATTTCATTTTAGACTTGTTACCAATTGTTGAGCAGTTGCGGCTTAGCCATATATGTGTTTGACTTCTGATGGACTTAAACACATTACTACCTTATGCCTCATTTTTGCGTCTTGTAGCAGACAATTTTTAAAAAACATTGTGTCAAGAGGAGAAATTACTTGTCACAAGCAATTTCTCCTCTTGCCACAATGATTTTACAATCTATTCACATATCACAACAGCAGGGCTGAAAGTTTTTTCACATGTTTACAAAGCTATTCTAAAGTCGTTCAAGTAAAAAATATTATCTGCATGTGGTAAAGAGTTAAAGGACTTATTCAAAATACTACTAATAATTTTTCATATTCCACTCCTTTAATAATAGTTTTAGTTAACCTATCCTATAGGCTTAGAATAGAGTGAAAGTCATTTATCTTAGGGTAGTTCTTAGATCAATTTTGTATAAAGAGTATGATCCTTTAATCCTATTTAAAAAATTGGCAAGTTTAGAATGTATGATCTTTGTTTTACTTTTCTTCCGCTATATGAGTACCCGGTAATATGAGTATATATAAAGATTAGACATGAATGAAAGTGCTAAAACCCTTTGAAGAAGTTGTATCAGACAACTTTATGCTTTATGCAGCTGGCCTGTGATCTAACCTGTTTGCTACTCTGTGTATCTTTCCTCAACAAAATTAAGCAGATTTGGAAAGCAGACGACACAAAATCTATTTTTAGAAAATTACCCAGCATTCTAAGGGTAAAAAACTATTATCTGCTGTTGCTTTCAATTCATCAAATCACAAATCTAGCTTTCAAAGCTGGACTTCAGTAAATGCTTTATGTTTGTGAAAGACTTACTATATATAGTCTTGTACTGAACCCTCAATATAGATGTACACACTTATTAATAATGAATTTGTATTCCTATGGAGTAAAGGTTTTTGTCAATCTCAAATATATCAACATTTCATATATCAGAGAATGCGTGACTCTTTTTTTACCATTAATAACAGTAACAACTTGGTCATTATTATGAATCCATTATAAATTTTATACCATTATATAGAATTTCAAAAGAAATTCGAATTACAATCAAAGACCATGTCAATCATGGCGGTACATATTTGAGGTAAGGCAGCAATTACATAACTTCACATGGATACCTCTAAACCCATTACAAAACAATAACCACAATTAACCAGTTTGTTGCTAACGACTCTGGAAAACATTGTGGAAAAAGAAGGCATTGCTCTTAACGAGCAATTTTTCCTTTTCCGACAATGATTTCTGCCCTATCGGCAGACTATTATCCGATTTCATCACATTCTGAAATGTCGTCTGCAAAATCTTCCAATTTGGGACAGTCGAAAATTTGACGTTTGGTAGAGGGTTTACCCCAAAGTCCCTTCATAAAAGATATTATGACTGGTCCAATTTAAAAACCAGCAGCAGACATCATTTATAAAGTATTTAGTACATAAAACTTTTTATCCTGTCACGAGGGCAATTCACAGCCCGATAACAGGGTGCCATATAACATTTTTTTATAACAATGCTTATGATCTTATGTCAGAACAAGATGGCTGTGCCACAGGTATTTTTGCCTATGATATCCACATCATGTACAGCACATCAGTTGACCATCAACTTTCTGGTTCTGGTGGAATATAATAATCCATGCTTTATAACGGCATAAAGTCCTTCAATCAGCTGAGAAAATGCAGTTGACAGGCTCGCATGACTTAATTAAAAACATCTCAAGTTGACTGTGATTTCTCTCACATACTTTTGGATTAAAGTACATTGTAAATTCACTGTATACGCACTTTAAAGATTAAAAATTATCTAATTATACAGTACTTCTAAAGACTATTCTTCAGTGCGTATTATATAACAGTACAGCTGTTGTGCAGTTTTAAAGAAATTATTATTTAACTTCCGAATTTCCTCACATATGTGAACAAGCACATTTAAACCAGTATTCATAGTGAGTTGAATTTTATCACATTGTTCCATGAATAATAATTATGTACATAACTGCAGTGTTTGTTGGTAAATATTTACATTTGAAAAATACAAATACCACAGTCTGAATTTCACTATTGATCTATACTCACATTTACTACCATTAAATCCTCTAATATTATTGTTAACCCTTTCTCAAACAATGACGAAATTTGACCACTTTGTTGCAGACGACTTTAGAAAAAACATTGTGGGAAAAGGGGAAATTGCAAGCAAATTTTCCTTTTCCCACAATGTTGTATGCACTTTCAGAAGATCATTTTCAAATTTCATGACATTTTGAAATGTCGTCTGCAAACTATGTCAAATTTGGACAGTCGAAAATTTGGCGTTTGGTAAAGGGTTAAACTGGTGATCAATATTATTTGAACAGTAATATGAGCACGCCATCTTGTTTTCTTAGAATTTCTAATCTTAGTTTATTGCTACTGCTGTTTACTCAGGTAACTATCATTAATCGGTAAAGTTGTGAAGATTATTGCTATTGACATTTCGAAACATTGTGACAAAAGATTGTTTGTACATGGTGAATTCAGCTTTTTCATCACATTTTGATAATATTACCAGGTAATCATTGATAATATTACCAGGTAATCATTGATAATATTACCAGGTAATCATTGATAATATTACCAGGTAATCATTGATAATCTTACCAGGTAATCATTGATAATATTACCAGGTAATCATTGATAATATTACCAGGTAATCATTGATAATATTACCAGGTAATCATTGATAATATTACCAGGTAATCATTGATAATATTACCAGGTAATCATTGATAATTTTACCAGGTAATCATTTTGATCTAAGAACAATGAGGCATTGTGAAGCAGGTGCTATAGTCTTGCATCAAGCCCGACAATTATAGTCTTACATTAAATGTGGACTGTTACACAAACAAATATTACAGAATGAGTCAATTATTAGAGTAAAGAAAGGTAAATTATCAGCGAATAACAGTAAAACACTTCACACATTCATCTTTATGTATATGGGTTTTACACCGCGTCAACATTATTTCAGTTATGTAGCGATGCCCGGCTGTTAATGATGGAGGAAGACCCCATACTCAACTGACCATAAGGGCTGGTCAAGGCGGGAAGAACCATCGGCATTCCGTAAGTCAGTTGGTAGACCACCTCTCATGAATAATCAGGCATATCCCTCATCAGGATTTAAAACATATCCCTCATCAGGATTTAAAACATATCCCTCATCAGGATTTAAAACATATCCCTCATCAGGATTTAAAACATATCCCTCATCAGGATTTAAAACATAGATTTCCCTCATATCTCATCAGGACAAAACATATCAGGATTTAAAACATATCCCTCATAAAACATATCCTCATCAGGATTTAAAACATATCCTCATCAGGATTTAAAACATATCCTCGGATTTAAAACAATCCTATCCCATATCCACATATTCATAAAAATAAAAACATATATCCCTCATATTTAAAATCCATATCCCTCATCAGGATTTAAAACATATCCCTCATCAGGATTTAAAACATATCCCTCATCAGGATTTAAAACATATCCCTCATCAGGATTTAAAACAACACGGAGAGGGGCCATGTGATTTCAAGTTCTGTACTCTAACCACTAGGCCAGAGAGGTCCGACTTCACACATTCAGTTATCATAATAATGCTTTGGGATGGGCCTTATTATATTACAAGTGTCTTAACCCTTTCCCAAACAACAAATTTTCGACTGTCCCAAATTGAAAGAGTTTGCAGATGACATTTCAAAATGTAATACAGTAATTGGAAAATAGTTTTCTGATAGGCCAGAAAACATTGTGGGAAAAGGAGAAATTGCTCGTTACGAGCAATTTCTCCTTTTCCCTCGATGTTTTCTGCTCATTACGAGCAATTTCTCCTTTTCCCTCAATGTTTTCTTAAGTCGTCTGCAACAAAGTGGTCAAATGTCGTTATTGTTTGGGAAAGGGTTAATTAGTTAACCTGACCAGTTTAACGATTTGTTATACTTTTCTCCATCAATACTCAATACCCAATCAATAACACTAGGGTCTGTTTAACCCTTAGAATGCTGGGTAATTTTCTAAAAATAGATTTGTGTGTCGTCTGCTTTTCAAAACCTTATATGTCTGCTTAAATTTGATGAGAAAAGAAACTCAGAGTAGCAAACAGGTTAGATCACAGGCCAGCCGCCAAGTAAATTGGCGGCTGGCCTGGTTGTAACCTGTTTGCATAAGCATGAAGTCGGTTCCAGTTGTATAAGGGTTAATTGCTTCCTGTTATGCCTGTTCCCGTTGGTATGTAGGGCAGCACCAAAGCATTTCCACTCATAAATAAATGATAAAAATGCATTTTTTATTATATTTGGTAAAATTTACCAATGTTTTTCTTTTCTCCAAAGCTCTTGCTTCAGGGTTGTCATTAATATTTGGAATAAGAGGCCAACTTTCAATTTGAGGAGGCCAATGAAGCTAACACCCAACAAAAATTAGGTGTTACTTATGACCACCTTTTTTGTTATGTGAGCCAACCAAAATATCATTTGAAGCTGACAAATTGGCAGGCGGCCGGCTCTTAATGACAACCCTGATTGCTTACGTCTACTGCAGCAGATGTACCAAAGTATAATTATGGAGTATAGAGTTAAGTACATAGAATGGAAGAGTCAGCTATTCCAAGAGTAGCCCTTAGATGGACACCCATTGGTCGACGACCAAGAGGCAGGCCCAAAGTAACCTGGCGTAGATCAGTTGAGAAGGAGATGAGGAAAGAAAATTAGAACTGGGGTCAAGTTTAGACATGGGCGAGGGACCGACTACATTGGGGAACTCTGGTTAAGGCCTTATGGGCAAATCAGCGCGATGAGGACTAGATAGATAGATAGATAGATAGATAGAGTTAAGTAAAACCTGCTTTATCAATGAAAGAGATTATCAAAAACCTAAATTTAATTTGACAAAACACTTCCTTTAAACAATCGAGAAGCAGATACAAGAACTGTCAACCGAGGAATTCACAAACAACATTTAACCCATTACCAAACAATAACGACGTTTTTCCACTTTGTTGCAGACAACTCTGAAAAACACTGTGGGAAAAGGAGAAATTGCTAGTAACGAGCAAAATATCCCTTTTCCACAATGTTTTCTGGCCTATCAGAAGATTAGTTTTCAAATTCATCATTTTGAAATGTCATCTGCAAACTCTTGGAATTTGGGACAGTCAAAAATTTGGCATTTGGTAAAAGGTTAAATAGAATGTTCGTTTTCTCATGATGACAGATTTGGGTTTGACTTGGACAAAACAGAGTATCACATTTAAAATGTTCTCTGTAATATTGTTAAGTTTGTTTTCTTAGGTTTTACAAAGCGTTCTCAATGATTCAGCTTCATTGCAGGGTACAAAGCCTATCATGGAAAGGGAAAGACCCATTACCTAACAAACCCCGGCAAAAGATTTAAGAAATTATTCATGAACTTCATGAACATTTCATGGCCTTTCATGAGCACAGAACTTTGTCATGAAATTCATGAAGAAGTTCATGAACATCAAGTACAAGTTCAAGAATGAATTCAATCATGAACCTACAGTCAAACTTGTGTTAAGAGACCAGCCTATGGGACAGAGTAAATTGGCTGTTTAAGACAGGTTGGCTGCTTAACACAAATTGATGTGCACTATAAATCTAACAATGGGACTTTCTGTAGTGGCTGTTTAAGACAGGTTGGCTGCTTAACACAAATTGACGTACACTATAAATCTAACAATGGGACTTTCTGTAGTGGCTTTTACGGCAGGCTGGCTGCTTAAAAGGGTGGCTGCTTAACACAAGTTAGACTGTATTTGCTTTATAACAAATAGTTAAGTTCCTGTCGGATGTATATCGAGAATGAATGAAGTAATCCGACAAAAGCATAAGTTTCGAAATGGCGGATTATGGGTATTTTACATTAAAGGCAGATAGGTAAGGGGTGTTCCTCTGTACACAGGGTATAATGAGCTAGGCATTAAAATGCAATTGATAACTTATGGTTCACCCATTACCAGACAATATTGACATTTACAGACAACTATGAAAAACATTGTGGGAAAAAGAAAAATTGCTCATAATAAGCTATTTCTCCTTTTCCCACAATATTTTCTGCCCTATCAGAGGATTATTTTCCAATTTCATCACATTTTGACATGTCATCTGCAAACTTCTTTGGTACAGTTGAAATTTGGCGCTTAGTAAAGGGTTAAGATAGAGAAAAAACAGGATTTAAAAGAAAAACTACTGAAAAAGAACCACAACATTCACCTTCAATGTAGGGACAAATTGATCACCGATCCCGACCAATTTATCACAGACTATGATACCTGACAGCCTAATCTCCTAGTCTTACTTGTTATCTACCATTTTATCCTTTATTTGCCATTGATAGATATACAGGCTTCGCTATTCATCAAAAGGTACTTAACCCTTAGAATGCTGGGTAATTTTCTAAAATTACATTTTTGTGTTGTCTGCTTTCCAAAACCTTAAATATCTGCTTTATTTTGTTGAGGAAAGATACTCAAAGCAGCAAACAGATTAGATCACAGGCCAGCCGCCAATTTACTTGTTTGCATAAGCATAAAGTCGGTTCTAGCACTTTAAGGGTTAAACACTTTCCCCCCACATACAAACACATATATAAAGGCCTTTGGGACAGACGATGTTTTGAAAACAAAAGGTGTGCTTGTACATTAAGAGAAAAATCTTCATTTGTCACAATGATTTAAATTTTTATTCATCCTCCATTTGTCTTGTGGTGTTGCAATCAATTTTGAAATTATCAATGGCAGGTGTTTTTTTTGGTCTTTCCTTGTACTTAGTCTCTGTATTTCCCTTAAAAGCAATTTCGACTTTTTTCACAATTGTCTTGTGTTGGTGCATCTTAGAACTCTATTCATTCATTCATTTTTTCATTTATTATTCATTAATTAGTTAATTAATTGATTAATTCATTCATTTATGCATATAAACTCCAGTTTTGTAAACTCTGTAATTAAATTTTCTGTAAGAGTGAATTTGCCATAACAACATGATATCAGGTGAAGGGCTTATATACATGTTTAATTATTGGCAAATATTCAAACTAATCCAAATCCAAACAACAATAATCTACTTTTAATCAAAATGCAAAAAAAATCATGAATCTATTCAAACTGTTACAGATGAACCATATGAATTCATTCAAGCCAAATTTAAAGTTCCCTAAAACTACAGAGAAAAATATAAGTCAACAAATTAAAGGGCACAAACAAAAATCAATAAATATAACAAACAAGTTTACTAACAACCAAAAGGGTCATCAAGATTAATTAACAAAACAGAAGAAACAATTGCTTCAAAGAATGTTGAAATACATACTATTCCATGACATAGCTTCAGCCGTCATCTTGGCTTATCCTCTGTGCTAATATCCTAGTATAGCAAGACAACGATTAAACTCCAATTAAACTGATTACAGCATTAAAGATAGCGAGGATATTCGTAAAACAAGCACTGACAGTCGTGACAATTCTCGTATCCAAGGCCGGTCTACACTGCCCCGCGTCGACTGTTGATAAGTGTCGAATATGGATATCCGGTAGACTTCAATAAGGAATCGTAAGCGTTAAGTTGTGAGGTATAAATACAACTGAAATACTACACCTGCAAAGGTGGCTTTACCCAATAGTTAGTTATTTAACCCTTTACCAAACAATTACCACATTTTACTAGTTTGTTGCAGAAAACTCTGGAAAACATTATGGGAATAAAAGAAATTGCTTGTATCCAGAAATTTCTTCCTTTCCCACAATGTTTCCTACCCTATCAGAAGATTATTTTCCAATTTCTTCACATTATGAAATGTCGTCTGCAAACTCTTTCAATTTTGGATGGTCAAAAATATGGCATTTGATAAAGAGTTAACACTTTACCAAGTGGCAGGTTTGTGTGTCCCAAATCAAAAAGAGCTTTCATAGATTGCAAAATTTTTCATTTAGAAAGAAGAAAAAACATAGATAGAAAAGAAAATCTACTTTTTAGCAGTTTTCCCTTTTCGAACAGTTATTTCAATTCATATACAGCAAAAATACATTTATCATGGACATATTTGGTAAAGGATCAGAATTTTGTACCCTTGATATTGGAAATAGAACAATTGCCTTAGTAAGATCACATAATAATCCATTGTTGGTTTTGTCACAGTGTTTTGTTTAAAACTATTTCAGCCTGATACTGAAAAATTGGGTTATCTTGTTATATGCTAAAAGGACAAAATGTTTAACATGAAAAGTGATTTGTATCTAAAATAACATTTCTTCCACAATACCAAAACTATGTGGCATGTTTTGAGAGATTAAAAAAAAAAGAAAAGTAAAAGTGAAGAAAAAGAAATGATTACTCCAAATTATCAATTACTCTAGTTGACATAGATATGATCAACATTTTTTTTTTTTTTTTTTTTGATACCTAAATTTCAGGTCCCATGTCTTCATCAGGGGTTTGTTTCTAATACTTTCTATGGCTAGCCTATGAGACAGAGTAAATTGGCTGTTTAAGACAGGTTGGCTGCTTAACACAAATTGATGTACACTATAAATCTAACAATGGGACCTTCTGGTGTGGCTGTTTAAGGCAGGTTGGCTGCTTAAAAGGGTGGCTGCTTAACACAAGTTAGACAGTACTATCATGGGTAATCATTAAAATCATGTCAAAAAGACAATTCTTATGAGAAGTGCCAACTTCAAAATAGGGCAAACATACATGAGCAATTTAAAGACAAAGCATTTGTTACAAACCCATATCTGCTCATACTAGACTAATTTATTAAATTGTGACTTTATCCTGATTTCAATAGAATCTTATTCATATTACAGCTGTCAGAGCATCAATCAATACATCTGATATTTCCTCAGGATTATTAGAAAATCATCTAAAACAAAAATGGCTGCTTTTCCATATTAAACCATTTATGAAACGCCAAATTTCGTCTGTCCCAAATTGAAAGAGTTTTCAGACCACTTTTCAAAATGTGACGAAATTGAAAATTAATCTTCTGATATGGCAGAAATCATTGTGGGAAAAGGAGAAATTGCTCTGTAAGAGCAATTTCTCCTTTTCCCACAATGTTTTTCAGAGTTGACTGCAACAAACTGGTCAAATGTCGTTATTGTTTGGTAATGGGTTAAACAAGGTCGTACTGCTCAAATTGGATTTCTAGAGTATAACATTCACGTCTGAGAAAGGGTCCGCCTAACTGAATGGCAGTTGGAAGTGTGTTTATGTGTATTTAGTTGTTATTTGCAAAACCGCTTAACAGTTGCCAAACCAAACAGTTGTACAACCTGTAAAAAACTACTTTTAAGGATTAAGACTCTCGATCTTTAAATATCCAATCATACGCTGAAAGCACTATATTCTAGGTGGTTATCTGACAGTGAACCTATTTATGTATCCTAGTGAAATTTATATCTCAATAATTCAATTCTACAGCAGACTAATCCCATTTCTTCTTAACTGTCTTTTTATTTTTTCTTACTGTTTTGGGTTATGTTCTGTACAGTAGATAAACAATAAATGATACTAACCCTCAGAATGCTGGGAAATTTTCTAAAAATAGATTTGCATGTTGTCTGCTTTCCAAAACCTTTAACTACTGCTAAATTATGATAAAGAAAGATACTCAGAGAAGCAAACAGGATAGATCACAAGCCAGCCGCCAATTTACTTGATTGCTGGCCTTTATCCAACTTATTGCATAAGCATGAAGTCAGTTCCAAAACCTTTAAAATCTGCTAAATTTTGATGAGGAAAGAAGCTCAGAGTAGCAAACAGGTTAGACCACTGGCTGGCCTGTGATCTAACCTGGTTGCATAAGCATGAAGTTTGTTCCAGCACTATAAGGGTTAAATCTTCCACTGCAAATGCATTAAAATGGGTGCTTATGTATAAACAAGATTATAAAGATATGGGTTAAAAAAACTCAATACAAAATACAAAGCATTGGGTTAAGTGTCAAAGTGGTTGTCAGGTGAAAGGGTGCAAATATTTTTCAAAATAAAATAAACCCACCAATTACTTTTGAAACGCTTTCACTCGACTTTCAAAAACTCAATGAATATTAATCAAAGAACCTTCATCCTTTTGTGCAAGTTAAAAGGAATGCTTTGACATGTAGATGTTACTGTTACATAAAAAAAAAGGCTATTGAAAGAAGACTTTCCTATTCATGAGTAATAATGATTTTGCGCAGTAGTTTGAAATGCATTAACATTCATGTAAAAAAGGGTCCATTCCTATACACTGGTAAAATAAATGTACTAATTTGTATGTTTTGCAAAGCCATTTTCCTTATACAGTGTATATTGTACTTCAACAGATTTGTTCCAAGCCCTTTAAACCAAAAATTTTAAACCATTGTGCCAAAGGTAGACCATGTTCATGACTAGCAAATTCTGAATCTCCTTTTGTCCCAATGCTTTTTGAAAGTCGTCTACTGCAAGACTAAAAAATGTTGTGTTAGGTGGTAATGATTGTGTTAAACTACTAGAGCAACAAGATGATGAATTTCACAAGTGAAAACTGGATACATACAGTTTCTTTCGCTATATATTCAGGGATTTTTTGTGTTGTACAACAGGGACCTGTAAAGAGGCACCTTCCCAATTGGAAATTTCTTTAAAATAATCCACTTTTCCAAAAACTCAAAGTCACTGCAGCTTTAAGGTTTCCCAATTGAGCAATTCCTTGATAAAATTTCCCAAAGTGAACAGTCCAATTAACCCTTTACCAAACACCAAATTTTTGCCTGTCTCAAATTCAAAGAGTTTGCAGACAACATTTAAAAAAGTGATGGAATGGGAAAAGAATCTTCTGATAGTGGAGAAAACCTTGTGGGAAAAGGAAAAATTGCTCTTTACGAATAATTGCTCCTTTTCCCACAATGTTTTTCACAGTCGTCTGCAACAAAGTGGTTAAATGTCGTTATTGTTTGGTAATTAGTAAAGGGAACAAAAGCCCTGATATTGCCTCATCTTAAAGCTGTGAAAAGTCACTTTCTAGATTCATAAATACAATAGAAAAAAATACAAAGCACTAAAACCATAGTTATAACAATAAAAGGATGGAACGTCATTACTGTCAAATAAATTTCTGTTCTGTCCTTTCCCTATTCATAAACTATTGATTTCCAATAGATATGTATCAAATGAAAGTTAGGTTGTATTTACAATACTCAATAGACTATTCTTCTGTTTATATAAGAACCTTTGATAATTAATGAAAATAAAGATTACAGGGCGGAGCATTTAACCCTTTCCCAAACAACAAACTTTCGACTGTCCCAAATTGAAAGAGTTTGCAGACAGCATTTCAAAATGTGATGAAATTGGAAAATAATCTTCTGATAGAGCTGAAAACATTGTAAGAAAAGGAAAAATTGCTCATTACGAGCAATTTCTCCTTTTCCCACAATGTTTTCTAAAGTGGTCTGCAACAAAGTGGTCAAATGTCATTTTTGTTTGGGAAAGGGTTAAAGAAACCTTGTTACTATGTTATGGCTTTATCTAATACAAATGCCTTTTTGTGCTTTCATTCAAAGATATTTTGAATAGTGTATTATGCCTTTATGCATGTAACATTTTGTTTAGCAAAATTACTATTACTCAATATTAGTTACCTAATTACCAAATGAGTTTTGAGCATTCATAGTTAGAAATGGTCATGTTTCAGATAAAAATAGGAAAAGAAAAAGAATCTGAAAATGTCAGTAGTCAATGTTAAAGGCACATCAAAGGAGAGGAGTACAAATAAATTACTGAAAAAATATATGGAGTTCTTTTATTATGTTCATAAAAGTCATGAAAATTAGTTTAGGGATGCATTGAGACCCTAGTTAATAGACTCATTTAAAATAACTTATTTTGTGCTTGAAATATAGTTGTCTCCAATTCAATCATGTTTATCAACAACCTGTTTGTTTACATATTCATAATAACGAATTCTGATTGGCCGGTTAAAAGATGTGTGCATCAACTGTCAAGGTTAGAGGTGAAGAATCACGAAATCTGAATTATAAAACTTGCTAATCTGGGTTATTTCTGGTTTACTTTCACATTTCAATTGTGCTGATTGGTTTTTTTGGTAAGAACTATTTGATTCTGCCCTAAAGTTTACCAAATAAAGCAGTTTGATATAGCATTAATCTCCTTTAATGGGCCTTTAAAGGGACTAACTCAGAGATTTGTGCTCTGTGAGTTATAAACGTTTAGATTTGATATTTACAAACATTATCACTAAACCAAATACCATATTCTTTTCTTTTTTATTTCTAAGTTGCTTTTTTTCAATATGACTCACTATAATGAGTCAACAGCGACGCTCGAGCAAATGATTTCAGAACACCTTTGTCCAAACCAATTATGTTACTTGATATGATGTTAAAAGCAACAATGAAAAATTGCTGAGAAAATGTTTCTTTATCAAATAGAAAAGATGTCTCCTTATATTACAATGTCATAAACAAATGTTCCCTCTAACAAACTCAACAGTTATATATGTGTAAAATTTTAATTACTTTTAAGGTAATTTTAAGTTATATGTTAAGTTAACTATAAAGGGCGACAATCTTTATGCTACCCTGTAATTAGTAAGAATTAAGAACAACAGCAAAAGACCATAATAACTTTTACTTCATGATACAAAGTAAAAACCAATGTGGCAAGCAAAGATATTGCTTGTCACAAGAATATCCCCCTTTTGTCACAACTTGGTTTCATACACCATGAAGGTTTTGTTTATTATAGGGTCACCCCTAGTGAAAGGGCCAACCAGTTTGGCTTATACGACAGACACTTTTCACTGATTATACCAATGCCCTCCCAACTTCTATCACTATGCCAGGCACAAAGCGGATATAATATGGTTACCATTAATTTGACTAGCTCGCGGCTCAAGAACCGGTTATTTTGGAACAAGTCCCACAAGAAACATTTTTCTAATAAACAGAAGGCTCAAACCTAAAACCTCAAACCTCAAACCTCCCTATCCCGAGGTAGATACCTTAACCACTAGGCCACAGTGACCATATGCTCAAAATGATTGATGATGAAGTACACTTACCGGAGTAGCCTGCCATCTCCCGTTTCAAGACCTCCGTTAATGTATACTCTAGTTGCTTTTTATCAGCCTCCTGATGATGAAACAATACGATTTATATAATTATTTTATAAGCGCTGACATCACATCGACTCATTCTGAAGAAGATTTTGCATAAGAATTAAAAACTCCTTGTGACAACAGAATAACGTGTTTGAAATGACCAACTTTTAGTTTTGTTGTAATTTCCTAGTTACAATATTAAACTTAAAGTTAATTGTGATGGAAGCTTGAAGCTTGTATGAATCACTCTTGATAACTTCTTCATGGATACTTAACCAGTAACACAGCCTTTAGGGATTTAACCTGTTGTTCACCTTTAGAAAATCATTAAGTCTGAACATTTTTATCTTTCTCCTTTTTCTAAAATGCATCAGAAAAAAGGATTTTTTTTAGTCTCAGGCTGAAATAACATGAATATCATAAGCATTTTAAATCTGTCTAAGATGATTTTTCTTTGTGATAAGTGGACAATTGTACCACCAACTGCTAATTGTTTAACAAATGATGCTGATTGATTATCAATAAAACAATTTTGTGACTAATAAATCAGTGCAAGTCCAAATTCCCCCAGCATAGAAAGGTTTTCATTAAAATACCTTTATCTGTGCTTTCTTGGTTGGTATCGTCACGAAGGAAAAGAAATATTAATGACTTTAATTGTTCTTGTTTATAATCGGGACATTCAACATGTGTACTGTTGAATTTTCCCGCTACAAACTGATTTGTTTATAAGGTCTCCAGGGTTACGTTTCCGGTCTATATTGCTATGGAAAATAATTAAGACTTCATTTCCGAAAAATAACATTGCAGTCATAGATCATTGAATATAAATAAGAAATAATTTTTATCCCCCAAAATATCAATATTAATGACATGTCCTACTTGTTTTGACCCTTCTTACTCACTGAATACAAAGAGATTGTTTTTTATAGCTTCAAATCCGTAAAATTTAAATATCTATTCTACTTTTGAGCTAAGCGGAAGTGAGAGGAATTTGCGCATGCGTTAGTCTAAATATTTTTGTAGAGACTTTCCTGTCAAAACAAACTGCTTCAAAATTCAGAGTTTTTCAACAAGTCACCACAATGACAGATGCCGATCATGAGATCCTGGTATGGATGTTACCAATTGACCGTTTTTGTTTGTATAATGGCCGAAATTGATGCACTATGTCCCAAACGACAATATCCGAACACTGTTAACCGGTTAGATATTGAACTAGATTAGTAACCGACGTGTCCTATAACCGACGAAGACGACACATTTCTACTATGTTGTTGATATATTTTCACTGGTTGTGCATGGCGAAAATAACCAAAAAGGCCTTGAAAGACCAACAATCTGAAATCCATGAGTATACATGTAGGGGCAATGACTCAGAAATAACTACAGTCCCAAAATCATGTCCTATGGACTTCCTTCCAATATGGACAATTCATTTGGGAGTTATCAGCTGTTTGTTTCTTAAATGTTGTAAGTAGAACCTCATAATTTCAGATGCTCCCATAACGATTGTAGAAGAGTGATATCAAATAATTTGATGTGATCATGAAATAATAAGGTATTTTTGCATTGGGGAATATCTCTTGTCACATCAAACTTTTGAACAATGCATTTAATGGAAGACATTTCCAATGGTATTTTTGTCGCTAGAATTAAACACAAATAACTCCCTTATTACAGTAAACTATTAAATGGTTATGTCTTGCAGTTGTAAATTAATACTACCATATTTATCAAACTTACCAAGTTATTCATAGAAATGATGTCAAACTGCAAAACAGTTGTTGCGGAACATAACTTAACCCTTACTCCACAATGATACTACTCCAATTTCTTGATCCAGAACAACTACTGTCAGTAATGGTCAGGACTCAGGCCATTTTTTTGTAGATAGAAATATATTAAAGTAATGTTCACCATCAATTCAAAATCAATATAAGAAACATCTGACTTCTAGTAGCAATTGATTATTGATAAGTTGGTTAAAGAATCTGATCTCAGTTCATGAGAAGTTGTAGTGATAATCACCTCTACTTATTTGCAGATTAGGTATTTAGATTGATGTACTGGTAAATTTGAAGCAATAGAAGAAAACAACTAAAGGCTATATAAGAAATATAACAAACATTTTCATTGGCATATTTACAAGAGTATGTTGTGGAAGAATCAGAAAATTTGTTTGGCCATTGAATTGTATCAACACAAGTGACAAGTTATTACAGACCACTGCAACAAACTGAATTAATTGCTCATAATGATAAATTTATCCTTCTACCACAATAGTTTTCACTGAATATCATAAAGTTATACTCTTTTCATGCCATTTTTTATTTGCATGTCATTTTACTTTCAATACATTCTGTCACAGCTTTTTTCCTTAAATTGGGAAAAGGCATAAGCCTGGTGATTTTGGGAAAGTTTATCAATGAAATTGCTGAAACAAAAAAGCTCTTGTGACTTTCCATTTTTTGGGAAAACTTCAAGATATAAAAAAAAATCCTTATTGGAAAGGTGCCTTATATGGGCCCCAGTTATATAACGAGAAAAAAGCCCTGTGTCAGAAAATGTCGTTTTTAAGAATAATGTTGTAGTTTCTATAAAAAGCCTCGCGCATTAGTGAAAGCTTATGTGTCTCATTGGTTGAGACCCAGTCACATGTCTTTGGGTAACCCTTTCTCCCTGTTGTGAGGCAGTTAGATCCAGACCACCACTTGGAGAAGATGTACATTTAGTCATACCATGTGGTGTTCTATTTACCAAGAAGAATAGTGCTTCAGGAGCTGACTTAACGAAACTTTGTAGGCCCTAAACCCTTGACTGACTGAAATCCCTATAGTCTGTCAGAGACCCTCTTTGGTCTGACAGACTTTTATATAGACAAAAAAGAAAGTGTTCAGTTTTGTCCTACTGGTCTCAGAGATTGGGGAAGTCTGCGGGAGCAGTTCGGAATGGTAAGTCGGACTCTGTCATTATCATATAAAATACTACAATAGTTTAACATGCTTGAAATTTCTTTACTTCAGGCACGGATCCACTACTATTGCCGTGAGCAGTATTACTGCCATATGGAAGCTGCAGCGGAGGATGGTCTCAAGAAATTCTCAAACGACGGTGTCCTCAAATTCTTCAGAGCTTATTCCATGATTCTGCAAGGTAAAGAGAGTTTGTTTGATTATCGTGTTAACTATGTATGATAATATTGATGCTTCATACAAAATGATTAAGAAATAGAATAATAGTCATCAAGAATTGAAAAAGTATCATTTTTAATCCACAAAGTCTGCACATGTATGTTAATGGATATTGTTTCAGAATTGTCACTGAAACTCATTGCAACAAATAAATGACATTGCTTGACTCATTTTATATCTTTAGCAATGGTCATAATTTAGATTCAATCATATGAAAAGGAAGAAGTTAATTTTGTATATGGATGTTTTAATGAAAGTTTAAGAACAAAAGGGCAGACATTAAAGAATAATCAGGTATACTTTTGCCACAGTGTTTTTAAATACCTTTTGTTGCAAGGCTCTGCAGTTGTTCAAAACCTTAATGGAAAAAGTTCATGCTTTTTTTATTCCATTAGATCGCATTCAGGAAGGGATACGAGAATTAGATGTGCTTAAAGACAAGAGAGATATTAACCTTTGTTCCACAATGGCGTTAATGTTGGCTCACAAGAAGGGAAATTCTGTTGGTAAGTAGGGCCAAATGATAACCCATCTCGTTGATTTTTTTTTTAAATTTTTGGAAAAATGTGTCTGGTACCAGTCAAATTGCAAAAATCGCAACATTTTTTTTTCTCTTAAATCAGGAATTTTCATGAATGACTAAATTTGAACATAAGCTTTATTGGGAACTTTGATAGAAAGTAAGGAAATGAGATTGGAAATGTTTTACGGTACCAAACAAATCAAATTTCTAAATGGCAAACAATGTCTTGGAAAGATTGAATGATTGATAAATGAATTAGCATTGAAAATATTTAAGCAAAGGAAAGGTTCGTTCAACATAGTATATTTCCTCAACAAAATTAAGCACATATTTAAAGTTTAAGAAAGCAGACAACACAAAAATCTATTTTTAGAAAATTACACAGCATTCTAAGGGTTAATAGAAACAAAGATTGAATCAAATGAACTTTGCCTTTTAGATCGTGAGGCTGTTACTGAACTGGATTCCAAGTTAAAAGAAGAGAGGAAACAAGCAGGAGAAATGGTAAACCTTGATAAACACTTTTCTTTATGACCTGCAGAATACGTATAATTTCATTAAGACATAATGTTCAGAATATTGTGACAAAAGTGGAACATTTTTATAATAGAAAGTTTGCCATCTGTTATGATTTTTAAGTGGTTATTGCTTAGATAAATGGCCACAATGTGATATTTTCCTGTATTAGGAAAAATTGATTTTGTCAACTGTAATTTTTTTTTAAAAAAGTTCTCACACAACTCTGCTCAAACTGATTAGAAACAAGTCCAACAAAACAATAGCAGTTAATACTTTGATATTTTTTCTTGGTTTAGTTTAAAACTTTGATGTAACAACTTGAAGTTATCCTTAATTCTTTGCCATGATTAAGACTATTATACATTTCAGTTGGATTTTTTTTTTTTTTCTTTTTTTTTACGAATTTGGATAGTGTATTATATGATTATTGGTATCTTCCAGGGTCTTTACTATGCGGGCCTGTTCTTGTTTTTCACTGGGAAGCATGACAAAGCAAGAGAATACATTGACAGAATGTTGAAAATGAATGGGGAAAATAAAGAGGTATTATAAAAAAAATTTTTTTTATCGTTCAAACTCTTTCAAACTGTTATAATCTTCTACAAAACAAACTAAGGATTTAAGATGTGTTCTGCTTACACCTTTTTTTTTTATTTATTGTTAAAAAATGATAGAATTCCTTTCAACTATAGTTTGTATTTGCGTAAATAATACCTTCAAACAGAATGATCATTTCACCAGCAGTTTCTCAAGTGAAGGCCAATCAGCAATCTGTTCTTTATCAATGAGGGAACGATTACTGTGAATAATGATGAGTTAATACAAGATTATAGAAAGTGTTTCACATCTGTGATGGACCAACTAAAGTTTTGCATCAAACCCTAAGTATACTTCACCCTAACAACTCTTGTTGCATACATTAGTTTCGGCAGATGTTGGTTGCTAGTCAGTCACTTCAGATATCCAATTTCTGCTTTTGTCATGACATTTTATATTGAAATGCATTATTACTATTTTTTGCTCTTGTTTAGAAAAAAGATGGTTTTAATTTACCTGTTGTGTGTAAATTTGTAAAGTCTATAGTGTGCATGTCATGTATTAAACTTGCAGTTACAGAAAGTTGCAGTTCTGCTGAAATGATGGTTCCAAGTTACCTCTTGTGTGTAAATTTGGAAAGTCTATAGTGTGCATATCAGGGTATTCAACTTAAGAAAGTATTTATATGTCACAGTTAACCTTGTAACTGTTTCCTTGTTATTTCAGGGTCTAGTTTTGAAGGGATGGATAGAAATGATGAGTGGCAGAGAAATAAAGAAAGCCATCAAATTTTTTGATGATGGTCTGAGGTATGTTTATTAAGACAGTTGATGTTTTTAAGGTAGAATACCCATAATCCGCCATTTTGGAATTCATTCTTTTGTTGGAATACTTTTGTCGCTCTCAGTATACATAAATCAGGGCCGAAACTATTTGATTTAATGCGAATAGTTCCAGTCCCAACGGATATATACCAAGAACAATCAAAGTATTCCGACGTGAGAATGAATTTCAAAATTCAAGATTATGGGTATTCTGCCTTAAGAAAGGGAAACAATTGACTTATTTTTGGTCTTATTTTCTTCCAGATGTAAAAGGTTCATCACTTAAGAAGCGGAAATATAATATATCTTTTAGAATTATTAAAAGGCTATAAAAAAGATTCTTCCAACCCACATCACATTTCTTTTTATGGTGGTTCTAGTAGTGTATTCAGATGGTGGATTTGACTATTGAAGAACAAAAGCAACCCATGTTTCCATAATTGTTCTATCATAATATGCGCTAAATGACCTTAGATGTCAATGCACCATAAAACACCATTCATTCACATGAGTGGAAGTATTCCTGATTTTCAGGGTTTTGTGAATTTTTGTCCCTATATAACGACATAGCAGACATGCCTTTTTAGGATAAGGAACCAGAGATTTCAGGTTTTTGAAATTCTTCAACTTTCACCCATGCATTCATTCATGCATACATATTTGTTCTATTAACATTCTAGTGTTGACGGAGGTCGTGACATCAACGGTTTATTAGGGCGTTCAAAACTTTTGGAAACCAAACACAACTACAGTGGGGCCCTCGAGAACGTGAACCAGATAATCGTGAACTACCCACGCTTCATCCCGGCACTTATCGAGAAAATGAGGCTGCAGCTTTGTCTACAGGACTGGGAGGCATCCATTGAAACATCAGCCAGGTACCAGATTATGAGATATTTGTTTGTCTTTATAAAAGGTTTTGTTTATTATAGTGTCATCCCAATTGAAAGTGCCAGCCAGTTCGGGTTATGAGACACTTTTCACTGTTTATATCAAGAACCTCCCAACTTCTAGCACTATGCCAGGCGCCAAGCGGATATAAGTCGGTAACCATTAGATTTAACTAGCTGGCGGCTCACAAACCAGCAATTTCAGAACAAGTCCCATGAGAAACATTCTTTGGACCAACGCCTCCCGTGGGGCTCAAACCCTCATCCTACCCGTCCTTAAGGTGGACGCCTGAACCACAAGGCCATGGTGACAGATATAGATGTGTGACATTTATATAACTATGGGTCATGGGTACTCAATAAAAATGCCTTAGATTTATAATGTTCCTATGCATATCTGCAGGGGTATGTTCTTATCCTGGGGTCAATACTACATGATATGATTGGTTATAATGTTACAAAGTAATTGTTTAAACTTATTAATTTCACTTCAATTGTGACGAAAATTTAGCAGCTGGCCCAGATCTAACCTGTTTGCATAAGCATGAAGATGGTTTGATTTTCTGTTTTGTTTCAAATCTTTCATGCTTTATTTTCATTTTAATGTTTGTTTGTTTGAATCTATAAAGGTAACAGGATAAATAGAATAGATGGTTGGGTACTTTGAAAGGAAATGTTATTGGGTTCAACTTTGTATTATAACCCAATTCACCTTGGCTCACTAGATAATATTCATATACCTTGCTCCATACCATTTCCGTTTCAAGAACGTTGGCCAGGTTTTTATCCCCATTAGGCAAGGTGAAAATTGCAACACAAATCGGTGTGAGTACTGGTTTATTATCCAGGAAGCAGTCATTGCGATTGACTTTGATAGGCTTAAATATGCTTCCTTCACAATCGATATAAAACAAATCAGACAAATAAATCTAATGATCAAGCCATCTATTCTCTATTTTTTTATGTCTGTTTGATGAAGTGGTTGAATGATTCATCTTTGATTTTAGGGCTCTGGGAGAGGATATGCACTGCCTGGAAGCCATGCGGTACCAAGCCCTTCACATGCTGTGTCGTGAAGGGAACTATGCTGAGGTAAATAGTCTTATCCTTGAACTGAAGGACCATTTACAACTTGGTTAAGGTAGGACACCCATAATCCGCCATTTTGAAACTCATTTTTTTGTTGGATTACTACGTTCTCGGAATATATTTGTCAGGGTTGTAGCTATTCGTTGTCAAACGAATAGTTCTGGTCCAGATTTATGTTCATAAGAACGACAGAACTAATTCAATGAAGGAAAGAAAATTTGAAATGACAGATTATGGGTATTCTATCTTAGTAATCAAGGGAAACATTTAAATGAATGAATGGCTTCAGTATTAGCTGTCTGGATGATTTGCATCTAGAATAAACCTATATATTATTGTTTGTCTTTTGAAAAATTGTTGCTTTACATAAGGATAATTTTACCTTTTGATACACTTTGTATTAACTAGCAAGAGAATGAGCAGGTATATGTCACATGTCAATATCAGGTGAAGCAATATTACTTCATCTGTTGTTAACTAACCATTAGAAATAAAGTTAATGACTCCATTCATACAGTTCCAATTTTAAAACAAATTCTAATTGTTTTGGAGGAAAGGTTTTAAACTAATTGATATCTTTGATCATCTTATATCTTTCATTCCAAGTATGCTTTTTTCTTCATTGACCAGAATTAACCGCTTAACAAGTCTTTCATGAACAAATTGAATTTCCAAATCTAACAATATGGAAAAAGTGTTTAAATTGATTAATTTATTTAACTTTTTTTGTATCAACAGGCAGCAAGTAAGATTGGTGACATAATAACAACAATGGACAGATTTGAACCTCGGAACTCACTGATGTACTACAATATGGCCCAAGTGTTCTGTCGAATGGTAAGGCAAAACTCCTATAATGATATCTCATACGACAATATCCAAATACTGATAATGGCAAGATATGGTACAGGGAACCGTTTTATTAAACTAAACAGTTTACGCTTAAGATTTGCGTAAGTCTAAAACAACAATTCCTCTTATTTCAATATTGGACGAAGCAATATTGCAAAGTGGCACATCATTGGAATCGTCTCTCTGAGACGCTTCCAATGAAGGGCCACATTGCAACATTGTACTTTCATTGAAGATACTATCCATGTTTATCAATTATGACTTACGCACATATATTCCGTAAGTTGTTTAGTAAAACGGTACCCTGGATTAGTATTTGATGCTCCTTATTTCAGACAAATAAGAAGCTTCACTATCATGTTCTTGATGTATTTCAGTTGGTTCTGCATGGCAGAAAATCATTGGAAAGGCCCTGAAAAGCCAATGATCTAAAATCTATGAATATGCATGTAGGTGCGATGACTAGTAAGATTGAAATGACCCAACACAATCCAAGAAAGCCAAGATGTCCGATGAAGGGTCTAAGCTGTCAGTCGCCATTTTCTTCAAATGTGATATCAGGATAAATCTGATGCTAAGAATTATTTTAATAACTGTTATAGATCGATAGATTTATTTGGTAAAAAGATATAACATTACATGGCACCAACATAGTAATAGAAATATAAAAACGTATATCGTAAATGCAATAATGTTGAAAAACCAGAACAGTACTGTTGTATGAATAATATGTTATTGCAGCCATTATGTCATTATATGTTTACCTTTGACCTTTTAATGTGGTTAGAATAGCATGATGTTGCAGTATTTAGCTTTTTCGTTTTTTTAGATATATAAGGATATATACATGTATGCATCCTTTTCAGTGTTCTCAATTGAACAGGCTGCAGGCTTACATGACCGTTCAAATTATTTTTTGGCCAGTTCATATTCGCCTAGATGTAAAAAATCGCCCATGGACCCTCTCATAAGAGCCGGTTCAGATTTTGTTTTGCGCCTGAACAACCAATTCTTATTGAAAACACAGTGTAGAAATAGCATAGTGTTCAATATCTAATTTTAACTGACCTTTTCAGTGTGGTAGAAATAGCATGGTGTTACAGCAGACCTATACGCTAATGGAGAGAGCTGTCAGTTTGAACAGCCAGAACGCCGAGTACATTACAGAGCTTGGGTTTCAGCTCCTCCTTCAGGGAAAAATTAAGGACGCCCTGCGCTGTTACAAAAATGCAATGAAAATAGACGAAACCAGCGTATCAGCTTTAACAGGTGAGGAAGAGGTCTCTCATTTCCATTTATTATCCATATGTTGAGGACAGTGGTCCTCTGGTTGACTGTTGGCCTCAGGACAAGAGGGTGGTGGGTTTGAATCCTGTGAGAAGAATGTTTGGCCTTATCACCTTTCATTTATCCACATTCGGCGCAAGTACTGGTTATGATCCTGGAAGGGAAGCAGAATCGTGAGTGATTAATCATCTTCACAGATAAAGTTTGATATCTCTGTTTTAAAAAATGTTTCACTGAACATGTATTTGTCTTCAGATAAAGTTTAATACCTCTGTTTTAAAATTTTTTCTCTGAACATTTATTTGTCCTTAGATAAAGCTTGATATCTCTGTTTTTAAAAGATGTTTCACTGAACATGTATTTGTCTTCAGATAAAGTTTGATATCTCTGTTTTTAAAAAATGTTTCACTGAACATGTATTTGTCTTCAGATAAAGTTTGATATCTCTGTTTTTAAAAGATGTTTCACTGAACATGTATTTGTCTTCAGATAAAGCTTGATATCTCTGTTTTTAAAAGATGTTTCACTGAACATGTATTTGTCTTCAGATAAAGTTTGATATCTCTGTTTTAAAAAATGTTTCACTGAACATGTGTTTGTCTTCAGATAAAGTTTGAAATCTTTTGTTTTAAAAGATGTTTCACTGAACATGTATTTGTCTTCAGATAAAGTTTGAAATCTCTTGTTTTAAAAGATGTTTCACTGAACATGTGTTTGTCTTCAGATAAAGTTTGAAATCTCTTGTTTTAAAAGATGTTTCACTGAACATGTATTTGTCTTCAGATAAAGTTTGATATCTCTGTTTTAAAAAATGTTTCACTGAACATGTATTTGTCTTCAGATAAAGTTTAATATCTCTGTTTTAAAAAATTTTCTCTGAACATTTATTTGTCTTCAGATAAAGATTGATATCTCTGTTTTAAAAAATGTTTCACTGAACATGTATTTGTCTTCAGATAAAATTGATATGTCTGTTTTAAAAAATGTTTCACTGAACATGTATTTGTCTTCAGATAAAGTTTGATATCTCTGTTTTTAAAAAATGTTTCACTGAACATGTATTTGTCTTCAGATAAAGCTTGATATCTATGTTTTTAAAAGATGTTTCACTGAACATGTATTTGTCTTCAGATAAAGTTTGATATCTCTGTTTTAAAAAATGTTTCACTGAACATGTGTTTGTCTTCAGATAAAGTTTGAAATCTCTTGTTTTAAAAAATGTTTCACTGAACATGTATTTGTCTTCAGATAATGTTTGATATCTCTGTTTTAAAAGATGTTTCACTGAACATGTGTTTGTCTTCAGATAAAGTTTGAAATCTCTTGTTTTAAAAGATGTTTCACTGAACATGTATTTGTCTTCAGATAAAGTTTGATATCTCTGTTTTAAAAAATGTTTCACTGAACATGTATTTGTCTTCAGATAAAGTTTGATATCTCTGTTTCAAAAATTGTTTCTCTGAACATGTATTTGTTTTCAGGTATAATACGATGCCAGCTGATTGAAGGTCAGATAGAAGATGCTGCTCAACAGTTGGAATTTCTTGGAGAAATACAGCAGAGTATTGGGACCTCAGCTGTAAGTGAGGATGTTTATTGGCTAAATCAGGGTATTGGGGCTGATAAGGGTATTTTTATGTCATATTTATGATATTATCAAACCTACATGTTTATGTTGTGGTGCAGTTTGTTAGGAATAGATAGAAAAATAAACAAGATAGGAACTAATTCTAAAGATTTGTTAGCCTGGCATATATCTTTCTTACTTTCTTGAAAATTTCGAGAGGCTAGAATCACGAATTGTCGAGATATGCATTGAAACATGCTCTAAAAATGGCAAATTTTGAGCGTTGTGCAGTCTTACTTAAAAAGAAATTGTATCTAAAGTTGGAAATTCTCTTATTATCGGAAAGAAATAATGCTTCTTTTGGTTTGTTTTAATGCAGAATTTTGTCCTGCACTTTTTGCTTCTTGAAAAAAATGATAAAATATGCATTTTAAAAGAAAAATACCCTAAAATTCAAACATATACCGTTTGTTTTATTCCAATATTTTGTACAAAATAACATTTATTATAATTTTTATCGACGTTTACAATTCAGTTTATTGTTATGGTAAGTAATAAGACCGTTTGAATTACAGGACTAGCCCTGATTTTTACATGAATGCTTGTTCTTTGTTAAACGTTCTAGTTCAAAAGTTTGTAGGGTCTGTAACTTTTTCAAGTTTATTTGTTAAACATTCTAGTTCAAAAGTTTATAGTGGCTGTTACCTTTACAAGTTTATGTGGCAATAGTTTTGTTGTTTACAATGCAAAAGTATCAAATCTACATAGGCCAGGCCTTTTTCTCACTCTTAGAGGGAAAAATTTAATAGCCTTTTTTAAATAGTAAAATTGGGAAATAAGGGGGGAAAATCATGAGTCTTTGCCAAAGGGGAAAGAAAAACCCTGAGGTAAACTCAAATTTAGGGGAAAACTGCATGATTTTAAAGAAAATTACAGGTTTCTGTTATATACTTTAAAAAAAAGCCCTGTAGGCTCATGTGTATTCATATGATGTCCAAGTCTTCCATAATTGGGAATGCTATATAGTAATACTAAAGAAAAGTATTAGATAGAAAAAGTTACAGAGCTACACAAAAAACTTCAACATTTAAATTTTCATTTGATAAGTTTAATATTTTGAAGGTACTCATAAGATTCATCCCCATAAGATTATTCTAATTAGAACATACTAAATTTAGCTTTATCTTAGATGGGGATACCCTCTTGAACTCTAAGGAAATGATGTTGCTAAAATTTCGTTTTTGGGGGTGAGACTACTTTTAGCACCAATACAGTGTTTTAGCCTTATAGGTATCAAGAGTTAAGGGTCTCCATGTCCTAGTGGATAGAGTACAGAGCTTGTAATCACATGGCCCCTTTCCTTGTGGGTTCAAATCCTGTTGAGGGATATGGATGTTCATGATAGGTAGACTTCAAACTGACTTACAGAAT
Source organism: Cerastoderma edule (assembly GCA_947846245.1). Classification (NCBI taxonomy): domain Eukaryota; kingdom Metazoa; phylum Mollusca; class Bivalvia; order Cardiida; family Cardiidae; genus Cerastoderma; species Cerastoderma edule. Next base: position 1,245,633 of record OX401409.1, read on the forward strand.
CAAATAAGTTGATTATTGGGTCTTCCTCCATCATTAAGAGTCGGGCATGGCAACAAAACTGAAATAATGCTTATGCTATGTAAAGCCCTTATGAATATTAATAGAATATTATTATAACAAGGGTTCAGTGCAAGACTAGTAGTAAAGGGTTTATGTTTGAGAAGGACTTACTGTAGTCTTGCATTGAACCATCTATGTGTGATATATTTGTGTAGCACTTTACTTGTTAATTCTGTGTTGATGGTTTCTTGATAATTCAATGTATATTTCATGTTCCAAATTCAGGTGTAGTTGTTTTTGATTCGTTTGAAAAGCAATGAAAATACATTTTGAGTTTATGAAATGTTCATATTTTTTCTACAGTTCTCTTATTTAGGTTTATTTTGAAATAAAGAAACATGTTAATCTTTATATCGCAGCTTTGAATGAAGTTATTGATTCATACATCTTTGATTGCTGTTTGCTTGTTCAACCTGATTTAAATGAATTCTCCCATATGGGAATTATTGACTTATCAATATTGGAGACAAACTACACAGTGACATGAACTAGGAGCTTTCTTAAAGTTTTGAGAAGAAACCATTGTGACTAAAGGATGAATTTCTCAACAGGAGCAACTTATCCTTTTATTAGAGATGATTTTAAAAATCTCCCACAACAGACTTGGCAGTATTATAAAATAAGGGTTAACCAAAAATAAAGTATTTGAAAAAAAGATGACTATTCATAATCAACCTTGTTTTTAGAAACCATATTAAAAGGAGACATGATTGTGGTGTATAAGACAATTAACGGCTTAATGCAGACACAAGTCATTCAGAAAGCTCAAGTAGGAGCTTTCGGAATGACTTTTGTCCTGTATTAAGATTGATTCAGGCTGAATAACCTTTAATGCACTGTTGAAGTTATAGAGAATAAAATGATATTATCCAGAGAGCTGAAAGTGATAATAATCCAAAGCTGAGCCTGATAACATTTCCCTTTCAAAAACACCAACCATCTATTCTATTTATCCTATTACCTATATGGATTCAAATAAACAAACCAAAAATGAAAATAAAACACGAAAAAAGAGAAACAGAATAGAAAATCAATATCAATTGGTGCAGGCAGCAATCACGTGATCTAGTGACAGATATCAAAAATGTTATACAGCGCCATGTTATTGGTCTGTAAATTGCCCTGATGAAACGATAAAAGTTGCCTTAACTCATTGTCAAACAATTGCAACATTTAACCACTTTGTTGCAGACATCTCTGGAAAACATTGCGAAAAGAAGATATTGCTCTTAATAAGCAATTTTTACTTTTCCAACAATGTTTTCTACTCTATCAGAAGGTTACTTTTCAATTTCACCACATTTCAAAAATTATTTCAATTTGGGACAGTCAGATATTTGGTGTTTGGAAAAGGATTATTACAAAATTGTCTATATCATATTTTCTGTGTAGGACCTGCTATACCTGAGTGCTGTTCTGGCTATGAAGAGGAACAAAGGACCAGAGAAGTGTATCGAAGTACTCAACACATCCATAGAGGCCCACTTTAAGGTGTTAAAGGTAAAATCTATTTCTGTAGAGTATTTGAGAAATGTTGCTTTATATTTGATTCAAACTATTTTTTTTTCATTGATTGCGAAACAAGTTCTTTCAACTTATATAGAGGCCCTCTTTAAGGTGTTGAGGGTTAGATTTATTTTATAAAAGTGTTTGAGAAATGTTTCTTTGTATCTGATTCAAACTATTATATTTAACATTGATTGCAAAACAAGTTTTTTAACTAATATAGATGCCCACTTTAAGGTGTTAGGTAAGATCTATTTTTTTTTGAGTATTTGAGAAATGTTCCTTCATGTTTGATTTAAACTATTTTATTTAACATTGATGGTGAAACAAGTTCTTTCATCCTACAAAGAGGCCCACTTTAAGGTGTTAAAGGTAAGATCTGTTTCTTGAGAGGACTGGAGAAATGTATCTTCATCTTTGATTTAAACTATTTTATTTAACATTGATGGTGAAACAAGTTCTTTCAACTTATATACAGGTCTACTTTAAGGTGTAAAGAAGTAAGATCTATTTCTTGAGAGGACTGAAAAAATGTAACTTCATATTTGATTTTAACCATTTTATTTAACGTTTTGTGTGAAACAAGTTCTTTTAATTTATCTTTATCAGTCTTGATTATGCTTCCTGGAAAATTAACCATTACTTGCGCCAATTTTGGATTAATGAAAGGTTGCAAAGTGGGCCCACTACTTACAGGATTCAAGTCCACAACCCAAATCTGTTAGCCTTTCTTTAACTTCACCTCAAAGCAGGATTTTATTGTCTCATGGCTAGATGAAAGCAAAAAGGAAAAAGAAAAAAATAATATGCATCTGCACAATTAGTCTTTTTCCATAATTAAAATGAATTTTTCTTTTCAGTACTATTGTTTTGGTTAGTTTTTTGTTGAAAAGTAACATTAAGCATTGTAATGAAAGAAGATTTTGACCATCATAAACCATTATAAATTCTTCTTTCAGCACAATGTTAACAAATACAATTTTCTACTTCAGGATGCTGATACTTAACCCATTACCAAACACTAACGATATACTCGACGTATGACCAGTTTGTTGCAGACAACTATGGAAAACATTGTGGGAAAAGGAGAAATTTCTCCTATCTTGCAATTTCTCCTTTTCCAATAACATTTCCCTATTAATATCAATTTCATCACATTTTAAAACATCGTTTGCAAATTCTTTCAATGTGGGACAGTCGAAAATTTGGAGATTGGTAAAGGATTAATAATAAAACTTTTGATCTATTTCTAGGGGTATCCACTTGGCCTTCAATATTACCTGGTATTGAACCCGGACTTCCTGCTCCAGGTTATCAAGGATTATCTTCAGTTCGCTCCACAAGCAGTGAGTAATATTTTCATTTGTGTCTATAACAATTGATATAATTTGAGTACTTTATAAACATCTTTAAGGTAGAATACCCATAATCCACCATTTTGAAACTCATTCAGATTCTTTGGTTGTTGTCTGTATATATCGGTCTGGACCGGAACTACTCCAATCAAACTGAATAGTTCCGGCCTTGACTGACGTATACCTTGAACGACCATAGTTACCGGGCAAAAGAATAAATTTCAAAATGTCAGATTATGGGTCTTTTACCTTAATGATGAAATTCTGGAAAGCCATGAAGACAACTGGACAATATTTGAAGTTTAAAACTCTTTGAACCAGCAAATATGTATGTTATTTGAAAATTTGTTAGAAAATAAGTGAAATTAGTCTTGTTATTCTGATTTCTGCAATAATAATGTAGAAAGAAAGCTTACAATAAAGATAAAATGTGCTTTTTTTGTCATAATGATTTATTAAATCATCTGTTACTAGTGAGTGAAAATATATATCCTGTTGGCTTCCTATTGTTTGTATTCAAGTCTGGAAGTAAAATTTTGTATGGCTTGTTGGGTTAAGAATCGTTCTCATGTAGCATTGTTTTACATGTGTTAATACTAAAGATTGAAGAATAAAATTTGCAATCATTTTATATTGGCATAGTGCACATCATGTTATAGTAAACATACTTATGTGACTAATGTTTTTTAAAGCCTGATAGAAGTTGTGTAAGTATGATGATTTAAAAATGTTTTTTGAAAACTTTGTAAATTACTGTTACATCTGTGTTCTACCCTTAGAATGCTGGTTAAATTTTTGTGTGATCTGCTTTCCCAAACCTAAAATATCTGCTTAATTTTGATGAGGAAAGATACACAGAGTAGCAAACAGGTTAGATCACAGGCCAGCTGCCAAGTGAATTGGCAGCTGGCCTGAATCTAACCTGTTTGCACAAGCATGAAGTCGGTTACAGCACTTTAAGGGTTAATGCTTTTTTAAAACATTGCATTTTTTTAACTACAGTCAAACTTGTGTTAAGAGGCCAGCCTATGGGACAGAGTAAATTGGCTGTTTAAGACAGGTTGGCTGCTTAACACAAATTGAATTACACTATAAATCTAACAATGGGACTTTCTGTAGTGGCTGTTTAAGGCAGGTTGGCTGCTTAAAAGGGTGGCTGCTTAACACAAGTTAGACTGTAATTAGCGCATGCTTCATTAAATGACCTTCTTAGACGGAACAGGACTGGAAACTTTTGTCCACATCAACAACACTCTTGAAATAGACTGATTAATTAATTTTCAATAGCATTTTACACAGATGTATAAACTCCAGGGTACCATACTAAATAAATTACGCTTAGAATTTGCTTAAGTTCATATGCCCCAATTATTCCAATATTGAGATAAGCAATATTGCAAAGTAATGCATCATTGGAATCGTCGCTCCAAGGCACTTCTAAGAGACGATTCTAATGATGTGTCACATTACAATTTTTGACTTTTATTAAAGATTCTATCCAGTATATCGTTTTTGACTTATGCAAATATTTTCCGTAACTCATTTTGTAATATTGTACCCAGGTTTCAAGTGTGTTATTGTTATGTTTGGAATTAAGCTGTTTGCTAATTTGAACACTTTTATCCTTTAAAGAGCTATAACCAAATTCATGCTTATGAAGACAGGTTAGGTCCAGGCCAGCCGCCAAGTAAATTAGTGAAATTTTCATTAGTGAAAGATCAATATCAAAATCCTTGTAACTAGAAATTATTTGCTCATTATGAGCAATTTGATTAGTTTCAATGTTTCTAATGTTTTCTGCTTCAAAGGTGTTTTTAGTTGGAAAAGTTTTAATTGAAATTATTTTGATCAGAGACATTGGATGTCTTTTACGCAAATTCTGTTCTTGAACAGCTCAGTATGTTTAGAACATACTGTTACAAAGGAGCAAATTTCATTTTATGAACGTTTTTTAGTTATTTCATAGGGATTTTATATTTGATTTTGATTGAACTATTTGAAATTTTTATTGTTTGCTATTAGTAATTTAGTGTAACACATTTCAGACTTTTTGTTGATTTCTTGGTTTCACTCATTTGTTTGTTTGAATAGTTACACATGTTAATTGATTTTTGTTGGTAACCAGCCTGGTTTAAATACCCAATAATACTCTACTAATTTTTGTTAAGTACCCAATAATGTTCTATTGACTTTTGTTAGTTACCAGCTGGGTTTAAGTACTCAGTAATGTTCTGTTGACTTTTGTTAGTTGTCAGCTTTGTTTAAGTACCCAATAATGTTTTATTGACTTTTGTTAGTTACCAGCTTGGTTGAAGTACCCAATAATGTTCTATTGACTTTTGTTAGTCACCAGCTGGGTTTAAGTACCCAATAATGTTCTATTGATTTTTGTTAGTCACCAGCTTGGTTTAAGTACTGAATAATGTTCTATTGACTTTTTTTAGTTACCAGCTGGTTTAAGTACCCAATAATGTGTTATTGACTTTTTTTAGTCACCAGCTGGGTTTAGTACCCAATAATGTTCTATTGATTTTTGTTAGACACCAGCTTGGTTGAAGTACCTAATAATGTTCTATTGATTTTTGTTAGTTACCTGCTTGGTTGAAGTACCCAATAATGTTCTATTGACTTTTGTTAGTTACCAGCTTGGTTGAAGTACCCAATAATGTTCTATTGACTTTTGTTAGTTACCAGCTTGGTTGAAGTACCCAATACTACTATATTGATTTTTGTTAGTCACCAGCTTGGTTAAAGTACCCAATAATGTTCTATTGACTTTTGTTAGTTACCAGCTTGGTTGAAGTACCCAATATTACTATACTGATTTTTGTTAGTCACCAGCTTGGTTGAAGTACCCAATAATGTTCAATTGATTTTCGTTAGTCACCAGCTTGGTTGAAGTACCCAATAATGCTCTATAGATTTTTGTTAGTTACCAGCTTGGTTGAAGTACCCAATAATGTTCTATTGATTTTTGTTAGTCACCAGCTGGGTTTAAGTACCCAATAATGTTCTATTGATTTTTGTTAGTTACCAACTTGGTTTAAATACCCATTAATGTTCTATTGATTTTGGTACATGTAGTTACAATTTTGGTAGTACCCAATTAAGTTCTTTTGATTTTTGTTAGTTACCAGCCACCAAGCAGGTAAATGTGCACGGCAAACACAGATACAATAGTTTGGTTCAACCATTACCCCAAAAATGTTTTATTCTTTGCATCATAGTTGAAACAAATCTCTGTTGTCAAACAAAGATAATAAAATTAAGGCATATACAGCCTTATAGTTTGACACCAGCTATATTTGATCGCACCTTCATCAGGAAAAAAAGTCTTTTGCAGTTTTTGGGCCTATCATTAAATGGCAGTTGTATAACTCCATTTTAATGGTTTGATTTTGGGAAATTGGCAGTAATCTTTGTGGTAATATGAGTACTTTCTCATTTTGATACAAAGATTAGTTTCAAATTCAGATATATGAAAAATGATAAAACAACATTGATGAAATTGCCATTGCTGATGATTTCACTTAGAAATGTCTTCAACACATTTAAATTGGGTAATGGGTTGAGGTTGTTTTATTTGGTGTTTAAGGGAGACAGCATGTTAGGTGTTTCTTTTTTAGTTTATAGATGCACAGAAGCAAACAGAAAATGTATACACAAAAGTATCCTGAAGTTACAAGTTTTCATTCAATATTTGATTTAGTTTAAACAAGTGTTCAACTCTATGTTCAAAATTTTATTTCACAAATCACTCACTACTAGCTATCCAGTGTATAGCCGATTCTTCTCTAGGGTTGTGTCTGACAAGTCTTTCACCAAGTCCCTTTCTCCACTCAATAAGGTCATGTGGTTCATAATTATGCCTTGCTCATATGGTATTTTCACTCACTTACTATACTATTTGTAAACGGTCTTCCTCTATCAAGGGTTGTGTTTGGCTGACAAGTCTTTCACCAAGTCCCCTTCTCCACTCAATAGGGTCGTATGGTTCATAATTATGCCTTGCTCATATGGTATTTTCAATAGCTTGATACACAAAACACTGACTTCTCTACATTTACACTTTTTGTCTGTATGTATGTGGTGAACTAGAATTACATGTTTTGGTAAGGGAGATATTGAAGATGCACTGGTCATGGTAAGATAGATTATCTAGACAAAAAAAATTTTACGTGAAGATTGCCTTTTATTTTTCTGGTTTATTCAGATATCATTTAATTGATTGAAAAGTATTTTCCTAACAGTTGATGAATGTTATAGTATTGAATAGTGTTTATTTATTATGAAATATAGAGTGCATGCATGCTGAAGATGGCTTGGGTGATAACGATAGAAAATGCAAACACTTTTTTGAAAAAGCAGCAACAATTCTTTTCCAGCAATTTTTTTTTTAAGATTCTAGTCATTGACATAAACTGCAATGAAAGAATTGTTGTTGCTTTTTCAAAAAAGTGTTTGCATGTCTTGTCATAATATCCTCAATTATAAGTATTGCTTGCTATTTCATGTACATGTACATGTAGTTAGATCTACATTTTTTTTTTACATAAATTCATATTACTTTCATTGTGCCAAATTTATCATTAAGGTGTTTTCTATTAAAAATTCAAACCAAACAAAAAAAGAACTTTAATAACTTAAATAAGTAAATATTTAAACTTTTTTGATATTAAAGACATTCACTGAGAAAGCATATCTTAATGTTTAGGCGACAGTGGTGCAGAGATAGAGCGTCGGCCTCTTGTACTGATGGCCTGGGTTCGAATCCCCGTAAGGCGAGGTAAAATTGGGTCTAACCCACAAATTTGCGCTAATACTGGTTTAGTATCCAGGAAGCAGTCATCGATAGTGAATTTGATAAGCTTCACGCTTCCGTCACAATCGATTTAAAATGAATAAATTTAGATTTAATGTTTAAGCTAGTTTCATAATGCTAATTAGCATTTTGAAATTTAATGAATTACTCCTTAGATATATTAATCCATTGGAAAAGAAAACATAATGATTTAACCCTTAACCAAACAATACCAAAAAGAAAACATTTGACCAGTTTGTTATAGACAACTCTGGAAAACATGGTGGGAAAATGAGAAATTGGTCGCAAAGAGCTTTGTCTCATTTCTAATCACTTTTCTTTTAAAGTTATTTGTTTGATAGTTTATATATTTATTGATTCAAAATTGCATATAAATTCCCTATTTATCTCTCCTAACCAATTACCAAACAATAACAATATTTGACCAGTTTGTTGCAGACGACTCCCACAATCATTTCTCCCCTATCAGAAGATCATTTTCCAATTTCACCTAATTTTGTAATGTCGTCTGCAAACTCTTTCAATTTTTCAATTTTGAATATTCCAAAATTTGGGGTTTGGTAAAGGGTTAATATTTTGAATATTCACACAATGCTAATTAACATTTTGAAATATAATGAATAAATCTTTAGATATATCAATCCGATTGAAAAGAAAACATGATAATTCAAACCCAACTTTTTTTATTTCAATAGCTCAGTATATCCTTAGATATATCAATCTATTTGAAAAGAAAACATGATAATTTAAACCCAACTTTTTTCTATTTCAAAAGATCAATCTATCCTTAGGTAAATCAATCTATTTGAAAAGAAAACGTATTTTAAACTCAACTATTTTCTGTTTCAGCCTGTGGCAGCTGGTCAGGTGGTCAGTCCAATCCTGAAGAAATGTAATCAGGTCCTTGACCCTTTAACCCGGGCGGTCCCGGGTCTCCTTGAAGCCCTGTACCTGATGGGCAAGGTTAAATTTCTATCGGGCGATGTCGACGCGGCCCAGTCCACACTGCAGCATTGTATCGACGTGGAGCCCACATACTCGGATGGTCACATACTTATGGCCCAGGTAACCACCTTGAAAATGTGTTAATTGTTTTAAGTATTTCCCTCATATGAGATTTGTATAAATTCCAAATACTCTGATGGCCACATACTTTTTGCGCATGTACTACCTCCAACATAAGTTGATTCTTTTTTAGTATTTCCCTCATCTGAGATTTGTATAAATCCTACATACTCGGATGGCCACATACTATGGCGCAGGTCATTTACAGTCAAGTCACCAATTGGCCAACTCATCAAATTGAATTTATATAGAAATACAGGAGTCAAGTTGTCAAAAAGAAGTTACCTTTATAGTAAACCCAACTTAAACATTATATTTGTTTTAACTATGATTCAAACAAAAATATTTAGTATGTTAATATTTCATTAGCATGCAATCGCTTCTTTATGTGTTTGTTGTCAACTTTACTAATCTCCTACTTAAAAACTTTGCTAAAAGGAGCATTAAATTCGTAACTCATTTCTCATAGCCTCTATACAGGTATCCCACATTTATATTCTTTTGTAACAAAGGTACCAGGTAAGTAAAATTGAAAAAGGCTTTTCATTGTTTATATAGAATGTAATGACTGTAAACCTTTCGTTGCAGATTCATTTACATCAAAACAATTTCAAGTTAGCGAATCAGTCTCTAGAAGTTGGACTCAGTCATAACTTTGAGGTAGGTATGGTGGTAAACAGTCATTCTTTTTGTAAGCGTCCACTGAACCCATTACCAAACAATAACGACATTTAACCACTTTGTTGCTGACAACTCTGGAAAACATTGTGGGAAAAGGAGAAATTGCTCCTATCAGAAGATTATTTTTCAATTTCATCACATTTTGAAATGTCGTCTGCAAAATCTTTCAATTTAGGACAATACGAAATTTGGCATCGGTAAAAGGATAAACATTGCTTGGAGGCTTATTTTGTCTGAGGCTATCTTGATACTGACTACAGCAATTATGTTTTTCAACAAATACACAAATAATTCAGAAAGCTTCTACTGGAAGTTTCTGAAGGACTGGAATCTGTATTCAGGCCTGTTATTTTTCCAGCCTGAATTTCCAGCTTGTAGCAACCGTTTTGTTAATTCCTTTATTATGTTCGTCCATATCACATTGGTCCTGATACTCAAGGCCGATGATAACATTGAGTCTATGATAATGTACAAGGCGTTGATAAATTCAGATTCAATTTATCATCCAATTGGCGCCTCCGTGTTTTATCTGACAAGAAAATTGTCTTTTAGATGCTTGTGTTTAACTCTAACACAATTAGAAGTTAATTCCTGATATTTCTCTTTTTGTTTGTTTTTGGAACAGTGGTGGTTTTCATGTTAAAAAGTTTTACTCTGAGGTTCTTTTTTTAATTGACATAAATTCTGTTATACTATATAGACGTTTACTCATAAGTTCATAAATATCTTTATCCTGTCACTTGTGCCATTTTGGGACCGATAACTAGGTGCCGTATAACATTTGTGATATCCGGCACTAACCATGTAACACATGCACGTGACGAATCATGACGTCATAAGAGCGCAATGACGTCATGTTTACACCATTCTCTACTTATTTTTTCCTTTTTTCTCGTGTTTTATTTACATCCTGTTTTTTTGAAAGAATACATAAAGGTAACAGGATAAACACAATAGATGGTTGGTGTCTTTGAATGGGAAAAGTTATTGGGCTCGGCATCGGAATATTATCCGTATCGCCTTCAGCTCACCGGATAATATTCCTAAGCCTTGCCCGATAACATTTCCGATTCACGACACCAACCATCTATTCTCTATGTATCATGTAATACTTCCTACACTTTAGGTCCGAGACCATCCGTTGTACCATCTGATCAAAGCTAGAATACAAAAGAAGCAGGGAGATAATGAGGAGGCAATTAGAACACTACAGATGGCCATGACACTGCCTGGGATAAAAGGTCTGTACCATCACATTAATTCCATTAACCCATTACCAAACAATAAAGACATTTAACCGCTTTGCTGCAGACATATCTGGAAAACATTAACGTAACGAGCAATGTTTCAATTTCATCACATTTTGAAATGTCGTCTGCAAATGACTCAGGAAAACATTGTGGGATGAGGAGTAATTACTCGTGACAAGCAATTTTTCCTTTTCTCACAATGTCTGCTGTTCTATCAGAAGATTATTTTCCAATTTCATCACATTTTGAAATATCGTCTGCAAACTCTTTCAATTTGGGGCAATGGAAAATTTTGTGTTTGGTAAAGGGTTAATCTAAGTCTCTGACGCTTGTGTTTGTGTCATTTACACTCTGATTCACTAAGAAAACTATAGTGTATATTGTGATTTATTTTGCAACAAATGTTAGTGTTACAGGAATCAATTAATTGTTTTGTCGTTATATACTCCAGTTTCTACATTGCTTTCTTTTGAATGCGTTTATCAGGCTCATGTAAGACAAAGTGAATACAATAGAATTTGTTTAAACAAAATAATTGTGAAACAGTGGTTATTCATCATCATGTTTATTAAACAAGTACGTAATACATAAGCATTTACAATACATTCATATCTTAACAAAATTTATGCAACATATATATATTGTTTCTAGAAAAACAGTTAAGTTCTGTATAGGGGTCCAGATTTACCAGGTAGAGTTAAATGTGTAAGCAGGCCAGAGAGCTCTGTCAGTAGAGCATCTGCAAGGTTTACGGAAGTTCCGGGTCCAAGTCTTGGTCCCTCTGCATGTTTTTCTCACCTTGCTTACAATAAAATAAGTTCTTGGCTTTGATTTCCTTTGTTTGCGTTTATTTCAGGAGCCCGGGCCTCATCAGCTTCCAGACGTCCGGCAAAAACTGACATTTCCGTGAATGATCGGGTCTCTGTGTATCTGGAACTTGCAGAGGCCCATAGACTTGTGGGCAACCAGGTAGGCACATATGGTTAACTCTATTACACATACTTACGGACAAGCAGTCATGTAACTGTATCACATGACCCCTCTCCGCGTGGGTTCAAATCCTGAGAGGGATATGGATTTTCATGAGAGGCAGTCTCCCGACTGACTTACGGAATGCCGATGGTTCTACCCGCCTTGACCAGCCCTTATGGGCAGTTGAGTATGGGGTCTTCCTCCATCATTAAGAGTCGGGCATCGCTACATAACTGAAATAATGTTGATGTGATGTAAAACCCATAAAAATAAAAAAAATCATGTAACTGTAAATTTGTTGATAAGCCATTAAACACCATGCAGACTTTTATACTGCCTCTACCAGATGACATTGAAACTACTTAGTTAAAAGGTGAGATTGGTTGATGATAGCAATATCTCTTTTTTATAATGGTAACAATCTTTAGAAAAAGACTTTATTTTTCAATCATTATAATTTTCATCTGCAGTTTCTTTGTTTTGAAAATGAACAGAGAATTATTTACTTCATATGAGTACAGTACAAAAGTCATAAGTGTGATGAATTCATTTGAGATATAATATTTAACCATTTGCAAAAACTGTTTTATACACGTATATCATTTGTGAACAAACTTTGTAACAAAAAAAACTACTTGGCATGACTTTCTTTTTTTCATGGTTATATTTCTTAAATGGTTTATGGCTAAGAGATTTCTAAAAGCATGTATCATTAGTTGGGTAGAACAAAGAATGTGTATAGTATTAAATCAATCCTTTAACTACACAGCATGAAGCAGCCAAGATAATGCAGGACGCTATCAATGATTTCCATGGTAGCCCTGAAGAGGTTCGAATCACCATAGCCAATGCTGACCTGTCCATAGCCAGGGGCGATGTTGAAGCTGCGCTGACCATGTTGAGAAATATATCTCCCAACCAACCCTACTTTGTACAGGCGCGTGAGAAAATGGCGGATATTTATCTCCATCATAGAAAAGACAAGCGGCTCTATGCTAGTTGTTACAGGTAAATTCTTGGTTCACTGCCAAACTATTGGAAATATTTTCATTTGTGGATGACTTGCAATAGTTTTGAGTCTAATTCGTGAAAAAAATCTTATACATATCATGTGTTTTAGCCATGGTGTCTGGCTTGAAAAGACTGATTTCTTTCTGAATTTAAGTATCGCTCAGTTTGGTCCTAGTTATACTTTTATCAAGGGAAGTAAATATACATCTTGTTTGGATATTATTGAACCTTCACAAAACCAGCCCCGCTTTGTACGGGCTCATTTCATTTGTATTTAAAGTCTTGGTCATTTCGATTAAGGTTCCCACTTTTTACAAAACCGCAAATAGTAAGGAATTAGCATTGATATAAGGTATTCGGTAATAATATTAACTATTGTGAGGTTGGGCATTTGATTAAAGACTTCAAAAAACTGAATTTTGAGTGAGGACCTTAACCCTTTACCAAACAATAACGATATTTCACTATTTGTTGCAGATGACTCTTTCCCACAATATTTTCTACCATATCAGAAGATTATTTTCCAATTTCACTACTTTTTGAAATGTAGTCTGCAAACTCTTTCAATTTGGGACAGTCGAGTAAAGGGTTAAACGCTTCAAAAAACAAAAAATAAAACTTAACCCTTTACGGTATATAGCGCCGTTCGCCGCCTTATCGATTACCGTATAAAACCCTTTTCGCCATTATACCTATTACCGTATTAAACCTATTTTGACGTTCTATCGATTACCGCATAGAACGCTTTTTGACAGCTGAAAAATTGATTCAACTTTAGCTCTTAATAACACATCTTTTTACACACGTCATTTTCTCCAAAGTTTATTTTCCTCTTAAATAAATATGTCTTCTTTCATTTCCGATGATAAAATTATAGGGTCAAAGTTTAAACTTTTGCTCTAGAGAGAATCTTTTGATAATGGTCTCACGACACGCTTATGAAAATAACGCTATCAAATTGAGATGAAGGGAATCCAAATTACCAATCCAATTAATGAGAAGTCTTCCGGTCATAAAAGATCAAAACACTGCCGATTTATAAAGACTCAATAAGGATTTCATGCAATTCTTTAGTAACTTAACACATTTCTAAAAATACTATCCAATTAAAACGAGAGCATACGGCACGCGACCTGTAAAGGATGTTTATGACACGGAGCTATTGTTCAAAGTTTAAAGGCGATTGAAAATCGAGCCGTCAAATAATTGACGTTATAAAGACGGCCTTTTTAAAATATTTAGCCAATTTGGTGTTTCCGATCGCAAGTCAGACATCAATGTAGATTCAGAGCAGTAACTTGATCGGGTTTTTTTAAGCCTGAAGATGATGAAATGTTGATAAATATTACCAATTCACGGACAAGCAAATTAGATCATTCCTCCGACTTTGACTACAACTACGAGCTTTTTGTAAATTCATCACCCATGGACACGTATTTTACGGAAATATTAGCATGTTTCGTTGCCAAAATGAGTTGATTTTTACTGTTTTACATTTATTAGAAGGACCAGGTTTAACTTCTTTACAAAGCAATATTGCGTTGAAAAACATTCTTTTCTTCATTTTGGAAACGGTTTGAATGGGAATTGAAGTAAAACGATTCAGCTTTGTTGAGAAATATGCAAAGACAAAGTATGTATCTCAAGTCATGAATGGTATTTTTCGGCAACAAAATTCCCTGCAATTGATGACAAAACAGAAAAACAAATTAGGGATCTCTCAGGGAGAACACATAAGTCATATTATTACTTTTGATTTTGTATGATTCACACCGTAATATACATTTTCATTGTTTGTTTAATTTTCTCAACTTAATCCTGATATGAATGTATCACTAAATAAAGAAAAAAACATCAACTTAAAGGGAATTTTGTTCTCGTCGTCTTTTATTCTTTGAGAAAATCTATTAGATGAATGTAAAATGCATAAATTTGGGTTTGATTAACAGTACCCCAATCAATAACAATTATCGGAGATAATCCTGTGCAAATAGGTACCCAGGGTGACTAATTATGTATGCGTTAATGGTCTTCGATAATCGGATGGTTTATACCTATAGTGTCACTGATAAGCCTTATCCTTATACCTTAAAGGGTTAAATTGGATTGAGGACCGTAACAAATTCCAACCAGGGGTTATGAGTTCAGCCATGTAAATTTGTCTCTTTCAGGGAACTTGTTGATAAACATCCAAGTCCACACACATGCTTGTTGCTAGGAGACGCTTACATGAGTATACAAGAGGTAAGTACAATCCAACTTGCGTTAAGCAACCACCCTTATAAGCAGCCAACCTGGCTTAGACAACCACTTTAGAAAGTCCAATTGTTAGATTTATAGTGTACATCAATTTGTGTTTAGCAGCCAACCTGTCTTTAACAGCCAATTTCTCATTTCCATAGGCTGACATCTTAATACAAGTTTGACTGTAATTGTGTTGGCTCATATTTCTCCCAGGTGTTAAGTGTGCACACCATATCAAGGGTTCAGTGAAATACTATTGTAAGTGCTTCATGTTTATGAAGCACTTTCTATAGTCTTGCACTGAACCCTCGATATATGATCCCATTAACTTATGTAAGTGCACAAATTATTAACCAGTTGGTTTTTAAAGATGTTGAATGAATGCTTTAAATACCTCAGTTTGATTATCTAGATTTCTCAGAAGAAGAAATCGTTTGTAAAACATTTTTGCAGTTTTGAAGTGTTGTGAAGTGGTGTGCTAAACTAGTTTTCATGATAAACTTCATTCAACCACATAACCATTTCACTTATTTTATCTGTCAAATTGCTCAAATTATTCCCAATACATGTGTGGAGTTAAATCAAGAGAGATGTTTTTTTCACATTTCTAATCACATTTCTTTTTTAAGTTTTTTGTTTGATAGTTTATGCATCTAGACATCTATTGATTCAAAATTGCATTAAAATTCCCTATTTATCTCTCTTCAGCCATTACCAAACAATAACGACATTTGACCAGTTTGCTGCAATTGACTCTGGAAATCATTGTGGGAAAATGAGAAATTGTTCTTAACAAGTAATTTCTCCTTTTCCCACAATGTTTTCTGCCCTATCAGAAGATTATTTTTCAATTTCGTCACATTTTGAAATGTCGTCTGCCAACTCTTTAAATTTTGGACAGTCAAATTTTCAATGTTTTGTAAATGATTAAACCTTTTTTTTTGTAGCCCGAGAAGGCCATTGAGGTGTATGAGGCAGCATTAAAGAAAAACCCCAAAGATGCTTCATTGGCCAGTAAGATAGGTCAAGCCCTTGTGAAAACACACAACTATGGGAAAGTAAGTAGATTATTTAGCCCATATCAAACCAACCCATCTATCTTGTGGTGCAGTTTGTAAGGAATACAGTCAAACTTGTGTTAAGAGGCAAGTCTATGGGACAGAGTAAATTGGCTGTTTAAGACAAGTTGGCTGCTTAACACAAATTAATGTAAACGATAAATCCAACAATGGGACTTTCTGTAGTGGTTGTTTAAGGCAGGTTGGCTGCTTAAAAGGGTGGTTGCTTAAAACAAGTTGTAGATGGTAAGTAAAGAGGGCAACAAGCCATTTTTTAGTTTTGTTAGCCCATATCAAACCATTTATCTTGCGGTGCAATTTGTAGGGAAAAGATGATAAGAAATGAGGGAACAATAACATTTTCTAGTAGAATGGGGGAGTATGTTATAGGGGTTTCAATTTACAAGGTAGGGTTAAATGTGTTAGTGGGCAGGATAGCTCAGTCTAGTTTAAACTTAGTTTAAACTTATTTATTTACAATCGATTGTGAAACAAGTTCTTACAACTTAGTTTAATCACTCTCGATTCTGCTTCCTGTAAACATAACCAGTACTTGCCCCAAATGTGAATTAATGCTCAAAGTCAGTAGAGATTTTGCACGGTTTATGGAGGTCCCGGGTCTGAGTCCCGGTCTGGCTGCATGTTTTTTTTTCTCACTTTGGTTACAATAAGAATTGGCTTGTTGCAGCTCTTTGAAATTCAGAGATTTTTCAGTTAACCAACTACCAAACAATAGCGACATTTGACCAGTTTGTTGCAGACGACTCTGGAAAGCATTGTGGGAAAAGGAGAAATTGCTCTTAACGAGCAATTTCTCCTTTTCCCACAATGTTTTCTGCCCTATCAGAAGATAATTTTTCAATTTCGTTACATTTTGAAATGTCGTCTGCAAACTCTTTCAATTTGGGACAGTTGACAAATTGGCGTTTGGTAAAGGGTTAAATTAAGGGGATTGCTTTAAATCTTTGCTTTATACATCAGTATTTTGGCAAGCTCAAAGCTTGCAGTAATTTTAAAAATTGATCAAAGAAAGTCTTGTCATTGTGAAAAAACCCAAACACAATCTGTAGCCATTCTATTTATATCTTTCAGGCCATTAACTACTATGAAGCTGCCCTCAAGTCTGGTGGACAGAGTTTCTTAAGGTAATGTTGGCATAAATCAAGGATTTAAGACTAGGTATCCAAGATTTGAAAGCATTGATGCTAATAGTGTTAAGTGTGCTGGGCAGTGCATTTTTCCTGAGTCCTCGTACTTGTATAAAAAGTTGTATACTTTTTGATAGACATTTTGTTTAAAGATGAATATTTTGTCGTGAAGTTGTTTTTAGCCCACCAATTTACTTGGCGGCTGACATGGATCTAGCCAGTTTGCATAAGCATGAAAACGGTTCAAGCACTATAAGGATTAAGGAAAGGAAAAGGTTTCTATTAGCAATGATTTTCTTGTGTTATTTGCTTTAACCACAAATTGCAGATTATTGATACTTTATTTGTTTATTTTGTAGATATGACCTAGCAGAGCTGCTACTTAAACTACGATACTATGATAAAGCAGAGAAAGTGCTGAAAGTGGCTCTTGGGGAAGAGCAAAGTAAGGAAGATCTTATCTCTCTCTATATAATATTGATTTTTATTTACCTTACCTTATTTACCTTATTTGTTTTACATCAATTGGGAAGGAAGCTTAACCCATTACCAAACACCAACTTTTCAACTGTCTTAAATTGAAAGAGTGTGCAGATGACATTAAAATTGTGGTGAAAATGAATAATGATTATCTGATAGGGCAGAAAACATTGTGGGAAAAGGAGAAATTGCTCGTTACGAGCAATTCCTCCTTTTTCCGCAATGTTTTGCAGAGTTGTCTGCAACAAACTGGTCAAATGTTGATATTGTTTGGTAATGGATTTAAGCTTGTTCAAAGTCACTCTAGATGACTGCTTTCTGGATTTTAAACCAGTAAGCGTGCCAATTTGTGGGTGAGTCCCAGTAATTTTCACCTTGCCTAACAGGGATTCGAACCCAGGACCCTCAGTACAAGAGTCTGACGCTCTACCTCTGCACCACTGTAGCCCACATAAATCTCTGTCTATTTTTCTTGTGTAGCAAATATTACAAAAAAGGGCTTTCATGTTACACTTAAGAATCTACTTTAAGAAGTTTTGTTGATCGCTATAAACCTATTCTCACATACTGGCTATTTTGATTGGTTCATATTAAGATCTACACCAACCTTTATATACCAAGTACTGTAAATCTTTTGAACAGCCATTATCAAAGTCATTTGCAGCAATCCATACAACATGGTATTCATCACACTTCCATGTTTATATCCTATTTATTACAGACTTATCAAAGATTTTCTATCCTGGCGACTTATAGGCCAGCTGGGCCGGATGCTTTATTATTCATTCATTCACTATGTGTATATATTTTGTTATGCACATGTCAAACTTATAAACAATTCACTTACTTACTTACTTATAGGAAGATGAATTAATGTTTTATTTGTCTTACACTTCATTATGTTATGTTGATGTTTTCCAGATGGGGAACTCGATATTATGATGGACCACACCAGATATATGACTCTGTTGGCTAAAGTCTACCAGAAAAGTGACAGAGTGGACGATGCCATATTGTCACTCACAAAGGCCAGGGAGATGCAGGCTAGGTCTGTGCTAATTGTTTCTTGTCTTCGTCACATGAGAATGGCATTTCAAGTGAATAATGTTATTGAAAATTTTTACATGGTGTGTTAGCTTATTGTTTGTTAAAAGTGTGCTTTTTAAAGATTTTTTTTTTCTAATTGTTTATCATATTTGCTGGTTGTGTATCTTTAAGATGAAAAAGGGTTGTTGTTGTTTTTATTGTTGATTATCATATTTGCTGGTTGTGTATCTTTAAGATGAAAAAGGGTTGTTGTTGTTTTTATTGTTGATTATCATATTTGCTGGTTGTGTATCTCTAAGATGAAAAAGGGTTGTTGTTTTTATTGTTGATTATCATATTTGCTGGTTGTGTATCTTTAAGATGAAAAAGGGTTGTTGTTGTTTTTATTGTTGATTATCATATTTCCTGTTTATTATCTGCTTTTAGAATTACATTCATCACAAACTTTTCTCCGGAAAACATTGAGATAAAAGTGGATTTTACTTTTGACAATCGTTTCTCCATTTGTCTCAGCAATTTCCCCTGAAACATAGACAGACAGGTGTGAAAAGTTATTTGAATAATGCAGGTGAATAAAAATGGTCTTGTTTTCTACAGGGTATTGAAACGAGTACAATTAGAGCAACCTGATGCAGTGACAGCCCAGAAACAGCTGGCAACTGAGTGAGTTATTATTCTTGCATTCTAGTAATGGGAGGTTCATCATTCAAAGGGCCTTAAAACACCATTCGTTCATTCATTCGTTCGTTCATTCATTCATGCATTTGTTCATTCGTTCGTTTGTTCATTCATTTATTCGTTCATTTTTCATTCAAATTCAAAACATTGATATTTAAGGTTTTCTTCAATTATAAGCCATCTGATTTACATCAGAATTATATGCATGGATGGGTCCAAATCTCAGTGACGATATTTTGATTTTCATGAGATATGGTCTTCCTACTGACTTAGGGAATGCCGATGGTTCTACCCGGCTTAACCAACCCCTATATGTAGTTGAGTATGTGGTCTTCCTCCGTCATTTAGAGTCGGGCATCGCTACATAACTGAAATAATGTTGATTTGATGTTACACCCTATAGCAACAAACTAATGTAAACAAACAAAGCATTCAGAAAAGTGTTTTTTTTTATTTGGATGAAAGATCACAATAATAGCAGAAATTATATAAAGTTTATCAAGTTTATTATAAGATTCCATGGAGTACCTACATGATATGTTATATAAGGAAAGGAAACAAAATAGTGAAGGTGAAAGTTAACCTGATGAAAAAACCTTTTTCATCTAAAGTTTGATTGAAGTGAATTGATAATGGTGCATTCTCGTTTTTTAGTATATGTCGACAAATGGCTGAGCATGCAATCAACCAGCGAGATTTCGAGAAGGCCATCACGATGTATAAAGAAGCTTTGGTGTACAATGAAAATGATGCAAAGGTGGGTGTTAAGAGTTTTCATTTTTTTGATGTCTTGTTTTATGTTAACCCATCTTGATATACAGAATTAGATTTTGTCATTTTAAAACTGGAAGCTATAAAGTTAGTGGTCTTCCTCCATCATTATAAGCCAGACATTGTAAGATAACTGAAATATTGTTGATCCGATGTAAAACTCTTATAATAATAAATGAACAATGTTATAGTATGATGAAGCAAGCTTGATATCAAGAGCTTTACTGTAATTCTGTAGTTCTTATTTTAACAAAAAGGTTTAACTTTATTCATACCATGTTCTTATTATTGCAAAGCTGGTGGCTCTTACAGCATCTTTAAAAGTAATGATAAATTTCTTAGATAGTTTTTACCATTGATAAATCATTGAAATTCAAACACTTGAGGAATTTGCTTGGTATAGCAAGTTATCTTCTCATCAAATTGATTTTCAAAAGTACATTGCTGCAAAGGCGGGGTTTTCCTTGACCCCCAATTTGTATATTACAGTCGAGCCTCGTTTAACCAAACACTTTCCAGGAATAATGTCCGTATAAACGAATAATCCGGAATAAACAATCGGCAGTTTCCAGTGAAATGTTTACCTATACACCCTTTTTCATAATATTTACTATGAAGTGAAAAATATGTAATATTTGAAAATGTTTGCCAGACATTATCTCCTGATCCCTGTCAATGCAGCGAGTTATCATCTTTTACAAACTCAACTTTCTGCATGCGACGATGATTTCAATTAGGTTTGACCAGTGAACTGACAAAATGACCGATTTACAAACAATCAACACCTTTCATTACACTACACTTGGTGACATTTTATGATCAAGCATACATGCGAATTTGCCAAAGGTGTGAATGTCAGATTACCGTATTGTCAATTTACATAGGTAACTGCAAAAATATAATCATCATGCTGGTTTCTGGGTTAGTCGTATGCATATACTATTAGAAGTTTGGTTTGATTCCCGACTTTTATTGTCCGGAGCCCGAACCCGGATTTTCCGGATTAAACAGTGAAATAAATGAAGGTAAAGACCGTTCCCTACAAACTCTGTCCGGATGGCGAATAATCCGGATTAACGATGACCGGACTATCGAGGCTCGACTGAAAATGACCTCCAATTCTTGGATATGACCCCTATAGATTATTATTTCCCAATCACAGATGTATATTTAAAGGGGTCAAATGTCCCCAAAATAAGCATAAATCAAGGGCTCAAGGTAAAACCCTGCACCGGTGTTGTAAGGCACTTAGATAAGAGAAATAGTTTAAAAGGCAATGCATGCTTTTTTTGTCCAAAGATCAAGTTGGATATAGCTGGTCTGTACTTTAAAAGGCAATGCATGCTTTTTTTGTCCAAAGATCATGTTGGATATAGCTGGTCTGTACTTTAAAAGGCAATGCATGCTTTTTTTGTCCAAAGATCATGTTGGATGTAGCTGGTCTGTACTTTAAAAGGCAATGCATGCTTTTTTTGTCCAAAGATCATGTTGGATGTAGCTGGTCTGTACTTTAAAAGGCAATGCATGCTTTTTTTGTCCAAAGATCATGTTGGATGTAGCTGGTCTGTACCTTACCACACAAGATCTGGATGCCTGTCAGCATCAGCTGATGACCCTACTGAAGAGTGACAAGGAAAATGATGCAGCAACAATCGTAAGTATGCCAATATTAGTCTTTTCGCTGGTATGTGTTATGGAATTTATGGAGCTTCCCTGGCTTAACAGTGAACTAAAAATCATAAAACCTCTCTCAGTTTGTGTTTAAATCATGTATGTGGGGGGTCCTGCGTTGCTCAGTGATTAAGGTTGCGGACTTAGAACTTGGGGCTTTCTTGAAGCAGACAACTTAAAAAAAGTTTGTGAACATATGAAAAAAACTTTCAGTTCTGCTGTTGTGATATGTGAATAGATTGGAAAAGCAATGTAGCACAATGCCTTTTGAAAGTCGTCTGCTGCAACACACAAAAATTTGGCGTTGGTATGTTATCCAAATAATTAATAATTCTTTGTAATATATGCACCCAACCCTAATAGTGTTGGAAATGATTTCATGCTTTTACAAACAGGTTAGATCTAGGCCAGTAAATTGGCAGCTGACCTAAGATCTAATCTGTTTGCTTCTCAGAGTATCTTTCCTCATCAAAACTAAGCAGATATTTAAGAATTTGGAAAGCAGACATCACAAACATCTATTTTTAGAAAATTACTCAGCATTCTAAAGGTTAAATGTAATAACATAAATATTGGTCAATTCAGGGTGTTGTTCTAGTCCTGGATCTCCCAAATTATCTCTAGAAATCTGCCCCGTGATTTGTTTAAGATGAATTTTCTTTAATAGCTTTAATTTTAATGTATTATTTTCTTTTTTTTTACACTAGATGTTGGCAGATTTGATGTTCAGAAAGAATGAGTATGACTCAGCCATGTTCCATTTTCAACAATTACTGCAGATGAAAGCTGGTATGTACAACTGCATTTCACTACAGTTCTAGAGTTTCATACATGCAGATATAAAACCAATCGTATCAGGAAAGGTTTAGAAATGAAATGTTGTTTGATGAAATTGTAAACATTTAATTTTGATAGAACAAAGTGTAAGTTTGAGATCATAGAGACCTCTGGTTTTGTGGGAGTGACCTTTGGTAAGTGGCTTCAGAGCCCTAGCCTTGTGCTGGTGGATCCAGGAAACCCATAACATAAAATATATATGTCTAATTGAAAAATTGTTGATATGGCGTTAAACACCATCCTTTATATAATTTCCAGATAACTATGAGGCCCTTGCCAGATTGGTAGATTTAATGAGGAGAGCCGGTAAACTCGAAGACGTACCAAAATTCCTTGAACAAGCAGAGAACGCTTCGGCTCGGGCTAAAGTTGAGGCAGGCTTTAACTATTGTAAAGGACTCTATGAATGGTAAGCGATTTCCTATCCTCCAACGCTTCTCTTAACCCTTAGAGTGCTGGGTAATTTTCTAAAAAATGATTTTTGTGACATCTGCTTTCCAAAACCTTAAAAATCTGCGTAACATTTTTGAGGAAAGATACTCAGAGAAGTGAACAGGTTAGATCATAGGCCAAACGCCAATTGATTTGGCGGCTGGCCTGGATCTTACCTGTTTGCATTAGTATGAAATCGGTTCAAGCACTACAAGGGTAAGTACGGAAAGATGTTTGTTTTCCCAAAAGATGTGTTCTATCAATCAACACAATTACATTGGCTTTTTAGCATGGGTTTTTGACCTTGAATAGCTTTTTTGACAAAAACAAGGAAAAGTTGGAGGTAATCACATTGTAATTTTTGTATTTCAGGTATTCGGGTAACCCCACCTCGGCCCTCAAACTGTTCAACATGGCGCGCAAAGACTCAGATTGGGGGACACAGGCTACATACTGTATGATAGAGATCTGTTTGAACCCGGACAGTGAGACTATCGGGGGAGAGGTGTTTGAGAGTGTGGAGGGAGAGGGAACGTGAGTATTCCTTTAACCCTTTACCAAACACCAAATTTTTGAATGTCCCAAGTTGAAAGAGTTTGCAGACCACATTTCAAAATGGGATGAAATTTAAACGCCAAATTTCGACTGTCCCAAATTGAAAGAAATTGCAGACAACATTTCAAAATTGGATGAAATTGAAAATAATATTCTGCAATTTCTGGAATATTGTGGAAAAAGGAGTTCTTTCCCACAATGTTTTTCAGAGTTGTCTGCAACAAACTGGTTAAATGTCCTTCTTGTAGAGGGAAAGGGAACGTAATTATTCCTTTTACCCATTACCAAACAATTACAACATTTTACCAGTTTGTTGCAGACTCTGGAAAACATTGTGGAAAAGAACTCCTTTTTCCACAATATTTTCTACCCTATTTGAGGATTATTTTCCAATTTCATCAAGTTTGTCATTTTGTAAGGGCCCCCCAATATGATACCCTTGTGGTTGAAAAGAATGAATGATGAATTGGTTAACAAATATCAGCAATTCTTTGCTGGCAAATAAAATATTGAGCAAAATACCTCCAATTTCATAAATCTTGCTTTAAAACCCAGACCCATTTACATATAAAATAAATAATGATCTTTAAGATAAGATTAGGTAAAATGTTTCATGTTCTTCTCTTACTTAGTTGCTTTGTGTTTGTTTTACAGTGTGGCCCCTGACCGAGAAAAGTCAGACAGTGAACAAATGGCTGTTAGAACCGCAGAGAAATTACTCAAGGTAGCTTTTTTTTCTCAAAGTTACTCTACTTCAATTTTATAATCCACTGAAATCTTGATCCTGTATTGGAGTTTTGGATGTTCTATGTCAAAAGTGTACCAAAGCACCAACAGTGTGAAAAGATCAAAGAACAATGCAATCAATGGAGAGATGATTCTGATGATGTGTTACTATGCCATATTGCTTAGTCCTGTATTGAAATAAGAGTGAATGTTGCTTTGATTCGTAAATTTAAAGCATGAAATGTTTAGCAACATATGTTATTTCTATTCTTTAGAGGTTCCTGTGTGGCCCAGGGGTTAAGGTGGCAGAATAAGACCTTGGGGTCCCGGGGTTGAGTCCCACATATATCTCTGGTTTTGTGGAAGTGACCTTTGGCAAGTCACTTCAGAGCCCTAGCATAGTTTTGGTGTGTCAAGGAAAGCTATTTTCGGCCCCATCAGAAGATTTTTTCTCAATTTCATCACATTTTGAAATGTCAGCTTTCAATTTGGGACAGTCGAAAGTTTGATTTTTGGCAAAGGATCAAACAGTACCCAAGAGGCTAAGGAATATTTTGTTATATTTTACATTTCAGGAACTGAAGCACAAGCCTGGTGACCCGCGACCTAAGTACCTTGAGAACATGGCGCTGATTGCTACAAAACAGAAAACCAACGTGGAGAAGGCCTTGAATTCCTTTATGGAGATGGCATCAGACGAGGTATGTTATAATACCCTGCAAATTATTTAATTTGTGTGGAATACAGCCCTTTTTTTGTCGTAGCTACTATACAATAGTCAACTCTTTAGAAAAAAGAAAAAAAAGTGTTTTATTAAAAGTAGAAGCCAGGGTTTTCCTTGACCAACAACAAATTCAGTAAAGGATACCCAATTCCTAAAGATCATTATTTTCCATTCACAATTCCATTTATAAGGGGTCAAAAGTGCCCCTTATCATAATTCAAGGGGTCAAGGGAAAACGCTGAGAAGCACCTTGTTTTGAGAAAAAATTTCCTTTTGTAACTACAGTCTAACTTGTGTTAAGCAGCCACCCTTTTAAGCAGCCAACCTGCCTTAAACAGCCACTTCAGCAAGTCCCATTGTTAGATTTATAGTGTAAATCAATTTGTGTTAAGCAGCCAACCTGTCTTAAACAGCCAATTTACTCTGTCCCATATGCTGGCCTCTTAACACAAGTTTGACTGTATGCTATAGCATTATCAATCAATTTTCCAAAAAGAGAGTTAGTTAACCCATATGAACATTTTCTTTTGTTAAATAGTATAGCATTATTTTAGGTACCAATTTAGAATTCAGTGAATTTTATCAAAAGATATAGTTGTTTTCAGTTGCATTAGATTTAGTATACAAAGATAAAAACCTTTCTTTATATATATAGAATAATTTGTCGACTTCATGTTATAGCTGTAGTATGCACACAGAAATGTAGCCTATCTCTGCAGATTAGATGTCGTATTCAGAGGTTTCTACAGAACTTAAAATCACATGGCTTCTCTCTGTGTAGGTTCAACTCCCTGTGAATTCCCCCAACTGACCTAACCCTAACAGTGCTGGAACCGACTTGATGCTTATGCAAACAGATTAGATCAAAGCCAGCCGCCAAGTAAATTGCAGCTGGCCTGTGATCTGACCTGTTTGCTACTCTGAGTATCTTTCTTCAACAAAATCTAGCAGTTATTTAAGGTTTTGGAAAGCAGAAGACACAATAATCTATTTTTAGAACACTACCCAGCATTGTAAGAGTTAAGGAATGTTGATGGTTCTACCCAGCTTGACCAGCCCTTATGGGTAGTTGAGTAATGGGTCTTCCTCCCTCATTTAGAGTGGGGCATTGCAACCAAACTGAAATAATGTTGAAGTGATGTAAAATTGATATAAATGAATCTCTTCCTCCATCATTTAATGTTGATGTGATGTATTTCTTTTTGACACATTACCCTGTTGGTACTCATTTCAACGCACTTTCACACACACACACAAAAAAAATTCTGATGGAGTCCTGCATGGCCAAGTGGCCAAGGTGGCAGACTTAGAACCTGGGGATCCCGGGTTTGAGCCCTACCAACATCTCTGGTTTTGTGGGAGTGACCCTTGGCAAGTCACTTTAAACATAGCCCTAGCCTAGTACTGGTGGATCCAGGAAAGCTGTTACATAACTGAAAAATTATTGATACAGCGTTTAACACCATACAAACAAAATATATATCTATTTTGTGACCAAAGGAGGAATTTCTCTCTGTGTTTTCAACCAATTTGCATGATAAAGAAAATGTCTTTCATTCATATTTGTTTAGTCTTTTCTAACCATGCTGAGTGAAGTAGTAGTAACCAAATTCTATTTGGGACCATTTGTTAGATTTTAGCGCTTTAGTATACATGTACTTAGTGTTTAACCTACATTTTCATCCAATGAAAATTCGTCTATTTGAATGTTTCTGTAGGTTTACTATTGCTCTTCCGTGGAGTTTCTATATCATTTAAATTACCCGTAGGGAACGAATATAAAACTAAATAATTCCAGCTCAATTTATTATTTTCAGCCTGATAAGGCCTTCATCAGGAGAATTCTCCTGATGAATGCCTTATCAGGCTGAAAATTCAGGAAATTGAGCTGGAATTATTAATTCTTAGATTACACTATTTAGCCTCGAATAAATTGAGCTGGAATTATTTAGTTTTAGATTACACTATTTAGCCTCAAATAAATTGAGCTGGAATTATTTAGTGTTAGATTACACTTTTTAGCCTCGAATAAATTGAGCTGGAATTATTTAGTTTTAGATTACATTATTTAGCCTCAAATGAATTGAGCTGGAATTATTTAGTTTTAGATTACACTATTTAGCCTCGAATAAATTGAGCTGGAATTATTTAGTTTTAGATTACACTATTTAGCCTCAAATAAATTGAGCTGGAATTATTTAGTTTTAGATTACACTATTTAGCCTCGAATAAATTGAGCTGGAATTATTTAGTTTTAGATTACACTATTTAGCCTCGAATAAATTGAGCTGGAATTATTTAGTTTTAGATCACACTATTTAGCCCTGAATAAATTGAGCTGGAATTATTTAGTTTTAGATTACACTATTTAGCCTCGAATAAATTGAGCTGGAATCATTTAGTTTTAGATTACACTATTTAGCCCTGAATAAATTGAGCTGGAATTATTTAGTTTTAGATTACACTATTTAGCCTCAAATAAATTAAGCTGGAATTATTTAGTTTTAGATTACACTAATTAGCCTCTAACTAATACTTAGATGTATTAACACACATTCCAGAAGGAAGACAAGGGTAAAGACAAATCCAAGGTAAAATGGTACCAACTGCATGCTTGTATAATATTTATTTAATTAACAGACAGCTTTTGTATATCACAGCTTGTAAAATATAGTATTTTATCATGGATTTTATCTATTTACTGCAATGCTTTTTCTTTCTTTTTTTTTTCACATATGAAATACATTGTATGCTTCTTCGGGTCCAAAATTGAAAGCCATTTAACTGGAGTATTAAACCTTATAGTGCTGGAACCAACTTCATGCTTACGCAAACAGATCAGATCCAGGCCAGCCGCCAAGTAAATTGGCGACTGAACTGTGATATAACCTGTTTGCTACTCTGAGTATCTTTTCTCATCAAAATTAAGCAGATACTTTTGGAAACCAGACGACACAAAAATCTATTTTTGGGGAAATTACCAAGGATTCTAAGGTAGAAACTATTGTATGATTTCAGAAATATGTTTATGCCAATCTTTTTCCTAAAACTTAGTCAAAAAGTTTCATAGTTTCTTACTCTTTTTACGACCAAGATGAATGGAACTGCCTGCACATTCTTTTTTTTTTCTTTATCACATTGTTGTCTTAAGTGCTGCTTTTAACTTGGACCAAGGACAGATTTCCATGTGAATGAATGAGCTTATCAAACTCTAGAAATGCTTTTACCCTTTTACAGTCAACTGCTCCCAGCTAGTTAGAGATCCCAGCTTTATTTGTATGAATCTTGTCTTTTGCTACCTTTGCATCCATTGTTATACTTCCTACGAACCTAGTTGTATTTATTTATTTTTTCATCATCCAGAATTGGAAGATTTAGTTTATTAAATGTTAATCCTTATAACGCTGGAACTGATTCATGCTTATGCAAACAGGTGAGATCCTGGCCAGCCACCAAGTAAATTGGCTGCTGACCTCTGATTTAACCTGTTTGCTACTCTGAGTATCTTTCCCCATCGAAATTAATGCTGGATGATTTCCTTAATAGATTTTTGTGTCAACTGCATTCCAAAACCTCAAATACCTGCTTAATTTTGATGAAGAAAGATACTCTGAATAGCAAACAGGTTAGATTAGAGGCCAGCCGCCAATTTACTTGGCGGCCGGCCTGGATCTTACCTGTTTGCATAAGCATAAAGTCAGTTCCACCACTGTAACAGTTAAAAGAATAGGATTAAACTAACCTAAATGAAGGTCATGTCTTTTGTTTGTCTGTTTGTCTGTCAATGTTTTTGTCTGTTTGTTGCCTGTGTGCCTGTTTATTTGATAATTTCCACCATTTTATTCATTTGTTATTCACTCACTAAGCTTTGCATTCTTTCAATGTAACATTGATTGTTACTTAAAATGAACAATGTCTTCTATTATCATATTGGACTCATGTCTTTTGCTCCTGTTATGTATGTCAAAGATTTTTATTGAGATTTGTTAACTCTTAACTAAATGTTAACATGTGGGTGACATTGGTGCAGGGGTACAGCGTCGGCCTCTTTTACCAAGGATCCTGGATTCAATCCCCGTTATGCAGGTTAAAAATTGCCAGGACTAGCCCACAAATCTGCACAAGTCCTGGTTAGTATCCAGGAAGCAGTTATCAAGAGAGAATGTAATTACATAGCTTCAAGCTTCTGTCACAATTGATGTAAAACAAATAAGTTTAAACTAAATTGAATGTTTTGTTTTGTGATGTTTGTGTTAAAAAAGTGTGTGTGTTTGTTCAGTATTTCCATCTATCAGATCCTAATCTAAGCTAGGCCAACATTCTTGTTGATATAAATGTGTATCATCTCTCTTTATTACAGTTTTTTATGTTACAATACAATAAGATACAAAATCTTTATTTCACTCAATTCCTTTAACAGAAGACATGCGGATTAAATAACTTGTACCATAATGTAAACGAGGCGCCTGTTTTGTAACTCAATGATCTCTACCTCTTTATCTCTACCTCTCTATCTCTAACTCTTTATCTCTACCTCTCTATCTCTTACTCTCTATCTCTATCTCTCCACCTCTTTACCTCTCTATCTCTACCTCTATCTCTACCTCTCTATCTCTACCTCTACCTCTCTATCTATCTCTCATATATCACTATCTCCATATACCACTATATCCATTTTTTTATTCCACTGACGAAATACATGTGAATGCAGTTTTAAAGAGAAAGTTGCTTTTGTTAGTAAGTGTTATGTTGTTTAAAGGGTCATGCGTGGCCCAGTGGTTAAGGTTGTAGACTTATCACTCGGGGGTCCTGGGTTTGAGCCCCACTTCTTCGTGGTTTTGTGGGAGTGACCTTTGGAAAGTCACTGCAGACCCCTAGCCTAGTACTGGTGGATCCAGAAAAGCAATAACTGAAAAATTGTTGATATTACGTTAAATGTGTCAAATAAGTTTGTTATTGGTGAAAATACATTTTAATGAGAAAATCATCTTATTGGTTAAATGGTGTCTTACGAAAACCACATGATAAATGTTAACTTTACCGTAGAATTCCCATAACCTACAATTTGAAGCTGATCCTTTTGTCGGATTGTTTGGTCATGTATACATCTGTTGCAGATAATTGCATAGATACAATAAATGCATGAAAACATTATCAACAAAGAAGAATTCGTCGTAATGAATAATGTTTCCTTTTGTAGCAGTGGTTTCAGTCATTTAAATTCAAGCATCAAGTAATGATTTTCAGGCTTGAGCATTTCTTAACAAAAGCATGCCTGAGTAAATGGTTAAAGGCTACAAAAACGAAGACAAAACCTATTTTTTTTTATTTTTCGTTCACATTGTCTGTTTTTTTTTAATTTTGTATTTGTGACAATTTAAAAACCTGATATAAAGGAAAGTGTTAACTCTATTTTGTTTGTGATTTCAGAGCCGAGAGAATGTATGTGCCTTGTACGGTATGGCAGCAGCCTATATGGTGCTGAAACAGACGCCCAGGGCTCGAAATCAGCTTAAAAGGGTGGCCAAGACTAACTGGACCATGATGGTTTGTATTATAGGAAATTATGTACCATCTACACATACAATGGTCATTTGATTGAAATGAGTGGGGTCCTGCATGGCTCAGTGTATAATGTGGCAAACTTAGAACTTGGGGGTCCCACGTTCGAGCCTCACCCACACCTCTGGTTTTGTGGGAATTATCTTTGGCAATTCACTTCAGAGCTCTATCTTAGTATGGGTGGATCCGGCAAAGCCGTTACATAACTGAAAATTTGTTGATACGGCGTTAAACACCATACAAATAAAAACAGCACCTTTAATAGCTTTCAACTTGGTTTATATTAGAATTGTCTTTAGAGCCTGAACTCTTGCATCATAATTAGCTTCCCATGCATGTATAGAGGCACACATGAACCTCCATGCTTTGTTCAAGACATTTTCATTGAGTGTTCTCATTCAAGTTGTATTTAGAATTATTTGCAGAGTTTTTTTTTTATATCTATCATAAATGAAGGCGGGACAAATAATATTTAAATCTTGATACATTGTATGTCCATTTCTTTATCCCCATATCTTGTATTTTCAGGATGCAGAAGATCTCGAGAAATCATGGCTGTTGTTATCTGACATATACATACAGGTAAGATCAATGGTTCAGTGCAAGACTACTGTAGTTCCTTCACTAAAAGTTGAGGAGATGCTATAGACTTGCACTGAAAAATTGTTGTCATGACGTTAAACACCATATAAACAAACAAACTGATCACATGTATATAAGTATTATCTGAACATCAGTATGGTTTAACCCTGAGAATGCTGGGTAAATTTCTTGAATTAGATTTTTGTATCGTCTGCTTTCTAAAACCATAAATATCTGCTTAGTTTTGATGAAGAAAGATATTCAGAGTAGCAAACAGGTAAGGTCACAGGCCAGCCACAAATCAACTTTATTCATTTTTTTTTTTTTTTTCAAATCATTTATGAGGTATTTAGATTTTCTTTAACCTCCGAGTATTTCAGAGGTGGATAGATGATTTTCGTTTGCTTAGCATTTCTAAGATGGGTTGCTAATTGCTATCCCTTGCATTCCTGAAATAGATTAACAAAATATTGTGGAAGACTTAAATAGGTGTTTTGCTGATTCATTGACACACATTAAATGATTTAAGTTTGACACCAACATATTCTTTCTGATTTTCAGTCAGGAAAGTATGACATGGCAACAGAGCTTTTGAAGAGGGTCCTACAACATAATAAGGTATCTATAGTGTTAATTTTTAGAAATTTTTATTAATCTTAAAAATATTATCTTGTTAACATCAAAGACTATGAATCATAGATATTCTCGGGCAAGGCGAAGGAATATTAATCGGTGAGCCAATGGCGAAACGGATAATAGTGCGAAGCCGAGCCTGATAACCTTTCCTATTCAGAGACACCAACCATCTATTCTATTTATCCTGTTACCTTGTTACTGTTAGTTGGCCCCTGTGAAATACGGTGAAGTCTCCTTTAGCCAGACCCCGATTATCCGGATGTCTCTCAATCCGAACGAAATTGTGAGAAAACAGAATTATTGTGCAGTAATTTGCTTAACCCATTACCAAACAAAAACGACACTTGACCAGTTTGCCGCAGACGACACTTGAAAACATGGGCAAAGGAAAACATGGGCAAAGGAGAAATTGCTAGTGACAAGCAATTTGTCCTTTTCCCACAATGTTTTCTGCCAAATCAGAATATCATATTTCAATTTCATCAGACCTTGAAATGTCGTCTGGAATCTTTTTTCAATTCGGGGAGGTTGAAAACTTGGCGTTTGGTAAAGGGTTATAAGTATACACGTGCATATAGACCGTTTATGTCTTGATGTGTATAAGAGCAGGCCCTGCTTCATTAGTCCGGATGATTTGTTAATCCGAAAATTTTGTTGGGAATGAATGTGTTGGGATTAACCAGACATCACTGTATGAGATTTTTTTTATTTTATTTATTTTAGTCGTGCTGTAAAGCCTATGAGTACAGTGGTTATATAATGGAGAAGGAGCAGTCCTATAAAGATGCTGCCCAGAATTACGAAAATGCTTGGAAGTACGGACAGAAGAATAATCCAGTGATAGGTGAGTATATATTTACCATGCATTCAGTTAGCCTTTTAACATGAAATGTTTAGTAAAACGATAACCTTTTTAGGAAACCATGGAAGCATGGACATTGATGCAACGATCACTTTGATATGTCAAAAAAATGTTGAAAACATCATTCCAGATATATTGAACTTTTTATAAGGAAAAGTTATAAAATGTCTTGAGCTTATATCATTCTAAAATAAAAGCGAGGCAGGCATCGAAATAATATTTAGATATCATTAAAATACTGTTGATCCAATGAAAAGCCCATAGTGCTGGAACCGACTTCATGCTTATGGAAACATGTTCGAGCCACCAAGTAAATTGGCACCTGTCCTGTAATCTAACGTGTTTGCTACTCTGAGTATCTTTCCTCATCAAAATTAAGCAGGTGTTTAAGGTTTTGGAAATCAGACGAAAGAAAAATCTTTCGTTTGAAAATTACCCAGCTTTCTAAGCTAAGCCAATGAAAAATGATTTGTCATGTTATAAAACAGAATAGATGTGTATGAATTCTGACTTTCTTCTATATATTTCAGGATTCAAACTAGCCTTTAATTATCTGAAAGCCAAGCGGATGGTGGATGCTATAGACATATGTCACCATGTAAGTACATGTTATGGGCAGTGTTCCAGGGGTAGAGTGTCGGCTTCCAGACATGAGGGTTGTGGGTTCAAATCCTGTGAGTAGCGGGATCTGCCTTGCAACTTTTCATTAATCCACTTTCGGCGCGAGTACTGGTAATGTTTCCAGGAAGCAGAATGAAGAGTGATTAATCTAAGTTGTAATAACTTGTTTCAGAATCAATGTAAAATAAATAAGTTTAGAATAAGTGTATGTTATATCATAGGGTCGGAAAAGGGGTGAGGGAGGAACAGGTGTAATATTCACCAAGTACTGTATTCTTGTTACTGATAAGCGCCTATTGTGTGAATCAGGATTTGGACCTTGACCAATCCAAAATGTAAAGCAACAGCAGATGACATTTATTTTATTTATTTTTTCAATTTAATTCGAAATCAAACATTGTTTACTTGGTCATGTCTAAATTTATGCAAATTAATCAACATATTCTTTGTTATACTGAAGAGAAACTAATGTGACCAAAAGGTGAATTTGTGCTTAATAAGCGTTTTTTCCTTAAACTTTCTGATACAGGTAAAAACATATTGGGTCTATAGTTATCCTGGGATCAATAGTATAAAATATAATAATTATATTACATATTATTTACTCCAGGGTAACTATATGCCATATAGACCAGCTCGTATGGGCAGTTGAGTATGGGGTCTTCCTCAATCATTAAGACTTGAGCATCACAACATAACTGAAATAATGTTGGCCCGGGTACCGTTTTACTAAAAAACTTACGGAAAATATTTGCGTAACTCATAACTGATACACAAGGATAGTATCTTCAATAAAAGTACAATATTGCAATGTGACACGTCATTGGAAGCGTCTCGGAGAGACGATTCCAATGATGTGTTACTTTGCAATATTGCTTCGCTCAATATTGAAAAAAGACGAACTGTTGTTATAGACTTATGCAAATCTTAAGCGTAAACTGTTGAGTAAAACGGTACCCTGGTGTAAAAATCCATATGAATAGATTAATAGATATCTGTCACATTACTGAATCTTCCTCTGGTTTGACATTTCAGGTGTTGGGCACCCATCCAAACTATCCTAAGATCAAGAAAGAGATTCTCGACAAGGCACGACAAAGTCTTCGAGTATAGACTGCTAGGACTGTGTTCACATTCACCCTACTTTCATTCCAACTAGGCGTGTAGCTAGCCATTCTCCAATAAAATATCTTTGAAAGGAGTCTTGCTAACTTCTCTTTGGAAAATTAAGTAGGCATGATTGATTCTGTCAGCAATATACATGTATAGAATACTGTTGTGATGAATTGAAAATACCAGGCAAGATGTGGGTATATTATCTGGTGAGACGAAGGTGAAACAAATAATAATTTGAAGCCAATTTAGATAACATTTCCCTTTCAAAAACACCAACCATCTATTCTATTTATCCTGTTACCTATATGGATTCATATAAACAAACAAAAAATGAAAATGAATACGAAAAAAGTGAAACAAAACGGAAATTCAAGGCTCGCGTAGCAATCTCGTGATTTAGTGGCAGGTAACAAAATTACCCTGGTGACAGGATAAACTACATGTACAAATTTGACTACTTTGAAATGTTGCTTTTTCAGGAATCTTTTATTCATCAAGAATAAGACATTTGAATTTCAGTTCATACAATGTCAGTTAATATGGTTCACTTTCTTCATTTCATGTTTGTGTTATTTATCTGTTATTCAGTCAGAAATTCCGTCCTTATTTAAAAATGTATGTTCTGTAATGACGGCTTGTAGCTTGCCGTCTTGCAAAAGAAATGTGATCAACCATTTCTCGAACAATGGCACATTTTAGGTCTATAAATGATCTAAATCGAAAAATAGCAGTAATGGACATTTTATTAAGTAATCTCATATCTTTAATTACAGATCAATATGATTGTGGCAAAAGAAAACTTGCTGGTTACCGTTTGGAGTAATTTTTCTTTTTGACGCAATAATGTATTTAAAACATTTTCTTCAGATCTGTTTTTATGTGTATATGAGAAGTGATACATGTAGTTTGAAAAAAAATAGGAATAGTAGGTTTCATACAATTTCTTCTTAATTTATTTTGATATGTGAATACGTTAATTTAAGAGGTGTTAAGTGATTTTATGTAACTGTGATAGACTTTTATGTACTTGTGAATTAAACGAAATGATGAAATGAATAAAACAGTTTTGTTTTACTTTTAGTCCAGATGGAGACAGTATTATGCAGGTTATCATGAACCACGGGCTTTAGTCTTGAGTAAATGGATCATAGTCATAGACCACTTATTTTAGTCTTGAGTAAGTGCTTTACAGGCATGGACCACTTATTTTAGTCTTGTGAAAATGGAATAGATCACTTACATTAGTCTTGAGTAAGTGCTTTACAGGCATTGACCACTTACTTTCGTCTAAGTGCTTTACAGTCATGGACCACTTATTTTAGTCTTGTGAAAATGGATCACAGTCATAGACCACTTACATTAGTCTCGAGTAATTGCTTTACAGGCATGGATCACTTACTTTAGTCTTGAGTAAGTGCTTTAAAGGCATGGACCACTTACTTTAGTCTTGAGTTTTTGCTTTACAGGCATTGACCACATAGTTAAGTCTTGAGTAATTGCTTTACAGGCATGGACCACTTATTTTAGTTTTGTGAAAATGGATCACAGTCATAGACCACTTACATTAGTCTTGAGTTATTGCTTTACAGGCATTGACCTCATAGTTAAGTCTTGAGTAATTGCTTTACAGTCATAGACCACTTACATTAGTCTTG
Source organism: Cerastoderma edule (assembly GCA_947846245.1). NCBI lineage: Eukaryota > Metazoa > Mollusca > Bivalvia > Cardiida > Cardiidae > Cerastoderma > Cerastoderma edule. Next base: position 1,281,760 of record OX401409.1, read on the forward strand.
AGTAAGTGCTTTACAGGCATGGACCACTTACTTTCGTCTTGAGTAAGTGCTTTACAGTCATTGACCACTTACTCTAGTCTTGAGTAAGTGCTTTACAGTCATTGACCACTTATGTTAGTCTTGAGTAAGTGCTTTACAGGCATGGACCACTTATTTTAGTCTTGTGAAAATGAATCACAGTCATAGACCACTTACTTTATTCTTTAGTAAGTACTTTACAGTCATGGACCACTTACTTTAGTCTTGAGTAAGTGTTTCACAGTCATGGACCACTTATGTTAGCATTGAGTAAGTGTTTCACAGTCATGGATATTTTACTTTAGTCTTGAGTAAGTACTTAACAGTCATGGACCACTTACTTTAGTCTTGAGTCAGTTTTATACAGTCCTGGTCTTGAGTAAGTTTTTATTTACAGTCATGGACCATTTATTGTAGTTTTGAGTAAGTGGTTCATAGACATGAACCACTTATTCTAGTCTTGAGTAAGTTCTTAACAGTCATGGGCCATTATTTTAGTCTTTAGTAAGAACTTCACATTCACAAACCACTTAGTTTAGCCTTGAGTAAGTGCTTCACAGCCATGGACTACTTACTTTAGTCTTAAGTAAGCGATTTACAGTAATAAACCACTTACTTTAGTCTGGAGTAAGTGCTTCTGAGTAACAGACCACTTACTTAAGTCTGGAGTAAGTGAACCACAGTCATTGATCACTTCCTTTAGTCATGAGTAAGTGCTTCACAGTCAGACCTCTTATTCTAGGTTTGAGTAAGAGCTTTAATAGTTGCTAAAATTGTATACAATAACCGAACTGGCCACACAGTATTCTAGTTTGATCCAACTACAGATCGTTCTGACAAAGCATGTTTTTTTAAGTTTCCAGTTTTGCTAGGATAATCTTGAAACTTTTAGAACTGTAAGGGATGTGATTAGTAGGAACCAACTGGTCAAATTGAATTTATATAGTAATACGGGAGTCAACTCGTCAAAAAGGATATATATTTAGAGTCTAGTAGTTTAAATGACACATAATTCATATTTTCTTATTGATGTCCCTTCACCTTGTGAGCGGTTGAAGTTTCCGTAGAGCGTAATGCACTAAAAGACGTCGAATTGTTGTTGTTGTTCGTAAATAGATTATGGCTCCGCCTACTTATGAATAATTCTAGTGCCTTCAATAACGGCGAACCTTTAGTAGAGGCGATTTAATACCGACCCCAATCCGCCATTTGTTTTTAATGCAGAACTTCATATTTTCTACATAAACACAGACGCTTAATGATGCACTTCAACTGATTCAAAAGGTTAAATCGTATTTTTGATTATTATTTTTTCTATGTTGCGTAAATTATGCATTTTGAAACCGAAAGTTGAAAGACGGGTGGTAGTGAGCGGTTTAAACTTAAAGCGTATGGAGGGTCAGTTTAATTTTGAAATGTCAATAGTTGACATGCATTTGGTTAAAAGGAGGACTACCTTTTTTTAATTTTGCCCTTACTCCGTTATCAATATGTTTACAGTTCATGTGTAATCTACCATTGTAACAAAAACATGGTTTGGAGAGTGTGTCTTGCCCAAGGGCACTCCACAGAGAAATATTTTAATGTCAAGAATGTTATTGAATCCTTTCAGTATGTTTTAAGATTAATCAAAGTCACATATCCCTACACTTCTGCCACCCTGTAGATCACGTACCTGTCCTATATATGAGGGAGACACAAAATCAATTATGAAGGAGTTTTTACTTCTTAAAGGTTCCCAGGTTCAAGCCCCATTTGAACGCTTTGTCTAGTGTGAGCTAGGAGTGTCCTTTGGTAAAACTTGAGAGCCCTTGTTAAGAACTGGTAAATCTATGAAAGCTGTGACAAAACCGGAAAAATTGTTGACACAGGATAAACCCCATGTACAGAGGTTTCTTTAAGAGCTGGGGGCCGGGGTTCCCTGACTACTTTGACCAAAAACGCGACTTCTTTGCTTTGTTTTATCACAAATCTACTAATGAGGTTCCCCATTCCCTCGCCTTTTTTTTCGCAATTCAGCCTCCAACTACAAATGTTAATGAACCCCTGCAAGAACTGTAGAATCCAGGAAAGCCTCGTTATAATCAGAAATATTGTTGACACAGCATTAAATCACATAATATAGACAAACAAATGAAAGAGTTGGTTATAGAATGATCATTCAGTAAGAAGAAAAGTTGTTCCTTTTTTCAGACTTGACTCAACAATGGAGGCACACCTGTGCAACGAGAATTTGGTGCCTACAGAAAAGATGATTAAAGAACTAATCCTCGGACAAAGTGAGAAGACTGAAACATACACATGCGGCGAATGCTCCAAGAACTTTCAAACAATCTGCATTCTTCATTCTCACTGTATGAAACATAGCAATGGTGGATCATATTTCTTCAATCATGTCACGAAAACGGCGTTTCCGAAACTGGATTCTATATGTAGCTATACACAAGTAGACGAGGATTTGATTGCAAATGATTTAAGTAGAGAGATAGCAGATACTGATGTTAAAGTGATGATCTCATCTGCTAGAAACATTAACAAAAAATCATTTGACAAAAAATCCAAAATGGAATCTGATGATGCTGGTATTGAGACAGCCTCGGTTGGTATAGATGGCGTAAATTCTGAAACCTACATAGATACTATCAATCTAGATATGACAACAATTCCTGAAGATGACCATACAAATGAAAGTTCCTATGACCAAGAAGATATTAAAGCAGAAAGTTTTGATAACAAAAGTCAGAAGGAAACTGTTGATAATTCAGAAAGTGGATGTTTCATGGTGACCGTTAGGAACATAGAGAAGACTTCTGAAGGGCTGTTTTCATTCGAGATGGACGAGAAAGATGCCTACCTGTTTGATCGTACAGCAGAGTCCATTATGGATAGAATAAGGGAGGAGGGGGAGGAGTGGATAAATGGCGGGAATGAATTTCAGGTGTGTGTACAGCATGTTTTTTTTAAGTTTGGGAAATGGTCCAGTACCAGAAAAATTGGAAAAAAATCGCAGTGTTTTCTCTAAAATTAGGAATTTTTCAAGAATAACATAATGCAAACATAAGCTTTATTGGGAAATTGGGAAAAATAGTCAGTTTATTTGATTAGAAATGGGTTGGTTTAAAGGTACCAAACATGTAAGGAAAGAAATTCGCTGTTATATACTCTTTTGATCATACACATCAGGAATACCAGTATGATTAACCTATCTTCGACAAGATTTCAGAGACAATTGTGACAAAGGGATAATTTGTTCATTATAAGCAATTTGAGGATTCAATGCAAAGCTACAGTAAATCGACAAACATGAAACATTTTCTATAGTCCTGCATTGAACCCTCGAATTTCAACTTCTATGCATTATTTTGAATAGAGAAATTTCACATGGAATGGATTTTGCCAATTTGGCCAAATTTTATTTTAAATCCATCCAGATTGAAAGCAATATCAGAAAACGAACATTAGATATGATTCATATTTACTACATATTTTCTATATTAGGTACAAACCCAATATGATAAAAGTAGGAAGTACTCATTGTGTGCAATTTCTTCTTTTCTCAAATGTTTCTTGCATTGTTTGCTGCCATGCAAGATCACTCAATGAAATCTATTCCTTTATTCTATAGATGGTGAAACACCTAGAGTGTCAACCTGTTTAATAGTCTGGTTCTGTGGTTCTCACAAACATTTGATATATTTGGGAGAAGGGTTACCCTTAAAATGCTGGGTAATTTTCTAAAAACATATTTTTGTGTCATCTGCTTTCCAAAACCTTAAATACCTGCTAAATTTTGCTGAGGAAAGATACTGAAGCAAACAGGCTAGCCTGGAACTAACCTGTTTGAATAAGCACAAAGTCGGTTCAAGCACAATAAGGGTTAACCTATTACAAAATAAAAATCCAATGTGATTTATTTTTAGAAAGTTTTAACTCAAAATTGTACTTCACTTTTGTTGTTTCTAGGGTGAACAAAATAATCAATTACAAAATAAAACAAATCATTGTTAGTTGTAACATTTTAGGTATTGCAAGTTGACATCACATTGCCAAACAAACTTGGTTATAAAATGACAGTTTTACAGTGGAATTAAATATACTTACAGATCAAGGTATCCATTGATAGAGATCAATTAACAGAGGAAAGGTCTTGTGAAGAAAACAAAGCAGAGAATGAGAGTAATAACGTTGTAATTGGGAATAATGTTATCGATCCAAAAGCTAATGCTGGAAATGGATCGGAATTATGTGTAAAAGGTGATAACATTCAAGGTGCCATGATGGATGAAAAGACACCAAAGACACGCAGAAGAGGCAGACCTTCGAAGAAACAGATAAGCAACAATCATAAAGAGGTTGATGATGATTCAAACACTGACAAAACTGAAGAAGCTTTAATAAATGAGATTGTTGAAAGCGATCATGAATCAAGTCAGAACAGTCGACGTTCTGGAAGAAAACGACAAGTGAGTTCTAGGCTAAGGGATGCAGACTGGGAAGTTCCGGGAAAGGTGAAACACAAACGTTTGAATAGTCCTTCAAATAAAGATCAAACAGACTCAACACATGGACATGAAAACGTAAAAGATGGTAATGCAAAAAGGACAGTGCCTGGTAATATGAGTGTTGAAATAAAAGATGAGGCTGATGTTTTGCCAATGAAATCTGATGCTTTGCGTAATGTTGCTGAAGAGATGGATAATGGTGAAAATGTAACCCAAGGTGATATGGAAGATGATCTCCCAGAATCCGAGACTGTCAAAGATGTTGATCAAACTTCTAGTGCGAACACATACTCTGCGGATCTCTCAGCCAGTGAAGTTCTTTTGTCCCTTAGTAAAGGCAGCAAGGAGGAAAGCATTCTTGATCCGGATTATAAAACAAAAAAAGGGAAACTGAAAAGGGCAACCAACACCAGGTCTAAAAAAGTGAAAAGGAGAGCTTCCAAGGGAGGTAACTCTGGTGATGGGACGAGTGATTCTAATGAGTTAGCTCCCTCTAAGAGAAAGGATTACACTTGCTCAACTTGTGGGAAAGTTGGTAACCTAGCGATGATGAAATACCATGAACAGTGTCACTCAACAGATAAGCCTTTCACCTGCGAAGTTTGTGGGAAAGGATTCAAAACGAGGCCTTGTCTTGTGGTAGGTTTGTTTTTAAGATTGAATAATTTACAAGGGGCCTCCGTGGCCTAGTGGTTAGAGTACAGAACTTGAAATCACATGGCCCCTCTCCGCGTGGGTTCAAATCCTGTGAGGGATATTGATTTTCATGAGAGGCAGTCTCCCGACTGACTTACGGAATGCCGAAGGTTCTACCCACCTTGACCAGCCCTTGTGGGCAGTTGAGTATGGGTCTTCCTCCATCATTAAGAGTCGGGCATCGCTACATAACTGAAATAATGTTGATGTGATGTAAAACCCATATAAAAAAAAAAAGAATGAATAATTCACCCATTTGTCAAAATGGCCCTTCATGATAAGCCTCTTAGCTCAGTTTGTATCATGTCCATTCTAGAATACAGGAAAGTGTTTTGCTAAACGACCTTAGGAAAACATCTGCATAATTCAACACCTATATGCATAGATTTTATATTAAACAAAAGTGAAAAATTGTAATGTGACACATCACCATCATTGGAAACATCTTGGTGATTATGCATTTTTGTGACATTTTCATTTTTTCAAAATTTTCAATTCAGATGGTGCCTTTAACAGGCGCCAGGTGATCTATTGACTTAAAAAAAGCCTCTTTTTTTAAGTTTATAGCCATTATGTTTCATGATTCTATTTTCAGGCCCATGTTCGTCAACATGGAGAGCGACAGTTTAGGTGTGATCAATGTCCGGCAGCATTTTACAGAAAGCAGTACCTCACCTCTCACCTGTTGACTCACTCGGGTGAACTGCCGTACGTCTGCAAGACATGCAACAAGGGTTTCAGGTAGTTAACCATTTTTCTCTACAGTGGTACAGTGGTTAGAGCCTCGGCCTTTGGACAAGAGGGTTGTTGGTTCAAATCCAATGAGTACCAGGTTACGCCTTGCAACCTTTCATTTATCCACTTTCAGTTCGAGTACTAGTTTTGTTTCCAGGAATCACCCTATCTTGATTATATGCATAAAAATTGTCTTTAGGACAGTGGTCCAGGGGTAGAGCCTCTGCCTTCGGACACAAGGGTTGTTGGTTCAAATCCCATGAGTAGGGGGGTCCGCCTGGTGTCCTTTCATTTATCCACTTTCAGCCTGAGTACTAGTTTTGTTTCCAGGAAGCAGAATCAAGAGTGATTAATCTAAAGTTTAAAGAATGTGTTTCACAATGAATGTAATATGAATAAGTTTATAAGAATTTGTGTTCAGAGTTTGTTAAACCCTTTACCAAATCCAAATTTTCAACATTCCCAAATTGAAAGAGTTTGCAAATGACTTTTCAAAATGTGATGCAAATGACAAATAATATTCCGATAGGGCAGAAAACATTGTGGCAAAAGGAGAAATTGCTTGTTAGGAGCAATTTCTCCTTTTTCCACAGTGTTTTCCAGAGTCTTGTGTTACAAAGTGGTTAAATGTCGTTATTGTTTGGTAAAGGGTTAAGGATCTTTGTCATTCATTTTTTCAACATCTATTGCAGCACCTTTTCTTTACGGTACTCAAAAAAATCTGTACTTATATAAATCGTCTTGATGAGACAGTTCTTATGAGTAACCGGGCAGAGCCCTGCCTATACTGGTGAAATCTATGAATCCTTAAAATAACTGAGACACTGTTGACACAGTGTTTAACCCCTCTCAAACAAATAATAATGAGTGCCCACAACATAGGCTTTAGAAAAGGTATAAAAAGGCTACCTTGAGGGTAAAGGCTCTTATCTAAGCATCATTATACACTGTATATGGATTGTGGTGGTGACATTATTGAAAGGGATGGTTTGGGATCAGCCATTCTTGAAAAGCATCACAACGATGTCTTTCTCATTACATGGAACATTACGCTTTGTATAAGCATAAAAGTTCTGCTTTTCTGTTTTCAGGAATCCTAATTGCATAGACATAGCATTTCCGATTTCACAGAACTTTAGATAATGTATAGGCAAAACAACGAAGTCTATACACACATCTGGACATTTCCATACGACCTTGTAGCAAATTGATTATGCCAGCCCACCACTGCTTTCTGATTTCAGGAAACTTTATGTGATGCATAGGCATAACCACTATGGCTTTCTATTTTCAGGGAAATTTACATTCTGCCCAGGCATAACAATGATGTCTTTCTGATTTCAGGAAACTTGATAATGAGGGTTCAATGCAAGACTATAGTAGGTACTTCATAAACTTGAAGCACTTACTATAGTATTGCACTGAACCCTTGATATGAGGCATAGGTTAAACAACCATGGCTTTCTATTTTCAGGGAAATGTATATTCTGCACAGACATAACAACAATGTCCATAAAAACATCCGCAACTTTCCATGCGACCTCTGCAGTATGATGTTCTTCAGACAAGAGACTCTGGATAACCACCGCGTTAGACATTTCCCGCCGACGCTGAAATGTAACTATTGTTCAAAAATGTTCAAAGCAGAACTGGATAGGCGCAAACACGAGTTGACTCATACCGGTGAAAAGCAGTTCTTCTGTCCGAAATGTTCGTATGGGTTTTCACAGCTGTGGCCGTACTATAGGCACATGTGGAAGAAACACAACATCAACAAGGATGAGGCAAAACGAATAAGGATAAGGAATAAGAACTTAGTCTCTAATCGAAATGTTAACAAAGTTGTCGAAGAACGAGTTTCATCAGAAGACCAGCAAACAGTCGAATATAATGCTCTAGACAATATTGACAATAGACCAGTACCAGAAGATAGTTTTGACGGTGTTAATATTATTTACGAAATTAAACAGACACCTGATGTTATTGACGATGATATATCCCAGTACAAGGAAGGTCAGATTGTCATTCAGCAAGGTGATGGGTTAGTGACGCAGTCTGGCGAAATGGTGGTTCAGTCTAACGAAGATCTGGCTGTCCAGTCAACATCTGATGTGACGGATTTGAAGGGGATATACGATCACCTGTATGTAACAGACGCCGCGAACGTGGCCAACGCCATACAAGTGCTGACGGGTAATCTTCAGATGGAGGAGGGAACGGTGATCATGGAGACACATGAGGAACATCCGGACACGGGGGACGTCTCGATGGTTCAACAGAACATTGTGATTTTATCTGATTATTCAGGGATGGAAGGGGATTACTCGGAAATAGACGGCTACACGAAAGAATACAGCTCACTTGACTTATGATAAATTTTATTGAAACTTTACCTGCTCATGGAATTATGTGACTGTTCCCACTAGAATAAAGAAAGCCTGGTAGATGATGATGATTATGAGGTATGAACAACTTTTTCTTTTCTAATATAGAGACCGTTGTGACAGAACAATAATGGCACTGTTTCTTGTCATTTTGGATTTCTTCTGCCGCAATTACAGCCATTCTTTTATTTATTGTATTCTGGCTCATTGTATGCATTTGAAAAAGATTTTTTTACAAATTCTTTCCAATGGTAATTCAAAAGCTTTGCAAGCTGAAATTAAAGTCAAGTATAACTGAAGAAGCATACAAAAGATCATATTAAAATACTTATTATGAAATATTTGTTTGATATGTTAGATATAAAAGTTTTAGAATTGATCTTATGAGCAGTATATGCTTTACCCAAAATGAATTTGAAAGGTTTTTGCTTATCAAGATATAGAGAATAGATGGTCGGTGACTTGGTGCTGTTAATCGGAATGTTATGGGCAAGTTGTAAGAATGTAATGTGATAGGGCACCCTGTTATCGGTCTGTAAATTGCCCTGGTGACAGGATAAAAAGTAATGTATCATTGGATCAAATGCATGATATTTAAATTCTTGTGTCCTTTGACAAGGTTTATTTATTTATTTATTAAATATTTGAGAAGAGAAAAAAATGAGCCTTCTAATCAGTTCATTCTTTTGTCAAAATGATTTTTCGACTTTGTGAAATTCTTTTTACCATCCCCTCACTTAAAGAAAATGAACTTGTTATGAGCAATACAAGCCTTTTAAGGTGTTTTGAAGTATTTAGATATTATTGACCAATTAAAACAATTAAGCAAAGCTTTATGATTTTGATTTAATCAATGATTCCAAGTATCATCTTGCTTCTCCATGTGTCAAGATTTCTCCATGTTTCTTTTGATTCTCAATGTTTGGAGATTTTTGTTTTTTATAATAACTATTTATACCTTATTCCACATTGTGTACGTTACTGTTTGCTGTTTATACAAATAGGAAGCATTTCCAAGAATGATAATGCTTACTTGTAAGAACTTATTTCATAATTGATGTTTATAGACAAGTTTAATCTAGTGACCACAATTATGGGTTGAAATTGTTGTTGTATATACAATACTATGGCATTGGTTTAAATTCAAAGGGAACACAATAACACTACAATCATTCACATGTACTAAAACAACATTTATTGGTAAAAAGAAAAGTAGGTTGGCACAAATTTTCACATTTATATAAACAGTTGAACAAAAAAGAATACTTAATACTGAAAAAGAAAGTCAGAGTCTATTCCTTAGAAGGTCTCGGTGCAATTCGGCACAAAAAGTCCGGGGCCTGTAGAACTGTCCCAGGTTTCAGCAGTCTGGGATCGTGAGACGGAAGTGACGTATCGGTTGGCGGTAAGATCACGTGATGCTGTAGCAATGTCGTCACGTACATGAACATCCGGTTGTATGTCATGTGGATGCCCATACACAATCGGTTACCCACTCCAAACGGCATGAATAATCTGAAATAATGAAATGGATTCTTATTGTGACTTGAAAGACAATATCTGTGAACTCGCACGTCTCCAATCTGAACTATAAGGCCTTAAGCCAATGAATGTATTGTTCGGACTGCATTTTCGAATCGAAGCTCAATGATAGAAAGGCTATGTCACTTTATCAGGAATTCCGATTATGTTTTCGGTGCATTTCTGTCCATTAATGTAACCAGGCTTATCTAAATAGCAGAAATTATGACCATGCTGTGCACAGACCTGCCTCTGTTTATCCGTAATCATGCTAGATTAATTAACGACCGACTGAAATATTGGCACCACTCCTTGTCGATGCCAAGGATAGCCAAAGGCATGCCTTGGGCATCTGCGTGAAAGAGCCGTTCTAGATGAGATTGTACGTATAGTACATTCTACTCTGGTTTGCCACTTAGTTTAAACAAATTTATTTTACATCGAATGTGTCGGAAGCTTGAAGCTTATTAAATTCACTCTCGGTGACTGATTCTTGGATACTTAACAAGTACTCGCGCCGGTTTTTGGGTTAGTCCCGGCAATTTCCACCTCGCCTAACGGGGATACAAACCGTGACCCTCGGTACAAGAGGCCGGTACTTGACGCATGGGATCGTATGGATGTCAAAATAGATATATTTTGAAGATTAATAAAATACATAAAAATATGATAGCATTTTTGTTGTCGTCTCTGTACGGGGCGAGACCCCACAATAAAAGTGTTCTCAATAAGAATTGGTTGAACAGGCCAAATCAAAATCTGAACAGGCCACTTAAAGGGGGATCCATGCATTTTTTAACATCTCCAAGAATATGAACCGACCAAAACATAATTTGAAGCGGCCATCTTGGCCTAAGGCCTGTTCGTATTGAGAACACTGTGACAGTGAGCCAGTGGATAATGTTAGTTTTTAAACTCCCATCACTGCGTACTTTACATTTTTTTTTATAAACAGTGTATTGTCTGCCAATGGCGATACGATTGCTTACAAACAGATCGCGACCATACATTTATGTTACTATATGAAAGTCTATATGAAGTTACTATAAGATCATGTCAAATAGTATAACACTTGTTATTAATGATAATCTTAGCTTAAATGACTCAAAACAATGCAGATTTGATAGAAAGAAATGAGACAACATGCTTTATGATGTTTACTACATTGTAAACATTACTTGTGCTGATGAGAATGCTTCCGGCTGGACACATATCTTTTGAATTGATGTGTCCCCAGAGATTTTTATGTGTATATGACGCAGAACGCAGAGGTAAAATTATCACTATATTGTCAATGGCGATTGGATTGCTTACAAACAGATCGCGACCATACATTTATGTTACTTTATGAAATTCCATGGCTACGTACTCTACATTTGTTTGATATTGTCAGTTGGCGCAATCGTGCGGTTTGGTTGTTTCCGTTAATACGCTAATCACTGGCGAATGTGCTCGTTAACATCCAGCGGGTGTTGATGTTTCCTTTGATTTAACCTCATTATCGCCATTAATCAATCTAGTATGCATAACGCCGTTTAACCACATTGTTGCAGACGACTCTGGAAAACGTTTCGGGAAAAGGAGAAATTGCTCGTAACGAGCAATTTCTCCTTTTCTCACAACGTTTTCTGCTCTATCAGATGATTATTTTCCATTTTCATCACATTTTGAAATGTCGTCTGCAAACCCTTTCAATTTGAGCCAGTCGAAAATTTGGTGAAGGGTTTATCAATCTAGCATGAATAATGCCGTTAACCGTGGCGAAACAGTGTAGTGGAATTATGTGTTTGTATACTTAATAGATTCCAGAATGATTTTTGATATTAAACATATTGACCATGACTGTTGGCAAAGTTTGTAAATTCGTTCCAATTCTGAACATGCTGGTTTGGTTTACTCATAGTTGCGGGGAATCCACAATGTCCATGGGTTTGTTATTTTGTTACTTTTCCAGTATGCTAGCCTGTTACGAAGAAACATCTCTTGCACAATGACTCCCCTGTCTTGACAGAATATAATCTAAGTCCGAATTGTTTTTATCTTTAGCAAGAGTTTCAATATCTTTATCTAAATGAAAGCTGAATTCCCATGACCAACTTAATAACATTAAACTGTTGCCATAGTACAACCACATTGGAATTGTTTTGTTTATTATATAGAAAGCATCTTTGTTTGATTGATTATGTGTGAGTTTAAAGGCATTGTGTACTCCAGTGTTGAACCTTTTCCTTTGTCGACCTAATTATGATATGGTAGGACCTTATTTGCATATTTGATAGAAACCAAAAACTGTAAATTCGATTGGACCAGTGTTCTATTGTTTCTTATGACGCCTACATCTTTCTACTGATCAATTAAGTTGCGTTCCACTATATAACGAAGTGGACGACATTGGTGCAGTGGTAGAGCGTCGGGCTATTGTACCGAGGGTCCCGATGTTCGAATCCCCATTAGGCGAGGTGAAAATTCCCTGAACTAACCCATAAAACCGGCACGATTACTGGTTTGGTATCCAGGAAGCAGTCAAATAATGGTTTTGAACAAGCTTTAAGCTTCCTTCACAATCCATGTAAAACAACTATGGTGAACTATGGCGAATTATATAAACCTCTAGCGGCATATTCTATTCAATTCAATTAATTTTAGTCAGTATAAAGCACAAAGTACAAAAAATAAGTAAAGCAATGGAATGGCTTGGCGAGATGTTATGCAAGTGAAGTCATACATAAATATGAGTATAGACTTGAAAAAACTTAAAGCATATACGTCCCGAACACTTGGGCAACGAAAATAACGCAGAACAAACCAATCTGAACTCTTCGGTATTTTTTCCCGGAATTATATTTTCAATGGATAAACCTAATGAGTTAACCCTTTACCAAACGCCAAATATTCGACTGTCCAAAACTGAAAGAGTTTGCAGACGATATTTCAAAATGTGATAAACATGATAGGACAGAAAACATTGTGGGAAAAGGGGAAATTGCAAGTTTAGAGCAATATCCCTTTTCCCACAATGTTTTCCAGAGTCGTCTGCAACAAACTGGTCAAATGTCGTTATTGTTTGGGAAAGGGTTAAGATTGAAACTGCTGTACTGTGAGTAATCTACCTTGACCGTATCTCCGCAGACGAAGGAACTAATTGACCGTCGTCTGTTAGAAACCGTTCTGGTCGGAATTCCCAGGGATCTGACCACAATCTCTCGTCGTGGTGGACGTTCCACTGGTTCCCATAAATCTATGAAATGTAGGAAATATATATGTACAATCCGGGTTTTCCTTGACCCCCAACTTATGTAGTAAATGACCCCCTATTCCTGAATATGACCCCTAAAGATCATTATTTTTTATTCACAATTACATATATTAGGGGCGAACGTCTCCCAATTTAGTAAAAATCAAGCGGTCAAGGGAAAACCCTGAAATACAGAAAATATATATGCAGTAGAATCTCTTTACCTCGTAGTTCAAGGGATTTCATGACAATGTTCGACATAGAGAGAGTTTGACATATAGATGTCTAGAATATGAAGTCATATAGAGGTACAGCTGTACATAACAAATGGTTCGGGAATCCGTACTTTACTTCGACGTGTAGAAAAGTTCGACAATATGAAGTTCGAGGTACAGATATTCTACTGTATACAATGTTTATAGGTTAGAATAAAATATATTTGCATATCATCGTGTGTTCACATGAAACCATTTTTTTTTCTTAGATAATTATCCAAGATCAGAATATTGGTAGGTGCTGCCTTTAATATGGTGTGATGTTTTTGTTTTGTTTTTAATCAATGTATACTTACAGATGTGTCTTTTGGTATGAAATATCCATCGATGTAAATATCACACGAGTTCGTATGTGTTGCCGTCAAACCGAGATGGGATTGGTATCTCAACACTTCCATCATACACGCATGCGTATACGGCATATTGCACAGGTCTTCCGGTTTCGGGGTGCGTGTGGTTTCGATGTTTGCGTCGATTTCCGAGCATATCTTCTGTTGTATTTCTTGGAAATGTGTCAGGAGAAATAAGAACCCTGACAAGACACCCCTTGACGTCAAAGTAGCTGTTTGAAAAATAAAATGAAAGATATTCATTCATGGATTTGTTTTCTATACATAAAAGAAGCTCGATGACATTTTTATCGAATATAACAAAGAATACACGAATGAAATTAGGATTTGTTGAGATGGATAACCTTTAGATAAAAGGAAAACTCTATTTTCGACGATATTTCATTTCCTACCTATGCAGCATTTTTTATTTTTCATAACTCTGGTTCGAGAAAGTCTTTTGAATAGAATGAAGGCAACTTAGTGTCAGGACAAACGTTTTTATTTTAGAGATTATGTTAAGATATTTATTTTCCGCTCATTTTTCACATCGAACGTGTAAGGGTTACATGTTATTGTGGTTGTATGACTTGACTTTTTCGGGTTCTTGTTATTATTCTCATGCATTTCAGTAATATTACGGTTGATAATGCACTTATTCTTGTGCCTTGCATTTCTTCATTTTGAATGCAGAAAACTATTGCAAGACCATCGATTGCATCGCTAGGTAACGTACAGTTTATGAAACAATTACTTCATTTAATATTGTAAATATTATTGACAAAGTTAAGGTTTCGAATATTGTACCCCTGTGTCTCATGTTGGACTGGTTACCAATATTTCATTTAACTTACATGTGTTAATAAGATCCATTAGAACCCCCAATATATAGTCGTCTGTGAGCCAGTCTTCTGTTTCTTGAACGGTAAACATGGCATGTAGTAGACATATTCGTCGTTCTTTTTTATATTCTGCCTGAAAAAATAAAAAATCTCTCTACATTGTAAAAAAAGTTCCAAAATGAATAATTATAGAAATAGAACCAATCCTTCATTCAGTCAGTTCAGTACATAACGTTGCAAGCATTTATTCAATTAAGTAAGGAAAACGGCGAAAGCTTATACAGTGCTTCCAGCGCTTTGATTTAGAATTTTTGTCTACTGATAACAAAGTTTTTAAGAAGTGTATAATGTTATCGTTATATGATGCAGTGTAATGCACCTATCTATGTTTTCGTAGTTATATACCAGTAGGCATATAAGGCTAGGAAACAGTTCTTTGCCAAAGGACACATCAATGTGATACTGTTCGTCGCGACCGAGGATCAAACCCGAGGTTCCCAGCCACAAACCCTTGACACCTACCACTTAACCATTAGAGACACCACGTAACCATTAGAGACACCACTTTACTCAAATACAAAAATAGAGTGCATAGTTTGAGTATGATGCAGAATCTTAAGTGGTTTTTCTTTTTTTTTCTTTCTTTTCATTTTGGCCGCATAAGGCTCTTAAAGTTTCAATAGTATTTCGACAATGAAACACCCTTTTAAATAAACGCTTACAAATTTCTTTATCATCCATGGTTTTTTTTTTCATTTCCTTGAAGCGGTGTTCTTTTAATTGCCGCCTATGTGCAATTTGATTTATCATTTTATCTCATTATATTTATAAAATAATGTGTTTTTCTTGCATTTATTTGTTGCTTTTGATCCCAAATTAAGATCATCAAAGGATTTTGTAATGGGGGAATGGGTAGAAAAAACAGACCTTCATTGTGTAAAGCAGGTGTTTTCTCATATCCTCCCGCGCGCGAATTACCGACCGGTAGAGGTCGCCACAGTAACCAGGGAGGTATCTTAGCAACGGTATGACCTTCAACTTGAGGTGCGTCGCAGGGGTGATCATCTCGTTACCATAGCGATCGAAGTCTTGCATTGCAGCGAGAGTTGGGTCGTCTTTAGCAAGTAATCTACCGGTAAACTGCAATGGTTATATAAACGATTAAACAGGTTTTTTCTGTTAATAATAGATATCAAAGTTCTACCAGTACAAGGATTTAAAAATGTTAAAAGAAAGAATATTTGTTTAAACTTTTAATTCCGTTAAAAATCGCATTCAAACTTTTGCTAGTACTTGGTGGAAGACATGTCATTCAAAGAAAGAAAAATCGTTAAAAGTGTTTATTTTGTCAATTTTATGGCCCTGATATTTTGTCATCATGCTGCATTGTTTGAAAATTTAATACAGACAAACAGCTTTCAGTAGTTTCCATTTAAATGTTCGCCATTTTCCTTGATGTAATAAATGAGGACCTGTAATATGCGCATTTGACAAAAGGTTGAGTCTTATTTGATATAGTTTTACATAATGTAGTTATTTAGATACCTTTGTCTGCTTGTGAAACTCTATGCAAAAGATATCTCGTAACTTTGAGTGGGGACGATATCCATCAGGCGGAAGGTCCGTGTTTTGTTTTATTTATAGAGATACAATCTAGACAGTCAAGTGGTTAGGAATTCGGAAGTTCATTGAGTGAATGAGATTTGTTTTTTAAGTAAGTGCATCTGCCAGCTTCTGTCTACTTCTGTAGACAGTGTCCGATTATCTGAACTGATTCGCCCTGGTGGGATTTCGCAACTTTTCAAATTTAAAGATGAGGCGACAAAATTAAAATGCATGAACACATATTTTTTTCACTGACACTAGTAGGAAGCCCCTGAGCCAATCGTTTGAGCATTTTCTTTCTTATGTTGCAGTTGTGCCATTAGCTTTCACTGCATACTGTAAGTGGGATTACGTTACAAATGATGTTCTTAGAATTAAAAACGTTTAAATGGCCATTTGATCAATGCTTATCAATCAACCAAAATGTAATTCTTAATTTGATGGCTCAAAAGTTGCCAAAACCCATGTGTTTTCATTGAAAAGATAAACGAGATCCCATGCCTTTCAGTACTTTGATGGCAAATTCTTGCCCATTTCAATGATTTTGCGAGACAGATCTGGGTGTGTGCATGGAACTCAATTGGATGCGAAACATGCATGATGGTTTATCATAAGGTTCATTTTTTAAGCCTTTGGTTATTCAAAGTTAGCCAGTTTTTCATACCAAATCAACCGTTATTACTATATCTGCATGATAAATATGCAATAATTTCATTACAGGGTTATGGTATGGTCTGAAGTTTATCAATAATCTAGTTTCATGTAACTGTATAGATTAAAGATGTCATTTTACCCACAGAAGGCATTTTATTTAAGAAAAGATTATAGCTTTAATTAGCCTAAATATGTGAGATATACATTTTAAAATGCAATTATTTAAAAGAAAATATCACCCGTCATTTGTAAAATATGATAACACTAGATTATGAGGAACATATGGCTACATATAGTTTATTTTTGTATATCGAAAACATAACCTAATTAGAAAATTAAAGAAACTCGGATTTTCGGTTTGATCCAATTGCAAGTATGGGGAATACAACCCTGTTAATAAATTTTCAGTTCATGCCCGAACGCAGGTCTTTAACTGATATTGCTTTAAAAAAAAGAGAAAAAAATGTCCTAACTGACGACCTCAAAGGAACTCAAATGGCATGCAGAAAAAAAACCTGAAATGAAGTATCCTTAAGCAATGTTTTAAACTGGACAAGAGAGTGCTTGTATTCCAACAAAGGGCTTTTCAACCTGATAAAGAACAGTGGGACAAATTTCTCTTTTTTATTTCAAAAGTTTAAGTGGTTTAATGCATGCCTCAAGTGGTTACAGATTTGAAGTGGTGAACCTTGATGTCACACTTCTACCATTTATCCATGAAACAACCCCTTCCTATGTCGTTCCACTATTTATACAAGAGTTCTTTTCCGTTTGTGTATTTTTCGTTTTCTTTTTTTTTGTCTGTGGAATTTTTAGGTTGATTGAAAAAGACACTTTGTTCTAAGTTGTCAAGCAATCCGTGCTTAATCTTTAAAAAGTGCAAACCTCATTTTTCTTTTTTTCTGTGGAATTTTAGATTGAAAAAATTATGCACTTCGCTTTGAGTTGCCATAGAACAAGCATTGATTACTCTTAACCAAGGCGCGAATCTCATCGGTCACGTGACACGATTCTATAAATAGCCACTCACCAGTACACCAATCATCTTGCAGAGGGAGGATTCCAGGGGCTTGACGATGTCAATGTTCCGCCCACTTGATGACGTCACGACACTGACGTAGTTCTTGTACTCGCACGTCACAAGCTCCTGGTAGAGGGCGCTTCCTTCCCCGGCGGTTCCCATGGCGTTCAAGGTTACCGCCTTCAGTCTCTGGCAGACGTCATCGTACTTTCGAAACAGGACGTCCTTATACCCCACCCCAATGAAACGCCCCATAAAAGATGGCGGCCGATCACTGAGGGAACCGGCCAGATCCGGTTCTGCGAACGCTTTTCGGATTGATGTCGGATCGTTCAGGATGAGCACTTTAAGGCCGTACATCGTGAACATGTACACGTCCCCGAACTCCTTCCGCCATTGGCTGAATTTAATGTGGGCGGAGTCAGCAGATACACTGAACGCTTGACCTAGATACGGCCAACCCCACGGTCCTGGAGGCTGTGCTGAGCGATTGGACCGCGTCACAACGGTGAGAACCGCTACAAGCGCCACGCATGCGCTTACTAATATTATCTCCACCAACATGTTGTATTCTTCCGCGTGTAAGTAGTCTTTCGCGATAAAGTAGTTCTAACAGTAACCGTGATTAAGACCATCAATGTCTTGTTCCTACTGGTCAATATTGTTGTCGAAGTTGTTTCTATTTGACGTTAAAAGTGTAACTTAAAAAGAAATGTTTTTTTTTCGTGTCTCTACTTAATCCACTTAAAACGCTACTTCAGTGCTTGTGAAGCGAAATCTTTTGCCTCAGCTTACCGTTCCTCCAAGCCAATCAAACACTGGCGAGATGTGTTGCCGGACTACCGGGTTGTTGTTGTTGTTGTTCTGCAAAATACAAAGAAAGATAAGAATTACGATTTCATAAAAACCCATAAGTCTTAAGAAAAAGTTATTTCCTTGTAAACGTAAAAAATTAAAGGGGAAAGAAGTACCTCAGAAAAGCGTTAATTTAGACGTGAACGGAACATGAATTCTATTTTCAGATTATGCATGTCTCTTTTATATTCACAAAAACAATGTCACCTTTCCGATTCACGGTTTACGACATTTGTTGTAAACGTAAACGTTAAGTAACGAATCCTTTTGAGGCAGGTACCAGTACCAGTACCCTTATAGTGCTGGAACCGACCTCACGCTCATCCAAACAGGTTAGATCCAGGCCAGCCGCCAAGTAAATTGGCGACTGGCCTGTTGATCTAACCTGTTTAACACACTGAGTGTCTTTCCTCATCAGATATTACAGGTTTTGGAAAGCAGACGACACCATAACCTTTTTTCAAAAATATACCCAGCATTCTAAGTGTTAATCACTAATTCACGAACAACCCCACGAATTTTAGGATTAGTGTCATTAGTCAGCATTTGAGTAATTGCAATCGACATTTCTTTTTATACTTTTCTAAGTCCTTAAAAGATCAACCCTCTACACCATATAAAATAATGGCACCAGAACAACATCAAAGTACCTACGACCAGTTTTTCTCTAATATATGAAATATTGTATTATCCTTTATTCTGCAATTTTAGACAAAACCAATGTGACAGTAATCGAAATCGTTTGCCATGATAAACGATTGCTACTTTTACAACGTTGTTAACGTGTTTTACTTGTGTGTCGGAGATAAGTATATATAGAGAAATGTTTCAATGTTCAAGTTTCTTAAATAGGGATTATGGGTGTACTTTATTATGTATATATTTACGTTTCGACAGAGGGTAGTAGAACAAGACTTTGCCGTAGGTCGATTGCTTAGCCCTTCCCTGTCTAAGCTTCAAATACTCTACCGAAGTCGAATTTAAGTCATAGAGGGATTAAGAGTTTTAAAAACGATATTCTTTTCGTGTCCTTTAGTACTCAAAGCTGCTTGTTCACTGATATTATAAATGTTTTAAAAGACATTACAAATCCTTTTCTTTAAAGGTTAGAGTATAAACTGACTGAGATTTCGTATTTTTTCCTCGCCGATGCAATTCAAAATTACAACCGAAAGTCCGCAACAGCACCACCAGCTAAAAAATTGCAATAATCTATCCAGATAAACTGATTGTGTAGCAAATATTACCACTTGGTAATTCAGTATCATTCTTTTCAGAACATATATTTACCTTGGCATAAAGTGGAAAATGGTATGATATTTTAATGGTTTTACGAACAGGGTATGGGGAGGATGCATTTTTTAGTCCCTTCAGCGAGGAAAAATCCGAAATATTAGCCAACTCCACGTGTTCAGAACTGAAACTTTACATATAGGCGGATGAATTCAATAATGGTTGAATAATGTTCGTAGAACTTTGATTACTTGTCTGAACATGCAGAAAAATAGCAAAAACCTAGGCCTACTCTAGAAACGCAAAACCGGAAGTTGCGCAACTGATTTCGTCTTTAGTACCATGGTGGTGCGGTAGAACGACCACCAGCCGTTTAAGTAAAACACTTCTCTGGATAATGTTACCCAACCGCGCACAAAAAAAACCTAACGTGATGATATAATGTAAACAGTCAAAGGAGATGCTCTAAACAGAGTCTTACTTTCAGGAGAAATGTTTAAACAGGTGTATCGTTTCGAACGACAAGAAAAAAAAAGAGGCACGACCTCTGGCAAACAACAGAGATCGTCTGGGAAATCGACAATTTCTTCCCTGAATGAAATGCTATCTTTAAGTAAAACTGATTGTACCTGTCTGTTTGAAATGAATAAGATGATTCGCCAACTTTTGTTTTACAGCAAAGAAAAATGTAGCTGCAAAATGTAGCTGCGCATTATTTACCAAATTCCTGCACATTTACTCGCATATCTGTAAAAGATGTTTTAGATAAGACTTGTTAAGTTTCGCTTACGGCTGATATTGCAAGACATTCTCGAAATTGAGAACGTATAACCTTTTTTCTAACCAGAGTTGCATGCAAATGAACAATAACAATTTCTTTAAAACCTTTTCCCAAACCACAAATTTTCAACTGTCCCAAATTGAAAGATTTTACAGTCGACATTTCAAAACGAATTGAAAATTGAAACATATTCTTCTGATAGAGCAGAAAACCTTGTGGGAAAGGAAAGGAGAAATTGCTCTTAGCGAGTAATTTCTCCTTTTCCCACAATGTTTTCCAGAGTCGTCCGCAACAAAGTGGTTAAATATCGTCATTGTTTGGTAACTGGTTAAAAAAAATGCTTTTAACGTCAACGCATTTTTGCTTTTAACGTGTCAAATGTTTTTTTCTTTCTTTTTTTTTCTTATTCTTTTAGATAAGAGTTGCTTGGAAATTTTTTTTCTTTCAAATTTTTGTCATATCAGCATTTTTTAGATATATTACTGCCTGAAAACGAATTCCACATAAAGATTGGATTAAGATATGGCGTATCATGCGATCTATGGCATAGTCTTGTTCCGCCCCACACTTTTAAGTTCGTTTATATTTCAGAAAAGGTATAGTATCGTACCGCTCCAAACAATGAGAAGTATTTCATCGGGGACCTTCGTGGCTAAGTGGTTAGAGTACAGAATTTGCAATCATATGCCCCCCCTCTCTATGTGGGTTCAAATTTTCAATTCATGAGAGGAATTCTCTCCCGACTGACTTACGGAATGTTGATGGTTCTACCCGGCTTGACCAGTCCTATTGGACAGTTAAGTATGGGGTCCTCCAACGTCTATATGCGTCGGACATTGCAACATAACTGAAATATTATGACGCAATTTGGTTATAAATATATTTGGAATAACTAACTATCTCTTTGCTAGAATTTTCTTTCTAAGTTTTTCTAGTGCAGTATCATGCATTAATGCTTCCAATCTAATGTTTCATCTAAAGGAAATCCTGCATATTTCGAAAATAAATTTACTCACGTATGATTCTTGTATCCTGTTAATTCCAATAAAAAATCTTAAGTAATATTTCTCAAGATATTTTCACTCACAATTCAAATCCTTTTAATCAGGTTTGCGCGAAAGGAATTTAATTAATATGCAAAAAACAATTTCACAACATTGTAAGCCTAAATATAATGGGTACTAATACACGGAATGCATTTCTCTAATGCGAAAATGTTGCTATCACTAAATAACAAGCCTTTCGCTATGATAGCCCGAGATATACTAGACGATTCGGAATTATCGGGAGAGTTTTATACCATACCCACTTGTCCTTCCGGTGTAGATGAAAAAGTATTTATTTAGTTTGTTTTCGGTTTGCAATGTGCAATGCTTAAGGATGGTGTTTAGCTGTAGGGGGCGTCTCACGGCCTAGTAGTTAAACTTTGTTTAAGTACTTTTACCCTCGAGTGAAAAGTTGGTCGCTTACTCTTTCTTTAAGTATGCATTTATTACTTTTTCTTGTGAGGTTTATAGATTTTGGTCATTTTTTTTTCAAGATATTTATAAACCCATATCGACACCAGATTGAGGAAGCCATTTGCCATAAAATGGGAATTGTTCAACTCTATTAATTAATAAAACATATTTGTGATGTCATATGTCAAATGCTTGAGAACGATACATTGAGAAAATACCATGTTATATGTTAAACATTTTCGCGTGCAGCAGAAACAGTGTTAAACTCTGTGACAAAAGAAAACAATCACCGACTCGAGTTTATTATTAATGCATTCTTTTCAGTTTCATGTTTGACTCTCCAACCTTTTGACAATGTCTTTTGAGATTCACAATGGCAATTCAATTAGATGCGATACACCATCTACCCTATAGCTCCATCATTTATATATACATGTATGTACTCCAATAACCCAATGAGACACTGTTTATAAGGTCTTTGATATACTCACACGTTGGTTCATACATTCGAAATGTGAATGTCGTTCTAATTTTTATAAATTTATCACCATAAATCCATGTTATCATTAAGCCTACCAGGTAGATTGGTGAAATGCGTTTAATGGATGAAATGCAAATTATAATATGTAAATTCTAACCCTTACAACATTGTGCTCTCCATGCATAGAATGAAAGAAAAATCAAGAAGATTCAAAGTCCACGAAATACAATCTTAAAGTGCGATGCCGGACTCATAATGCTTTAGGAAGACCCCCAAACTTAGCTGCCAATAAGAGCTGGTCAAGCCTGGTAGAGCCTTTGGCATCCGTAGGTCAACCATGGGCGCCGATGCTTTTCGGTATCATAGTTACATTGGCTTGGCATAGTCTGAATGTTTACATGAAGTAACCCATTGGTGTTATTGTATCTTAAATCGATTTTGAAATAGAAATTGTTGAAATGAAAAGTGGGAGAAACCCGTCATTTTGAACCGTATCTTCTGTAATAGTTGTAGGTATTTATTTATGTTGTCCCAGCCATCTTTACACTGATTAAGCTAAGTTTATGAATGAATGCAGTAGGGGTGATATACATGTTGTCCCATTGCATTGGAATTCAAGACTTTGTTTTACATAAAACAATTTTTCCCTGCATTGTAGGGACTGCCACTATCATTATACATTGAGCTTTGACAAAGCTTTTCGGTGATCATTTCTAAATAAAATTCATAAATTACAAACCGAAAACGAACAAATTCATGCAAAACTCAGTTATAGTCGCATATATCATGCGCTGCAATACTACGGTAATTCGTTATTTTGTCACGTTTCCACTTGATCGTAAATAAAGGGGGAAGTTTTATCGGATTACTATAAAATGCCTTTCAGACCACATCAATCGACCAGCCTAGCTCGGATCAATGAGTCGAAACTATTCATTCATACAACCCCTCAAAATGCGAGTGTTTATTTGACTCTGACCTTTTTCAAAGTTCGCAAGAAAGTAATAAATGGAATTCATACAAAAACTAAACTGGAAAAAATATTTTTGAAAGGTTCGTAAACGCTCATGGAAACAATGATGAGTTGCTCTAACGAGCAGTTACTCTTTTTTCTGCAGTGTTCTGCAGCCGTTGTTAGACACAGGTTGAAGGCAAAAGTCTATCGATTTGTAAAGGATTTTGAGTGGGGCTTTTGTGTTTAGTACGAAATGATTAGTGTCCCGAGCGAATTTCTCATGGACTAGAAAATAACATGATTTTAATTTTTTAACCACTTCGTCATATTATACTGATTTGTTATTGACTACCCCATGTTAATATTTATCGGATGATACTATATATGATTACACAGTTACAGAATGTAAGATTGTTTCTCATAGTTTTTGTTGTTGGTACTCAATCAGTCTTGGAGAAACACTCTTATATAGAAAAGACCATACAACTTTTTTTTAACTTTTTTTTTTAACTTTTTTTTTTAACTTTTTAAAGTAAGCATTCATATTTTGTTGTATACATCAGATGGATTTTTTTGCGTTATTACCATCACTATTTCAGTTTTACACGAAAAGTTCCTCGAAAGTAGCACTTTCTTTTTAACAAAAAAAATGAAATGTTGCTGTAAAGATTATTTGACATGGATAAAGTCTTTGCAGTAAGGGAGTGAATTTAACAAAATTTAACACTGCAAAGATGTAACATGAAGTGGTCTGACTGAACTTTGAAGTGGATTTTCTTTTTCGCATCTTTACCATCACGCTGTTCCGGTGTGTTTCCCTTATATAAGTCTAGTCGGTACAAATCATAGTCATCAGCGACAACAATATAGTTCTGGTAGAATAACATACTATGTCCTTTTAATGTTCAATTCTTGGTATCAAATAGAAAACTGATGAGACAGAAATAGCAATTGCTTGCCACAAGGAGTTGCCATTTTTGTCACATGGCTTTCTATCACAAATTGAAATAATCAACTGACACTACTATTACAATACAATGTAAATAAGCCTTTTGATTTTAGATTCATGATTTCAAATAAAATACCAATGTATCAAAAAGAGCAATTACTCATTTTCTCACATTGGTTTCGTTACTAGGCATACTGTTGTCCAGGATGCACTTAATGGATGATTGGGTGAACCATTCGTAAATGGAATTTAGAAAATGTTGACCGTTACATAAGCTGTAAGGGTTCAAAAGTCACTATCTGGGACCTCGGTCGCTTTGATATGTCCTGACCTTATTTGGTCATTGTTGTTGCTGTTTTTTTGGTCATTCTCCTGCACAGTGATCTCCCTTTCCATAAGATAATGTGCCCTCTGTCATCAAAGAAAAATCATTCGTGATACCCAAATTGACGAGCATCAACAGTGTATTTTCGTTATAAACAAGATCATCTCGAGGTAGATTCTAAAATCCTAATATACAATTTTCTTTTACATAATCATGACTGACAATACTGTCGAAATTGTCAACGTACTTCATGAGTTTGAATCGTCAAATGTTAATTTTCAAATCAAGGCAGGTTGAATAAAACAATAGACCCGCTTATTTGTGCATTAAAAGTAAACTGGAGGGACACATTTCTTTGGCGACTGCGCTATATTGCTTGGGTCATATGACTGTGGCTATCGTCACGTGATTTCTTCGAGGGTAGTGGTACTGTACTGCAGAGTAGCAAAGGGAACTAATCCTGCGCCGAGTTTTGTTTGTGGTTTGTGTTTTTGTTGGATGACGTCAGTCATCTAACAAGGCTACAATTCCGAAATCGTTCGGTGACCTTATTACAAAATGAACCGCCGTGGGATGACCTGACATCTGAACTTGTCCTATACTCGTCAATATTTTAAAAAGCTGATCATAATATGCTGTATGCTATGTATTTTTTATTCAAACTTTATAATTGAAAGATGATGGGTGGTCAATAATAAAGTTTTAGAGACACCACAATCGTATTTAATAGGAAATGGTATGCACTATTTTTTTCATTTTTTCCCTTGACCGAATATTGCTATTTTTAGGCCCATTAACAAGCCAAATAAGGAGGTCATGTGACATGAGTCGTCTGATCACGTGGCCTCGTTTCCATCGTACCGCGAGACACGGGGGGAAACCCCGTGATGTTACTATTTAGAAACGAAAACGTTTCATGCATGAATTGCAACCAGTTGGCGACCTAATTCCACAATAAATCAAGTATCATTTTAATTTAAATTTCACTTCCCGGTCCCTGACGTTTCAAACACTATCTTACTAAAGTGAAGTGCTTTTGACATCGGTCCTTCTATCAGTTTTGAAAGGATTAACTCTTGTGCCGATTTTGATTGACAGGACCTTTTGACCAATGAAAACGCTTTATTTTGTGTAGGCGTCGACTACGCTTGAGACGCTTGTTTGTAACATCAGACAACTTGGAAGAAAATGACTGCCGTTAAATTTGCGTGTGTGCTAAATGAATTGCATGAGAAGCGATCTAGACTATAGCTAACAGGGAAATGTGAAAAGGTGTAGATAGGGGACATTGTCACGCGACCAACTGGATGTCATTTAATGACATTCAAAGTTTGCCTTTTCCGAAAATGAAGGAAATTCCCGAGAAATGTCATCGGTTGAAACTGAAACTGAACGAGCTGTGTTGGGGACCTCACCAACGATTTAATGTCGCCAAATTGAATTCAGACCGCTATAAGTGAACAAAAGTAAGTAGATTATGATTATTTCTTGATTGTTTAGTGCAATATTGATTGAAACATAAAATGAACATGTGAAACGATACTTAAACACACAGCTCAATGTTAACGGAGTGGGTGGGGTAACGTTTTCAAAACATAACAATAATCAAATTCAGAACTAGCATTCATTTGAGTGATGACATTAACAATGAAAACAAAGATATATTTAGCCTTTTTCAACTAATCTTCGATGCAGATTTAAGCTTAATCTCGAAAAAGAAAACATAACTACAACATTGTCTTGATCATCTGACAAAAGATTTGACAGTGGGTACCCTTTGACAGTTTAATTTATGTATAGTCAATTCCCCTAATCTCGTGGTATCCCTAATTCAGTGCTGTGGTATTTGCATAATGTCATACTGCTTCCATAAACAAACGCACCAACCTGACCTACTTTCACAGACCAGTGTAAGAACTCCAAAGAAGCAAGAATAAATGTTTTACTGGTAGAAAACCAATAAAATCCAATCAAATGCGCCTCTTATTACATAGAGCTCCAAAAATCCCTGAAATTTTCACACTTATTTCTCAAATCTAAGACCCAAAAGACTTCCTTTCAGTTTGTCAGCAATTCTCAATCATTCTTTGGTCAGATACGACCAAATTGTTTTAGGATTCGTCCCTAGTATGTGTAACGTTCGTTGCCTAGTATGTGTAACGTTCGTTGAATTGTTTATGCACATAAGGGAACCTAATGCATTGTTGTAGAGAACATGCTGGTGTATATATAGACAGCACAACCGCTAGGTGTATGACAGTGTTTTTCACTGATCGGATGTGTTTGTGTCTTTAAGAGGTTCATTTGCTCGGTTCGTTACATTGGTGGCAGAGGTGGGATTAAGACTTCTCCTTCTATCTGAGTTGCCTTCCCCATGTGTCTTCCAAGGACCAAGACTCGGGACAAGTCTTCTCGGAAGTGGGAGTTATGTAATGTTTGTTGAACGTTTATGCAAATTATGAATCTAATGCATCGTTGAGAGAATATGCGGGTCCATATATAAACATCACAACTGATCAGTGTATGACAGTGTTTTGCACTGATCGGATGTGTTTGTGTCTTTGAGAGGTTCATTTGCTTGGTTCGTTACATATGTTTCACCCTAATTATTTTGGACTTTTACTAACAAATTGTGTTTTACCTGAATACGACGGAATTAGGGTAGGACCTCAAAAATGCAAATGGCTGCCAGTGACCTATTAATTTACGTTACGTAGAGCATTTCTGTGCTCCATTTAAAAATAATTACGAGCAGATCGTAAATGAAGAATGAAATATGTTAGGAAAGATAAATGTTGACAGTTAAGTTCTCCTCCTCCTTTCTGTTATTCATGTAACCTTTAAGTACCACGGAATTATGGTACACCAGTATACACAATAGAATGTTATTGGCTAGAGCCCTATTATTTAGTCATTTCATATGTTCTTACAGCTTTGTACCAACCAGACATTGCAAACAGCTGAGTCCCATTACAAGCTGATCAATTCATACCCAAATTAAAAGCCTTACCAAGAGGAGGAAGGCCTGAATGTCATCAACTATCTTTAGGGTAAGTTGTCTTTTTAGAACTATTTTCTTAAATGGCATAATGGCATAATACATTCTGCTACATAAATGCATATTTGAATTTGAAAGGATTATGAGAATATTTTAAAGTTTCCTGTAGCATGCATAAACAAGACTTACTTTTGTCTTTGATGGTCATTTGTATAGTGAATACAGATGAAAATCAGATTTGATGGTCATCATTTGCTTGTTTATACCCCTAGTTGTGATATTAAATTCTTATATTGGTCACTGTGAATGATGATCATGGGTGATATGACACACACAATTTCAATATTTGAAATAATATTTAATTTGAATTGTTTTATAGATTTATACCTGCATAATCGTGTTTTTCAAGATATTTTTATATCACTTTGTTTTCAGTTGTCATGAACTCATATGTTAAACTTTCTCTTAATGGGACTTACTCAGAAATATGTGGTCTGGGAATAATAAATGTCAAAAAGATTGATATTAACAATTATTTTCTATAAACTTAAGACTACATGTATTTTCAATTTCTTTACTTTTAAGAGTTTGAAACCCTGTGATTTTATTAAATAATGTGAAGTGAGCCATTGTCCAATCAATACTTCCATGGGAATGCAGGTTTATAAATAAAGGCAGGAATTCCTTCTTGCTCACCTTGCCAAAGTTACTTGACAGTGACCAAGTATCTTTCCTTCAAATGGTTTATTTTGTAAACAATGATCTTAATTTGAATTATTCATTGGTGGGTGCCGTTATTTTTTAGGGACTAACTCAAAGTGCCGTGATAGTAATATACGGTAATTATTTGATATTAACAATTATTTTCACCAAATCGAAGATCATTTTAAATTTCTTTACTGGCTGAAATCTGTTAATTGTTAATCCCATAAATGATCAGACAAATGTGACGGCTCACTTAACATTATTTAACAAAAGCACAGGGTTTTGGCATCTCATAAGTAAATAAATGGTAAATAGTCTTTGGTTTAGTGTCAAATTTTTGACGTTTGTAACTCCTAATAGACTCATCTCTGAGAGAGTATCTTTAACAGCTCAGTAAGTAGTTGCAGTGGAAACTCTGTTACTTGAGTTAAATCCCCACTATTGCAGCTGGGTTTGGGGAGGTTAAAACATTTAAAAGACTATCGCAAAATAAGAGGAGCTATGCCTTTTTTGTCTTTTAAATTGCTTATGCCTGATTACACTGATAAAAGTTTGTCTATTTTATAGGATGCTATGTTTGAAACCTAGTGCATTTTTCCGACATGACAAATTTTTAGTCCTTATAGCAGAAAATTCTTTTTACATTACAGATAAGAAGCATTGTCTTCTGATATATGAAGGGGTCATTCAGAGTGTATAGTGAAACTAACAGAAATCATGACTTACAGTGAGCAAACAGTGAATGCAGTATGATGCATTACTTATCCACTACTATTAACAGTTGGGTTGGAGGGACAGATGCAGAGGTATATTGAAATCCATTTAATACTTTGTTTGCATGACCTGCAAATATTTGTCCTGTCAGTTATACAAATAATGTAAGTTACTTCAGCTTCAAATCATGAGAAAAAGCAAAACTCAAAGAGGCAATATCGTGCTCAAAAAGGGGTGACAAATGCTGTCATAATGCATTCATGGAATATAAGGGAGAGACACATTCACATATATGTAAAAAATTGCTATGGTGACATTTGAAACTTAAGTTGCATGGAAAAATGCCTGTCCTAGTAAAATGTGTGCTGATTTAGGCATGTATGGACAAAAATAAACCATTTTCTGGCATCAAAAATAAACCATTTTCTGGCATCAAAATAATGCGTTATGTGCAGACAGGTATCCCCTGAATATGCGAATCTGAATTTCTTTTAAACAATGTAAAATTTTGAATTAACCATCATGACTAATTCATGTTTTCAAACTGCCAATGATTTACAAATCTTACACTAAACAGCCACCTAGGTATGTTGTTTATTATCATGATTGAGTAAATGTTGGATGTTTTGATTCAAGCTGTTATTACCTAATTCAAAGAAATGATCATCGTTTCTAGTGTGACAAGCACTGTCGATCATAAACTCTATTATAAAGATAATCATAAGCTCAATTTTGAATAAATCACTTATGAGTCATCTAGTTTTCAACTGATACAAGTGACCATAAATACCATGCTGGACATATTTTGCTGAGGTCGTTAGGTATTACCTAATTTAGAAAAATAACTTGTTGAAAAAATATCATCCAAGACTATCCATAGCAAGAAAAAGAATTCAAGTATTCATTATTTACAAGTCATCATTTGTACAGCTCTTGAAGAAATGTTACATGAAAAAAAAAAACAAGCTCAAAACTAAAACTTGAAAAAATAACCCCAGATTTTTCTCATCTTTTTTCGCCCCTTAGTGAGAATGTGAGTGAAACTAAAAAAACATTTAATTATTTCTTTCGAAAATTTATGTTTTTTATACATGTATATGCATTTAGTTAGAATTGATAATTGTTAATGGCAGTGGTTTTTAGCTCACTTGAGCACAAAGTGCTCAAGGTGAACTTTTGTGATCGCACAATGTCCGTTGGCGTCGTGCGCCGTCAACAATTTCTTTAAACATCTTCTCCTCCTAAACCATTGAGCCAAAATTAACCAAACTTAATAGGAATGTCCGTTGGGTGATGCTCTTCAAAAGTTGTTCAAAGAAATTGATTCCATGCAGAACTTTGGTTGCCATTGCATGAAAAAGGGGGAATTTCTGCAATTTTTAAAAAATCTTCCTGTCTGAAACCACTGGTCAGAATTCAAAATAATTTCACAGGAATATTCTTTTCGGGGCCTCTTATCAAAAGTTGTTCAAAGAATTTTGATATCTTGAAAAACATGGCTGTCAGACTGTGTTGAACTTTGAACGTGTTTTTGTGTTCACTACATACATGTATGCTAAAATTTATAACTTTACAAACATCTTTTTTTCCCAAACCTCTGAGCCAATTTCAATGACATATCATGTGAAGCATCCTAAGTTGGAGGGGAGAAAGATTTGTCAAAAAAAGAATTGTCATGTGGCCAAAATGGCTGCCATGTCCATATTTGGTAAAAACCTTAAAAAAAATCTTCTTGTCACAAACCACTGGTCATATTTCAAAATAATTGCACATCAATGTTCTTTGGGGGCCCTTTTATAAAGATTGTAAGAATTTATTAGATATCTCGAAAAACATGGCTGCCAGGGTGCGTTGAACTTTGAACATGTTTTTGTTTTCACTATATATACATGTATGGTAAAATTCATATCTTAATAACCATCTCTTTTTCCCAAACCTCTGGGCCAATTTCAACGAGATATCACATGAAGCATCCCTAGTTGGAGAGAATAAAGATTTGTCAAAAAGAAATCAGTCATGTGACCAGAATGTTTGTCATGTCTATATTTGGTAAAAACCATGAAAAAATCTTCTTGTCAAAAACCATTAGACAGATTTCAAAATAATTTCACAGGAATGTTCTTTGGGGGCCCTTCTTTAAAGATTATTAGAAAGAATTAGATATCTTAAAAAGTTCCACTATATGCATATACATGTACGATAGAATTTCTAACAAAGTACATCAGTATCAATTTGGATGTCCAAATATGCCAAAATGACAACCATAAAAAGGCAACAATAGATCGCACTGGACAAAAGTGCAGGCTGATCTTCATACATACAATCTGTAAAAGTAAAATATTCAGTTTCCGCATTGTAAGAATTATGTACCATTTTAATGTCCAACATCAAGCATACAGTGTCCAACTTGTAAAATGAGGGGAAAAAGGTCAATGCATAGAAGCACAGAAACTCTGTGTAAAATATAAAAGCAATGTTTCTAACTATTCTTCAAATAGGTGGTAATCTCAGGTGAGCAATTCTAGGGCCATTATGGCCCTCTTGTTTTCTAAATTAAATCAATGGGCTTTTTTTACCAAAACTTAAAAACAATGGGTTTTTATATAGAAAAAAGATTAAAATGAATGAAAGTAATGCGTTTATGGGAATTTTTTTTATGAGATTGTTAGTACCAAAAATTATCACTGTGATGGTATTTGATGTCATGTCTGTTGCACTTCACCATCTAAATTTGTAAAACACTTCCACAGTACATGTAAATAAAACTCTGTACTCTCTATGTATTCATGGTATGAAGTTGTGATAAAGCATTGTAGTAACCTTTGTTGTCTAATGGTAATGGTGGTTGATTTTGTACCAAGGGATTTTAGCTAAAGCCCCTCTGGTTTCTTTGGAGTGTTCTTTGGCAAGACACTTCAGACCCCATACCTAGTACTGGCTTCGGATATCCATAATATAAATGAAAATTGTTGACATGGTATTTAACACTTAAGAAAAAAACTTAAAGGTATTCATATCTAAATATTATTTTCATTTATACTCTTTATAGGTGTCCAAAAAACCATCAACAGTAGGAAGACCTTTGCAGTTGAGTTAAATTCAGGGATGATGAAGAAAATACACAGGAGTAGGATTGGAGAACCTTAAGGAGACTGCCATCTTAAAGTGATGGTCTTGTAAACATAAATAGTTTTATATCAAAGCCATCTGTTTTCTTTATCGGTTTTCCATTTGATAGTTTTGTGTCATGTTAAGGACAGCATGGAACAAGAGAATTGTGTTTTGGTATCATAGGGTACATGTATTATGAGTTGGCAACAATCTCTTTGTTTGTTGTTCATAGAAACTGAATGTATAGCTCACAAAGAATATTTATTTAAAAGAAAGTACAAGAAGTAAAAACATTTAAGCTAGGGTTGTTTGAGAGGTGTTGTTTTGGGTTGTCAATTTAGGTTTTGAATCTGATTTGTTATCATATATAAATATACTTAACATAATAACTTATTTTGTGAAGTAGGATTTTTTTTCAGAATCAGTCTATTGTCTTCTTATCCTTTTAAAATATGTAACGCTAGGAGAAAGCAAAGGGTGTTTTTTAAATCTTGTAAATGTTAGTTATATGTCAGATATAACTCTGCAAATACTGCAGAAGGTAAACAAACAATTCACAATGAATACATAGTATATTGGTGTCTCCTAATGTTGAGAAAAAGACTATCTTTTGAAAATATGACTGGAAAATTTGGATAAGAAAAAATCAAGGTAAAAGAAGTTATTTAATTTTCATACAAGGTAGTTCAGACAAAAAAAACTTGTCGATACCCAAAAGGATGAAGCCAAAACAATGTAACATCAATCAGAGTCAATGAAACAACCAGATGTCATGATTAAATAGAGAGAATGCCTTGAGTTTCCCAATATAACTGATTCTTTTTTTAATTTTATGAATTTTGACTTGAAATTTTCAGATATCAATTTTGACATGTTACCAAATATAATATGTGAAAAGTTAAAAAACTAAATTTTGTACCATAAGACCGATTTCTGCAGTCACTAACACACATAAATGTATGCATAATAAAAACATACATTTGTTATTTTCCAGTCACTTAACAAAACACCTTCACACATGTTTGTCTCTGACAAATAAAAAGAGAAAGCTATTAAAAATATAAACAGTTAAATACTAATAAAACTATCTTTGTTGTATTTGTTTCCTATTTGTTTTCCAATTCATACTCATACGATTTTCTTTTAATAAATATTCCAGCAACCAATATGGATGAATTTGGCAATTGTAGTATATTTTGTAGGGTCCTATGTGGCCCAATGTAAAATTCATAACCTTGATGTCCAAAGTCTGAACCTCACTAGCGTTTTTTTCTTGGGATGTCCTTGAGACATTTGAAAGTTTTTAGTCTATTGCTGATGAAAGCAAGCAGTAAAGCAAATGAAATACTGTTGACATAGCTTTTAACCCTTACAGGATTATCATCCATTTGAATCACGTCATCCAACTTCAGTGCCTTCAGCACTTTGATTTGTTGCGTTGCTGTTTAAATTGGTGTTAACACAGCATGAAAACAATGCAAAATTCCGATACAGCTTTTGTAATGATCGTCCTGTTTTGGATGCAGATAGTCCCGGAACTTACTGCCCATAACGGCCTGTCAAGCTGGAAACAGCCATCGGCATTTTGTAAGTCAGCCAGGATGATCATCTATAATGAATTTCAAATCGATCGTTGTTTTTTTGTTGCAAATATGGATAACATTGCACCTGTTGTAATACTGTCAGACCAATGCCTTATTTCAACTTCCGTCTGCATTTTCCCAGTTTCCGCAAAAAGAAGCCATAAGCTTTAAGCGAGTTGCGTTTATTGATATTCACCATTTTTGTATGGTGTGTCTCAAATGATATGCATTTCAGGAAGTCAACTGTTTATAATGCATGAAAACGATCCACTCAGACCACTCAAGTGAATTACAAAAAAAATGAACTTAAAAGGAAAAATGATATAACGTTACAATTTTACAGCTGTACTCCCGTGGTGTATTGATGCGAGAAAATGACAATTCGGTGTCCCGTTAAAGTTTTATTCTGTCCACAGGGATCTCGATTCAAAACCTCTCTATAGGAGTATGAGCTAAAAGGTCACATTATAGTAGACATTCTCTGGAAAGGTCAGATTAAGAAACCAAAGCCGGAAAGTAACTTCATATTCTAAACGAGATTTAACTCGCACAGGTTTTCTATCGTTCGTAGTCATAAGTTTTACATCGCGTCAATATCATTTCGGTGATGTTGCGATTCCTGATGCATAATGGTGGAGGACAATCTGAACACATCGGGTTTATCCAATGAAAACACCTCGGAAATAATAGGGATGACGCCATATTGCTTCCCGCGAGAATGACGTCACTTTCTTTCGTTTCTAAAAATAGATCTTGACTGTAAAATCAAAAAAGTCGTTAAATTTGATTGAGGAAACAAGTATACATGTCACAACAACAAGTTCGCCATTTGGTATGAGTTACTGAATAAAAGTGATTAAAAAGGATGTCCAACGCTTCCAAACACATTGAACTACTTAACGTGCACACTTAGAAAATGTGTTAATTGGCGGATGCCGAATTACCCGAAAAATTGTAACCCTACACTTATATCCGAGGTGTATTTCACTTGGAATACGCTTAGAATACGCTTGGACATACACTAGGATGTGGCTGATAAAGAATTGATTTTGAATCGCATTTTAGGTTTTTCTCAAACGTTTTCCAAGACGCTTAACATATGCTTTACAACTAACGACAACAGGTTATATTCAGGAAATCCATGCTATAACTATAGTACTATTGGCACAGCGTAAAACCCCGTACAAAAACACTTATCTGTTCCGATTAATAGCGCAAAAGTGCAAATGCAAAGAAAAAATCAAACCTTTCACTATGATGTGGTTTTCGATTGCTTTTGAGGTTTTGAATATGCAGTTCAACAGACATTAAGAAATGAAAACCCGTATCTCTTGGTGCTACGTTCATGAGAAAAATTAAACCTGTGCGCTAACCTGAACTCATCGGGTTTATCCAATGACATGTATTTCTCACGTCACGGAAAATCCCGAGTAGTTACGATTGCCTCTGCGCCCGGCTTCTGGTAACCCGTCTTTTAATATCGCGAGTTTGTGAACTCGGGAGCCAGTGTCTAAACTGTTAACACAGAAACAGCGGATTGATTGATAAATTGTGGTATTATTTCGTATGTTACAGTTTGGTGGTTAGATTCATAAGATATTCAGCAGTTGGGGATAACTGAATTTCCACTACATGCTGGTTTTTCATACGACATGGATATTGCAATAAAACATAGCAACAGATGGGGTCTTCCCGTGGAAAGTTTCATAAATAAATATGACTGGATTTGAAATAGTTCTTTCCTAAGCATTTCATAGATAGGCAACATGATTATTTACGTAGTAAGGAAGTGAATGGAAGTCATATATGAATAATAAACATAGCACGTATCATTGAATAACAATGCCGTTTTCGCATGATGAAAACAGTTCCTTATGTTTAAAAGAAAATATATCTTGACTATCTAAATGCCAGTTATCTATTTGTTAGAATAGATATACTTGTAGTATATCTAACAACGTCATTGAGGAAGATTTTTTTTATAAATGTAGATGTTCAACACGTTTAGAAGAGACTGAAAATACTCAGCCACATATCCAAAAGCATTTGTTTGTTTAAAAAACTTGTTTTGTAATGTTTATGAAATCTCATGGGAAAATGTGAATCTGGTAAAATCAAATACGTATTATACAACGGAGAGCATTCTAATAGAAGGAAACATTGTTGCGGTTTTCCCAGTCTTTAAATTCGAATCGTTACTCTCGGGAAGTACGTATTGACCTCAAGTAATGGCGGTTTATGAATGAATATTTTCACATAGTATGCAGACTTTGTGTGGGTGGATACTTTACAGAAATGTCAGAAAGATAAAGACGAACACAGGGAAAAAATATAATACGCCAGCTTATTTAAGTCCAATGGAATAACCACTTTCTGGTGTTCCTACAAAAACTGGTAATAGGGTTTACCGCGGTCTCAATAATTTCTCAATTGATTTACAGCGTTTTTGGATTCACTTTTACAAGGCTATGCCTATTTCTCTGGAGTGTATTTCCAAAGAACATTCACACCAAGTCAATGAAACTGATGGGGCTCGAACACGGGATCCTTGGTATAAACTAAACACTGACGTGTTCCTGTATTTTATAAACGTAGGCCTTTAGGAAATAGCTCTTTTATTTTCGATGTATATAGATATTTCAGACAAAATGATATATTTGCCAATATAATCTTTAATAGACCAAAATTCACAAGTTGTGTCAATTGTTTACTCTAAGAAACAAAAATAACTTAACGAAATATACCTGGTTCATAAAATGTGCGTTGTCGACTTGGGATGTTGTATGTAGCAAACTGGTGATGAGTCATTCGGTAATTAGATTCCAAACCTTTAACCCATTACCAATAGCCATATTTTCGACTGTCCCAAATTGAATGGGTTTGCAGACGACTTTTCAAAATGTGATGAACTTGTTAAATAATCTTCTTATAGGGCAGAAAACATTGTGGGAAAAGGAAAAATTGCTCGTTATGAGCAATTTTTCCTTTTCCCACAATGTTTTTCAGAGTCGTCTGCAACAAAGTAGTCAAATGTCGTTATCGTTTGGGAAAGGGTTGAACAACGTGGGAAAAAGGAGTGATCGATGAATTCATCTAAATATCTTAAATAACGCAAATATTTCCATCACACCATCCGTCTGCCGTCATGTAATTTACATTTCCATGTTAAAGGTGCTTGTTCACAGATGACAAAATTTGAAAATCAAAATAAAATGTCGTTTAAACAATACAGTTTTTGTTTTGTTGTTTCATATATCGTTGGTCAGTGCAATACTATAGTAAGTGCTGCACGTATGTGAAGCACTTACTATAGTCTTGCATTGAACCCTCGATTAATAATTAAAAGTAACTATTGAAAGCATGGT
The DNA here is from genome assembly GCA_947846245.1 of Cerastoderma edule. Classification (NCBI taxonomy): domain Eukaryota; kingdom Metazoa; phylum Mollusca; class Bivalvia; order Cardiida; family Cardiidae; genus Cerastoderma; species Cerastoderma edule. The sequence continues at coordinate 1,319,092 of OX401409.1, forward strand.
TATTTCCAACAAAATTAAATAATTCAGTTTTTTTTTTTGGTGCATTCATTGGAATCGTTCCATTAGCTAAGCATACACTTTTTTTTTGCAACTATCATGTTTGTCGGATGTAAGTGCGGTTTTTCTGCCATTGTAGCAAGTTTTTTTGAGTGTTATGGTTTTTCCTACAAAAACCCTCTCGTTTGTAATTCGCCTGATGTTGATATCTTGTCCTGCTGTGGAAATGTGGAAAGGTTAATATATGAACCTGGTAAAGACGTTCATTTCCGCATTACAGATAGGTAATCATATTCACAGATAGGTAATCATATTCACAGATAGGTAATCAAATGATAATCGTATTAGCAGGCATCGAGAACATTTATCGGTAAATCATTCCAATCTTATAGATTTACAATATAATCACCATTTCTTCTGTTGGGACATTTGGTTCCCCATTCTATTATTCACAGTTCCTGGTTCCATGTTCATCTACTATTCAACTAAATAATAATAATGATAATAATAATAATAATTATAATAACAATAATAATAATAATTATAATAACAATAATAATAATAATAATCATAATAACGATAATAATGATAATCATAATAACGATAATAATGATAATCATAATAACGATAATAATAATAATCATAATAACAATAATGATAATAATCATAATAACGATAATAATGATAATCATAATAACGATAATAATGATACTGATAAGTATAATGCTAATGATGATAATATTAATGATAATAATAATAATAATAATGATAATAAATTATAATGATAATAAAAGTGATAATAATTATTATAAACTGGTAATAAAAACTCTAGAAATGGAATTATTTGACAAGCACTATTTTCCCTCCCAGCAATCTTTTCATTATTGCGTACGTTGCATTAATAAGCCAGAAATGAGATATTTCGCTGCGATGCAATTTTCTTTTATCCTGGTCGGTACAATTGTTATTACAAATATGTAGGAAATGCATTCTGCATTCTAACCGGGAATTTAAGAGAGAAGGAATGATGCATTAACCCATTACCAAACAATAACGACATTTGACTAGTTTGTTGCAGACGACTCTTGAAAACATGGTGGGAAAAGGAGAAATTGCTCGTGACGAGCAATTGCTCCTTTTCCCACAATGTTTTCTGCCCTATCAGAAGATTATTTTTCAATTTCATCACATTTTGAAATTTCGTCTGCAAACTCTTTCAATTTGGGACAGTGGAAAATTTGGCGTTTGGTGAAGGGTTAATGGGAATACGGCACCGCATCACTCAGCACTAGTTTCCCCATGTTTTCATACCCCACCACACTATCGCTATGTCGAATAACAAAGTACATTTATATGTTCAAGTAAATACGTATGATCGTTATGTTAGCTTGGTTCTTGAGACAGATTTGTGCTTTGTATTTGCAGTTTCTGTTCCTTTTTTCTTATGTTAGCCTATTTGGCCTAGTTGTTAGAGTTCGGGGCACGTCTTTAGTTTAAGTACTAATTCGTAATTTTTCAAGAACATAGTTCCTGAACTTAAAATAACATATAATGGTACAATCTCTCCGCGTGTGTTTAAATCCCCGTGACGGCATTTGAATTTTCATGAGAGAAGTCCCCTGGCTGTCTTACTGGAATCAATATTTTCCTACCCGGCATGACCAGCCCTTATAGATAGACACGTTTGGGGTCTTTCCCGATCAGTATGAGCTATTCATCGTACCATAGTTGAAAGAAAATAACTCAACAACTCGTGTGCCAATTGTATCTACTTGGCAATCCCCGTAACAAGTCGGTAGATATACCTCGTAGGCAGTACATGAATACACCAGAAATGCTGGGGTAATTCGCCTTATTTCCGGCGGATAACGCAAAATGCACACATGCACTAAATATGTATTTAAATACACACAAATTGGTTATATATCACAATTGAATGTATTTTTACCCTTTTCATTAAAGATGATCATATGAACACATCTTTGTTTCATATTTTGTCAATCAGCTCTTTCCGGCAATCCCCGGCTTGTGACGGGGAGCAATCCCCGGCTTGTGACGGGGATTGCCGAGTTGATATGATTGGCCCTTCGTTGCTGACCTACTTTCAAAAATGGCTCCCCATTACCTCCGAGGTTATTTTAAGAAATGGCCGAGGTGTTCCGAATGCTCGTTAGCCTGGAGTCCTGGCCCATGCTAACCCGCATTAGGTTCGCGGTATACGAACGGGCCAGGCTCCACCAGGCTAAATGCTCGTGTGCTTCAGTTTCCGCGTTATCATTCGATCGCTCCACTCATTCGTTTCTCATACATAGAGAATAGATGGTTGGTGTCGTGAATCGGAAATGTTATCGGGCAAGGCTTAGGAATATTATCCGGTGAGCTCTGAAGTGATTGCCAAAGGCCACTCCCGCGAAACCAGTGGTATCGGTTGGAATCGAACCCGGGACCTTCAAGTTCTGACTCCACCACATTTGCCACCGAAGGACACTCGTGCATTTTCCACACTACTCACTGATGCACAATGGAAATATCTTCTATAGATAAGTCTTTTTCTGTCTCAGGTACACGACGAATGATACCAATACGATAAAGCATGCAGTTCGGTGCAGGATTCGGTCATGTGAATGACTCGGGGTCATTCGCGCAACCGCAGAATAACGAGGGTTATCGTTCCAAATACGCGGCAGATACGAGATCCAAGAGATCTGTCCTTGAAGAGATATCTGTTGATTGGCAATATAGATTAATCCCCCCCCCCCCAACACACACCCATGCAAATTTTGAAAGAATAGTGATTAAGCTAAAAGTGAGGCGGAAATTGCTACTTAAGCTGGTCAATGGTAAAGTCATTAAATTCTTGGAAATCCTAACTCGGATGATCCAAGCTGTTACTGCGTGACAGCTTGGAGGCGCCCTGCGATAAAAACGCGTCAGCATTCCCCCTCTGTGTGTGAGGGGTCCAATCGGCGTCGAGGAAAAATATGGGCACCAATCAGAAAGAATGTGGGATTGACCATTAAGATTGCTTATTGCTTCCATTTCCGGTGATTTACAGAAAAAAACAAAACCATGAACGATTGTTAACATTTGATCGACGGGAAATATGAATTCGTTTTTAAACGAAAGCAGAGTCATTTGATGAAATCCATTGTCGAAGGAAAAGACACTTTAGATTCAATTTTGATAAAACATCTCTTACATAAAATAGGTAAACTCAACATTCATTCGGACTGTTTGTCAACTCTATATCACGATGCTAAAAATGAACATCAACGCCTCCCTGCTTAAATTGATAAAAACAAAATCAACATTTTTGGTTTGAAGCGATTTGCTTCGCCACACTTATTTCGAAAACAATCCTTTGTGAATATTTGTGTTAATAAAAAGATAGTCACCATCCTGTTCTTCCTCCCCTCCCATTCTCTTCTTCTTCGTTTACTCAACTCCTTCTTAGTGCTATTTTAGACTTGAGAACAAATTTGATTATGTCAAATGCCAATTTTAGAAAACACTATACTATATATATATTTATATAATGTAAATGTTATTGTAATTTAGTTTGAATAAATGGGTTGTTGTATGACAATTCAAAGGAAAAAAACAAAACAAAATTTTCGGACGTATATCTTTCACGATGACTGTAAAGGTGTTCGAATAGAATCCGAATAGAATTACAGTCATCGTGAAAGATATACAGGTACGTCCGAAGTATTTCGGAACCATTTGATGTGTGATACCTTAAGATTTCTAATTGTGTTGAATGTAAATTTATCATTGGTTCACGTAGATTTCTTTATATACTGAGAGAAACAACCCGAAAATTGTGATACATTTGAATAATGCACCAAGGCCACAAATAAGTAGACAAAACTAGGCCGTTTGGGTCATCGATTGTCAAGAAGTCTTTCTCCAGTCTATTTCCTTGAGTCTAATTCTAAGCTACTTGAAACCGTAATTGTTCACTGAAATGACACTTTTAATGTTGTTGAACTTGGATAGCCACTTAAACACTTTTAATTAAAATTCATTTATTTTCCGCACATATTTCAAGATTTGAAGGGGGACAGGGAAGCTTTTTCTTGGTTTGATCAATACGAATGTCCTAATAATTTTCCGTCATTACCACAATTCATAAGTGGCAAATTGAAGATTTAAGTAGAGTGAAATATCTACGTCTGGATCATTCGGACTATGGAAAACCTCGATCCGAAACCTATTTAATTTGTTGTCGAAAGTGAAAACGAGGCCTAGCGTCTAGACAATGATAAATCCGAATACTGGTTTAGTATCCAGGAAGTAGTCATCGAGAGTGACTTTGAATAAGCTTGAAGCTTCCTTCACAATCGATGAAAAACAATAATGTAAATGAATAATAACTGTCCGTTGAGCAATTATTCCTTTCAGGCAAATATTCGACTTTCAATTCTAATGCATATCTCCAATAGCTCTAAAGGAAGCGTGACCTACTTAAAGTACAAGGGGTCCCGAATTCGAGACCCGACAGAGCAAATATTTATGTGAAGGAAACACGTTATGTATGCTTCTTGCGACTAGTTTGATATTTATGTGGGTAAGTAGGCAGCGGTCTGGAAACAATAGGTGTGTTGTGCATTATTGTTGAAGAAATACAAGGGACAAAGGTGGGTGTGTTGATCGCCAATATATGACTGAATTATTGTTGAAAATGAATTGCTCCCAATACAACCAACCATACAACCTATTCCGCCAGAATTCTATTTAAAGAGATTGTGAAAGTGATTTCCGTGTTTTCGCCACACACTTTGCACTTCATTTTCTAGAGTTGTGTGGATCGCCTGATTTAAGGTGCACTGGCATCGACGTGACGTCACGTTTTCAATAACAAAGCAACTTTGATTATTCTTTAAATCTAATATCGGTTAGCAAATTTTCAGGCTCTGATAAGTATTTTATTAAATCGGTCAACTTTTTACAAGCATTATCAATTTGGTTCCGTACTGTCTATACACGGTCGAACCTTGCAATTTTTTCTTCGTGAGATTAACTATCAGAGGGAGAGGAGAGGAATAACTTGTGAAACTTTTTCTATTTCTTATTTTACAATAAATGTAAACAAGGTCCATAAATCTGATATGATTATCATTTGATTTTTTCATTTGTTAAACGAGTATATATAAAACTGTCCAAAACTAAAATATTCGATACGTAATTCATGTGTTAACTTTTTGTTTTATTTTTCCTTAAAACCTTGATCTACACACCTACATGTACATCATGAACCTGAAACATAGTGTTATTCAATTGTCTTGATTTGTGCATTATTTGAAAGCCGGCAGAATGTCTGTACGCTACCAGCACTGGAATTAGATTAACCCTTTCCCAAACAACAGATTTTCGACTGTCCCAAATTGAAAGAGTTTGCAGACGACATTTCAAAATGTGATGGAATTGGAAAATAATCTTCTGATAGGGAAGAAAACATTGTGGGAAAAGGAGAAATTTCTCCCACCATGTTTTCAAGAGTCGTCTGCAACAAAGTGGTCAAATGTCGTTATTGTTTGGGAAAGGGTTAAGAGTACATACGTGTGGTTCCTGTTATATGTACTGTTTCTTCTTTTTTGTTTTTCTGTATGAACCATGGATGCAGTAATACAGCGAAATCGGTCGTGAGGTCTCATGGTGCAATCTTGCTTATTCCGTGTGAGGTAACACAGGACTAATATGTGTACCTCTCTGTAAACATACTACAGACAATTCGGCATAACTCATTGTCTGTTTATTTTAACTACGGATACATCGTAAACATTCTACCGGCATTCCGTAACATGCTTCAAGGTGCAGGGAATATTAACAAACTGAATTCGCCTAATTATTCGGAAGATGGAATCGTAATTAAGTAACCCATTGTCGCGTATTAGTATTATTGGACTGCTCCAATTTAAATGCAACACCATATGATAAACATAGCATGAACAAAATTTTTTTTTCATGATTGTTGGTTGAATCGTTCGAGAAAAAAGGATAAATCACTTTTAAGAAACTATTTAATCTTTTGACACATATTTTCCCAATGAGAGTTGTCGGTCATAAAAGTATAATTGGAACAAGAATTTAAAGAAGTGATTTAGAACTTGACTTTCAAAACATATAGGTAATTAAGTGTATTACATAATGTTCATTATGTAAATCTATTATGAATTAAAGGAATCTAATATGCATTTATTGCCAAATGAAATAGATTAGTAAATCAATGCAATAGATTAACAATTTTGAACTATTTTATGATCATTATCATTTTTTTTATAAATAATAAGTAGATTATACGAGACATATACCTTAACGGACATTCTTTCATAAATACATGGTAGATGATAAAATAACGAGAAAAACCAAACTTAAATACAAATCGAAATTAAAAACGACTGCCAGACTAATTAAAAGAAAATACGAATTACTCACAACGTCCAAATATCTTCCACAACTCCAACGGAAGAAATCTAATATCAAAGCTCTTCCAGGTTTCCGTACCCAATGAGTTAACCCACATTCATCCACGGACTTTATTCGGATTGCAGCCTTTCCCCAAAACTTAACCCTTAGGTTAGAATGCTGGGTAATTTTCTAAATAAACATAAATAGATGTTTGTGTCGTCTGCTCTTCAAACTCTTACAAATCTGCTTAATTTTGATGAGGAAAGATGCTCAGAGAAGCAAACAGGTTAGATCAAAGAACAGCCGCCAATTCAATTGGCGGCTGGCCTGGATCTAACCTGTTTGCATAAGCATTTAGTCGGTTCCAGCACAATGAGGGTTAACGGACCAGGTTTCGACAATGCTAACTTTCTCCCTGTGTAGAAAGCATCGCCGTGGCTTATTGAAACACAATGGTTTGCCCCCATCCTACTTTATCCCGCCCTTAGTAAACGCCCTTTGATTTGGGACGCTCCCCGGATTAGCACAGAAAATCGGGTGGAAGAAAAAAAATGTTTTGAATTTCTTAAATATTTGAAATCGCTTCCCTGTGACGATAAGAAGCAATAACGATAAATAGAAACATATTCTAACTATGTACAAATAATCAGGATAGCTCTAGATACTGTGTTGAAATCGATAAGATTATTTTTCATTGTGTTTATAAATGCATTTGCTCTAATGAGAAATGACCCCTTTTTATGCAATATTTCGATCGCTTCTTTTTTCTGGGTTTAATCAAAGGCTGAATAGACTAATTGCTTCTAGTTTTTTTTTTCAAGCAAACCCTCTGTTAAATGAAATATGAATAAAAACATCGGAAAGGGATAAAACGCCCCATAACCCTTTCCCAGACAAATTTTCGACTGTCCCAAATTGAAAAAGTTTGCAGACGACGTTTCAAAATGTGATGAAATTGAAAAATAATCTTCAGATAGAGCAGAAAGCCTTGTGGGAAAGTAGAAATTGCTCTTATCGAGCAATTTCTCCTTTTTCCACAATGTTTTCCAAAGTCGTCTGCAACAAAGTGGTTAAATGTCGTTATTGTTTGGGAAAGGGTTAAATTGTACTTCGTTCCTAGTATACATTTATATTTCATATGCATAAAGACTTTCTACTCTTTGCATTTGAATGTCGCAAGCTTTTTGATAACTAGCGTGTTTGGGTTTTTTCTCTAGCAGATTATATGGGAGTATTTAAAGCCGAACATAAAAAGCAGTATTTACTAGCTTTTTTAGTGAACAAGTGTTGTAGAAATGTATTTCTGCCAACTAACTATTGACTTCGATCAGGTGGTCTATGTAAGGAAATATAAGGGAAAATTTCGTAAAATGCACGAGAGGTGTCACCCGGCAGGAATACAAAACGGTTAGTAGTCAAGGAGGGACGAATGGGAGCTTGTGGTATCCGGACGGTAACAGGTATAGTTGTGCAATTTCGTAAATCAAAATCGATCTACTTTTGCAGTGTGTGAAAGATCTCTGTTAGAATTAAAATATTAAAGGGGGTAAATATAATCAACAAAGAGGAGTAACTCATAATGTAATAAAACAGTTACAGCAGCAGTTCATTGCTCTTTTTCCACCTTAAAACCAATTTCCATATGAAGCTTTACATACTCCTGGATACTCAACAATATTGCACAATATTCTCTCCGAACCCATAACTGCTTTCCCGGTATGCTTTTGACGGTATCTAAAAATACTGCCGCTCTTTTGGCAAATTCAAATCGAGATCGTTGTTTACAAATGAAAGCGTTTAAATGGTTTACTAAAAGATCTAGTCCTTTTAGGACTTTTAACCCTTTACCAACTGCCAAATTCTCCGCTGTCCCAACTTGAAAGATTTTGTTGACGACATTTTAAAATGTGATGAAATTGGAAAATAATCTTTTGATAGGGCGGAAAATAAATTCCGGATGTTTTTTCAGGGTCGTCTGCAACAAAGTGGTTAAATGTCGTTATTGTTTGGTAAAGGGATAAACGACTTTAAGAGGCATTTGACCGCCAACCCGGACTTGCACCCAGACTTGTACCCAGGCACCCCGGCGCTCGCCCATTCGTCATATCAACCCCCCACGGAATTTGTTATCAAATACACGAAACATCTTCTACTTCAATGCGACAATAGAATTAAAAGCATCGTGAGTGTTCACTGTTTGATTTATTAACAATGAGCAGGGTAACATTTAAGAGGATGGAATTGTATAAGAAAAAAATATATGTTGTCTCATACATTGAGAGATGGGTTGGTAGATAAATTCCTTACCCCATAATGCCTCATTTTCCCGTTCATGACGGTTCCGTTAAGGTATAATACCCATAATTCGCCATTTTGGAACTCTTTCGTCGGGTTACTTTAGTCGTCCTCGGTATACATCGGTCTGCGCCGGAACCATTCGCTTTACACCGTTTTAACCATTGAACAAAGAGTTTTCATTTTATATAATTTTATGCCGTTCTAAATTATTTTGTTTTCATTTTAGATACTATCCATATTTTTCAGTTTCGGAATTGCGTAAATATTTTCCGTAAGTCGTTTGGTAAAACGGTACCCTGGTGTGTATACGTTCATTAAGTTTCCAAATGCTTGGTCCGGAAACAAAATCAATAATAGCTCTATCTATAGCTCTATGATATTGTTGAAAGAGTGATTATTCCTTTTCAATTACATTCACATGAAACGCCGATTGGCCATTCAAACATTGTGCAAATAGTTTTACATCTTATATTTATATATCAGGGTACCGTTTTACTAAACATTTTATGCAAAGAATTTGCCTTAATTCATTACAAAATTTCCTCTTATTTTAATGCATGTATTGGGCAAAGCAATATTGCATAACAACATTTCATTGGAATCGTCTCTCCAATTAATAATATTTATTGCATCATAAACATAACATGTTTAATAGCAATTTTACAAACATTTTAACAAAGACATGGATTTACAGAAGAGCTTTTCATTTATAGGTGTTGTTCAATTTCTATTTTATGTCTATATTATATATAGACTTTGAAAGATTAAAAATGGTAACAATGTTATGTTCTTCGACAGAAAACTTAATTGCAAGAGAGTTCATGAGAAAGACACAATGACGTTTTCATTACAAAGCTTAGATTCTTCCATTATTAACCCCTTGGAGAAAACAACATGAACGTTTATTTGTAATGGTAGCATGATGGGTGACATTTGTTCCCGGATGTTCTAATCAGTGTTGGTCTAAAAGCATCAAGTGTTTGTTAAATTGTTTGTTTTTTAAAGTTAAATTGATATGTTATCTAACAAGAGCTCATTGATCTGTCAAGGAATTGTCATTTTACATTTTAGTTCGCACTATTGCTGCACTCGACACGCGATAAAGACATCCGCCGTTGTGAAGATTATAACTTTAATGCAAATCGAGTAGTTTACGAAATGAGGGTTAAAATGAATTAACGCAGAGCTATTCATTTAAATAAGACCAAGTTACGAGTTTTGGTTTTTTTTCATTTTTAAGAGAGGTAGTTTTTTATTCATATGACTAATATATTTGTACAAATGTGACCAATAAATTTGTACTCATGTGTTTAATATATTTGTATTCATGTGAATGATAGATTTGCACTCATGTGACTAATAGATTTGTACTCATGTGACTAATATATTTGTACTCATGTGACAAATATCTGTACTCATGAGACCAATCAATTTATACTCATGTAACCAACAGATTTGTACTCATGTGACACATAGATTGTTACCATCGGACAGAAAGATTAGTTTTCATGTGACTAATGGATTTGTCTTCATGTGACTAATATATTTGTTTTCATGTGACCAATAGATTTGTACTCATGTGACTAATAGATTTGTACTCATGTGACTAATATATTTGTACTCATGTGACCAATAGATTTGTACTCATGTGACTAATATATTTGTACTCATGTGACCAATAGATTTGTACTCATGTGACTAATAGATTTGTACTTATGTAGTCAATAGATTTGTACTCATGTGACAATATATTTGTACTCATGTGACTAATAGATTTGTACTCATGTGACTATGTGACTAATAATAGATTTGTATTCATGTGACTAATGTGACACATGTGACTAATATATTTGTACTCATGTGACTACTTATGTGGTCAATAGATTTGTACTTATGTGGTCAATAGATTTGTACTCATGTGACTAATAGATTTGTACTTTTGTGGCTTATAGATTTGTACTCTATGACTAATAGATTTTTTCTCGTGTGACCAAGAGATTTGTACTCATGTGACTAATAGATTTGTACTTATGTGGCCAATAGATTTGTTTTCATGTGACTAATGGATTTGTCTTCATGTGACTAATATATTTGTACTCATGTGACCAATAGATTTGTACTCATGTGACTAATAGATTTGTACTTATGTAGTCAATAGATTTGTATTCATGTGACTAATAGATTTGTACACATGTGACTAATATATTTGTACTCATGTGACTAATAGATTTGTACTTATGTGGTCAATAGATTTGTACTTATGTGGTCAATAGATTTGTACTCATGTGACTAATAGATTTGTACTTTTGTGGCTTATAGATTTGTACTCTATGACTAATAGATTTTTTCTCGTGTGACCAAGAGATTTGTACTCATGTGACTAATAGATTTGTACTTATGTGGCCAATAGATTTGTTTTCATGTGACTAATGGATTTGTCTTCATGTGACTAATATATTTGTACTCATGTGACCAATAGATTTGTACTCATGTGACTAATAGATTTGTACTTATGTAGTCAATAGATTTGTATTCATGTGACTAATAGATTTGTACACATGTGACTAATATATTTGTACTCATGTGACTAATAGATTTGTACTTATGTGGTCAATAGATTTGTACTTATGTGGCCAATAGATTTGTTCTCATGTGACTAATAGATTTGTACTCATGTGACTAATAGATTTGTTTTTGTGTGACTAATATATTATTACTCATGTGACTAATAAATTTGTACTTATGTGGCTTATAGATTTGTACTCATGTGACTAATAGACTTTTTCTCATGTGACCAAGAGATTTGTACTCATGTGACCATAAGATTTGTTCTCATATGATCAACAAATTTGTTCTTATGTAACCAACAGATTGGTACTCATATGACCAACAGATTGGTACTCATATGACCAACAGATTGGTACTCATATGACCAACAGATTGGTACTCATATGACCAACAGATTGGTACTCATATGACCAACAGATTGGTACTAATGAGACTTATAGTTTGGATTCATTAGAATTGTACTCATGTGACTTATATATTTGTACTCATGTGACTTATATATTTGTACTCATGTGACTTATAGATTTGTACTCATGTGACTACAGACTTTTTCTCGTGTGACCAAGAGATTTGTACTTATGTGATCATAAGATTTGTTCTCATATGATCAACAAATTTGTTCTTATGTAACTAACAGATTGGTACTCATATGACCAACAGATTGGTACTCATATGACCAACAGATGAGTACTAATGAGACTTATAGTTTGGATTCATGTGAACATTTATTAGAATTGTACTCATGTGACTTAAATATTTGTACTCATGTGACTAATATATTTGTATTCATGTAACTTATCCATTCATACTCATGTGACTTATACATTCATACTCATGTGACTAATAGATTTGTACTCATGTGACTTATACATTCTTACTCATGTGACTTAAGGATTTGTACTCATATGACTAATATATTTGTACATAATTTATTCTCATTTCTACACATGAACACAATGGTTTAAATCATGTGTTCCATGATTTAATCTCATGTGTAGTTATTTCAACACATGCATCCAACGGTTTAAAAATCATCTGTCCATTGATTTCTCCCCTTGTTTCCAGTGATTTAAAAGCATGCTCCATTATTTCTTCTCATGTTATGATCATCTGGTTGTTGATTTATACATGTGTCAAATGATTTCTACTCATATATCAAGTGATTTGATTCTTTTTCATGTGTCAATTAATCTAAAAGTATGTGTTAAAAAATTTCAAATCATGTGTCAAGTGATTTTTTATCAATCATTCGGTAATTTTTTCTTAACTGTTAAAGATTTCTACTTCTGTGTCCAATGACACTGGTGTGTTTTTAAGGGAATGAGTTAATACAGACAGACAATCAGCTTCTATATTCACCAGTTTATTGCAAAGAAATACAACACAATTACAAAAATCACATTTCTACAACATGTATGGGTTTGGAAAACAAGGTCTTATTCATTCAACTGTTTCTATTACGATACAGGCAGCCAATGTTGATGAAGGACCACCCTATAACCAGTTGCCAAAAGTTATTATCCCGCCAAATTTTGGTCAGACAAAGAATGAATAACTATGATTAGTTTTCCACTTTTGCAAAGATCTTGTCCTAGTCTTGCATTGAATTCTTAAATTCATTATCTGAAGTATTTGTTCACTTCTTTGGAGGCGAAAGCAGGTTAAGCTGGTCTTCCACCTTAATGCATAATTTGATGCAGAAACAAGAAGATTTTTGAAATTTCCATGAGACCCATTTTCTAAAACTACAAAGCTTGACTAGATTTAGGGAAGCACCAACAAAGCTGACTACATAACAAGAATATGCATTTTAAGAACTAATACAATCTTGACAAAAGCTAGGAGAGTAAGTGTAGAGTGTAGTCATTTGTTCTAGCTATAATTAAATCAAGGTAGCTAATACTACTGTCCCATTTACATATTTGGCCTTTTTGAATAATTTGTTTGAAGTTCTTACAACTTAAAACTAACTAATTGCCATTCTGCTTCCTTTATACATAACCAGTACTTGCGCCAAATGTTAATTAATGAAAGGTTGCAATTTAATTGAACCCACTGCTATCAATTACAGAATATGTGATCAAAATTGAATAAATAACTACGACTTTCATGGTGAAATTAATGAGAACATTTGGCAAGATCAACTACTCCTAAACTGTATCACCTTAAATCTATTTTATAAGCATTGGATAACATGACTAGGTTATACACTGTTACATTCCATAGCAAAACTAAAGAGATTGTCGCTGGTAAACTAAAAGACTGTGTCTTCTTCATAACAATCTCGTTCATTGAAATGAATAGATAAAGCCTTTTAATTTAACAGTGAAAACATTCAAATTTGAATCAGTGACTAGGTTATAAACAGTAGCATTCTAAAGCAAAACTATGTAAAGAGTATCGCCTCTGCTGAATCATAAGGCTGTCATCATTTAAGGAGATACATCTCTTCATTTTTATTTTTTATTTTTATGGGTTTTACATCACATCAACATTATTTCAGTTATGTAGCGATGCCCGACTCTTAATGATGGAGGAAGACCCCATACTCAACTGCCCATAAGGGCTGGTCAAGGCGGGTAGAACCATCGGCATTCCGTAAGTCAGTCGGGAGACTGCCTCTCATGAAAATCCATATCCCTCTCAGGATTTGAACCCACGCGGAAGAAACATCTCTTAGTTTAACAGAGAAAACATTAAAAGGTGAAGCGAGGTACTATTGGTATTCCCACTACTGCAAACAAACAAGGGTAAAGGAGGCAATATACCATTGGATATATATGTACGATGTTATCAAAGATAAGCCCTGTATGGTAAACAAATCTTCACCTACACTAGAGGTAGTGATGATAAATTTTCATATATCATTATATCTCTCTTTTTTCTATGACCCATCCTGATTTTATTTACGAGGCATTTTTAACAAAGGAATGTTTTCACCGAAAATGTGACGGTTTCTAATAATCAAACATACAATACATACAAGTACTGGTGAGATAAAAATATTGACATTAAAATGGAAAAATTGACTATAACTACATGTGCATATATAAAATGACTAATCATGGTGTAAGCAGGGAGACAACCAAAATTTTATGAATTTTTTACAATTTATGTTTGATTATATGGGGTTATATTTTAGCTTTCCTGGTTTCAACATTACTAGGCCGGCCTCTGCAGTGTCTTCCCCAAGGACACGCCCACAAAAAAATCCCAGTGCCACTGGTAAGGATTGGACCTGGGACCTCTGAGTTACAATTCCTACAACTTAACCACTGAGCTACGCAGGACCGAAATTTATACAAAACTAGGCTTACTCAAAGAATATTGATGAATTTATACAGTACTAGCCTAACTCTTTCAGCAAATTAAAGTACTTATAAAAAGTATTTCATCAAAACTACTTTAGTTTTGGTAAGAGTCATAACTATTTTCCAAACTCTTATATTACTTGTGTAAATCCTATATATGGGGTGTTCATTAGAATCACCTTGTGAGAGATTATCCTTATTTATTCCCTCAATATAGATTTCACACACTCATAAAAAAACACTGCAAGTAAACAACTATTATGCCCCTTACCCACCTCTGCCAAAGATGCTTTCAAGCTGATTTAAACATACAGTCAAACTTGTGTTAAGAGGCCAGCCCATGGGACAGGGTAAATTGGCTGTTTAAGACAGGTTGGCTGCTTAATGCAAATTGATTTACACTATAAATCTAACAATGGGACTTTCTGTAGTGGCTGTTTAAGGCAGGTTGGCTGCTTAAAAGGGTGGCTGCTTAACACAAGTTAGACTGTAGAGGGTTAATTGCACTATAATAGTAAGTGTTTCATGTGTATTAAGCACTTTCTGAAGTCTTGCATTTACCTGTCTACATGCATTGACTTGCAATAAACCATTGGACAAACAGTAAGAAATAAAAAGAAATAATGCATATAACGCATAATACACCTATACACACATTTCTCTCTTTCTCTGTATTGAGCACAACGCTTAGTGGAACGTTCATACAATCATGTTAAAACTGAATAAAAAACTAACTTAAAAAGATCTTATTACAGCAACATATTTTTTTTTTTACATCTAATTGGTTTTGCTAATGTCTATAAATGCAAAATCATCATGCAAATTCCATTGCAACAAAACAACAAATTAATTGTATTAAACAATTTCCTTAGTCAATAAACTTTTACTGTTTCTTCATACATAGACAAGTGCAATGTTACTGTAGCAAATAAGCTAAAAATTAAATCCATGGGAAAAAAGATATATCTTGAGTCATTATTTCCTATTTATGTTGATACAGCTATTTCTTTATCATGCTGTATAGATGGCATAGACTGTGCTTTGATCTGCAACGACTCTACAAATAACATATGGTGTAATGGGCAAAAGTCAATGATGTAATGAGCTGAATGTAACAACATGTAAAAGTTCAGATTCTTTATAAAAATGCATTTTTAGGATCCTTAGGAGATTCTCTAAATAACAGTTTTCCCTTTTTTGATATCATCACAAGAATAAAGCACAAAACTATACAGAAAGTGTATCACAGACGTGAAAGACTTACCATAGTTTTGTGCTAAAACTCAAACTGGCAAGATCTAATCTACACAGTTAACAGTATTTTGACAAAAACACCACCCAAGTAAAGAAGAACTTGATTTTTATTTTGTGACAATAATTGAATTTTTGATTGTTCTTTTTTTTTACTTGATTTAACAGGATTTGCCATTACCTTATGATACCATACTAGTAACAAATGAAGAAAGGCTCGAACCAACAACACAAAAGGGCTCCCCAGGCATCTACCTTCCACAAGTTGACTAGCATAATTCTGTCTTATGAATATTCAACTCTTCAAAATGGAGAATTACAAACACTTGGGAGACCTAGAGTTTTTCACTCTGACAAATTGGCCAAAAAGCACCTTCATTGACAAAGTGCATTCTAGGAGATGGTTGTTGCCTCAACGGTACATGTATTTTTTTTTTATATGGATTTTACACCACATCAATATTATTTCAGTTATGTAGCGATGCCCGACTCTTAATGATGGAGGAAGACCCAATTACTCAACTGCCCATAAGGGCTGGTCAAGGCGGGTAGAACCATCGACATTTTGTAAGTCAGTCGGGAGACTGCCTGTCCCATATCCCTCTCAGGATTTGAACCCACGCGGAGAGGGGCCATGTGATTTCAAGTTCTGTACTTTAACCACTAGGCCACGGAGGCCCCCAGTACATGTATACAATTAGACGAAAAATAACAATAGTTTCACACAAACAAATGAACACAAATGTACATACACAGTAGAAAGTTTAACACTAGTTCGATTCATACCTGGCTGAAGGTCAATAATTAACCCTTATAGTGCTGGAATGGACTTCATGCTTATGCAAACAGGTTGGATACAGGCCAGGCCCCAATTTACTTGGCCCCTGGCCTGTGATCCAACCTGTTTGCTACTCTCAGTATTTTGTGATGATGAATGAATTCCTCCCTATGAGAAAATTGCTCTCAAGTAACAATGCTTTCCAAAATAAATGGAAGCTGTATGAAATGATTGGGATTATAATTCCAAAACATGTACTAGAAATGTTTAGACTTGCATCCAAGATATAAATGTGGTGATACAATTTTTGGTTAAAAAGATGTAAAAATACAAAATGTTGATTGATCTATCAGCTCTAGATGATGTGAAATGGTATGGTTTTAAAACTGTTGGTTATAAGGGTTTTTATGCCATGCCAATAATATTCAGGTTATGTTATGGCTTTTCTTTTTTTTTTATATGGGTTTTACATCACATCAACATTATTTCAGTTATGTAGCGATGCCCGACTCTTAATGATGGAGGAAGACCCCATACTCAACTGCCCATAAGGGCTGGTTAAGGTGGGTAGAACCATCGGCATTCCGTAAGTCAGTCGGGAGACTGCCTCTCATGAAAATCCATATCCCTCTCAGGATTTGAACCCACACGGAGAGGGGCCATGTGATTTCAAGTTCTGTACTCTAACCACTAGGCCACGGAGACCCCATGGCTTTTCTGGATTAACCGGTACTAAGCCAGAGCTCTGAGGTTTCATGCAAAAAGTCATCGCATGAAACTAGAGGTTCTTGGAACAGCACACAATCAATAATGGCAGTGATAATTTTTGGGCCTAAAAATCTCATAAAATTAAAAAAAAAATCATTACTTTCTTTCATTTTAATCATTTTTCTATAGAAAAACCCATCGATTTTTAAGTTTTAGTCTTAAAAACCCATTGATTTAATTTAGAAAAAACTCACTGTAATAGTATAATGATATCTGATTCAACCTGAACAAATATACTATATATAGATCTATGTTTCGAACTGGATAAGGATTGCAATTAAAGTATTTTTGTGGAGCTTGCTATACCTATCCAAAGTCTATTCAATAGAAATGTTTGGTTTTCTAAAACATACTAGTCATGAATATCCTTCACGAATCTAAAAGCTCTCTTACAACTAGCTGACAATGGATTTGAACAAACAAATGTGACAAAACACAAAATTGCTCATCATAACCAATTACCTATTTTGTCGCAGTATTTTCTATTTACTGTAAGAAAAACCTACAAAACAAGCTTTTCTAAATTGCAAGACACATTTTTTTTTTCAAATCAATCATTTGCATATTTCTCTCCCACATCCTAAAAGCTTTTGCACATCACATATTTCCACACAAACTTCCATCTTCACAACATAAAATCCAAAGACCTAAAAGAATGACTTTATGACAAAGGGAAGTAACCCAAGTAAAAAGGCTGCAAAGCTGCCAGTTACACGCTCCTGTCCGTTGCATGGGTCGGCGTTATCCCCGGCTTTGCAGTAGCAGACCTCCGAGCGGACCATCAGTTCTTGACATGAGAGGAATTTGTCGTCGAGAGTCTCGGCTCCAGTGGCATTCCAGCAGGATCGGGAAATAACTGTCAGACCTGAGAGTGGAGAGGGGAAGATTTTTCTTTTAGTTTGAAATATTTCATTCAATAAATGAACATCATTATATTTTACAAACAATTTGGTGAAAAAGTTATCTGGAAACAACCATCAGACCTAGGAGAAGGAGGGAAGACTTAATTGTTATTATAGTTTAAACATATTTTATTCTATAAATAAACTCCTTTATATACATTACAAATAATTCTGTGAAATTGTTATAGGTAGACAACGGTCAAACCTAAGTGAGGAAGGGAAGATTTTATTGTTATTATAGTTAAAACATATTTTATTCCATAGATAAACACTATTACATACATAAGAAACAATTTAGTAAAATGTTTATTTTCAAACGTGGCTCAAGATGTATACAGTGTTAATTTTTGGCCCAAAAAATCTCATAAAATTTCCCAATTACCCATTACTTTCATTCATTTTAATAATTTTTCTATAGAAAAACCCATTGGTTTTTAAGTTTTGGTCAAAAAAGCCCATTGATTTATTTTAGAAAAAAATCAGTGTACAGATATTCATAACCAGCTGCTTTATTAATAACCCTTTACCAAACCCCAAATTTTCAAGATTATTTTTCAATTTCATCTCATTTTGAAATGTCTTCTGCATTCTCTTTCAATTTGGGACCGTAGAAAATTTGGCGTTTTGGTAAAGGGCTAAGAGGTTTTCACTGTACCAGGCTAGGGTTTGGTTCTGAAGTGTCTTACCAAAGGTCTAGGGGTAGAGCGTCAAAAGTCGTGGGTTCGAATCTTGTGAGTAGCTGAATCTGCCATGCAACCTTTCATAAATCCACATTCGGAACAAGTACTGGTTATGTGTCAAGGAAGCAGAAATAGAGTGATAAATCAAAGATGTAACAACTTGTTTCACAATCGATGTGAAATAAATAAATTTAAACTTGACTCCCAGAAAACCAGAGATAACAACACTTACTTTTAATAGTGTCTCTGCTCTCGGTTTTCCTGCAAGCTACGGTGTCTCCCTCGCATGTTGTCACAAGGCCAGCCTTCTTGGCCTCGTCCATGCTGTATTCAAATGTCTTCCCGCATTTTGGATCGTCTACACTGGTGCACTCAATACACTGCAGGCCAATCGCTGAAAAATAAAATGCGAGAAATGTTTGTGCATGAAGTCTGATTTCAACACTTGTTTAAGTTATAGTTTGATGTTCCAAGTGAAGTGTTTGTGGTGAGAAAACAAGTGGGAATATATTAAGACAACACAACCGATCAGTGGCTGACAAATTTTAAAGTGAATGGACATTATTGTGTCCATTAAATTAGAGCTTTATTTCCTCAAATAGATTTTGACCAATGATATATTTTCTTGACATAAAACTATTTTTTCTTGTTGTTAAAGGCACATCAAAAGAGAGAAGTACAAATGAATTACTGAAAAAATATATGGAGTTCTGTAATCATCTTCATAAAAGTCATGAGAATTAGTTTAGAATGCATTGAGACCCTAATAAAAAGACTCAATTAAAATAGGTTATTTTGTGCTTGAAATATAGTTGTCTCCAATTCAATCATGTTTTTCAACAACCTGTTTGTTTACATATTCAAAATAACGAGTTCTGATTGGTCGGTCCAAAAATGTGTGTATCAACTGTCAGGAAATCTGAATTATAAAACTTGCTAATCTGGTTTTTTTTTGGTTTACTTTCACATTTAAGTTGTGCTGATGGTGTTTTCTCATGAAAACTATTTGAATCTGTCTAAAAGTTTACCAAATAATATAGTTTGATATAACATTAATCTCCTGTAATGGGCCTTTAAGTCACATTCTTTATCCAGAGCACCATGAGAGGAAACAATGACTTCCATAGCCATGACTTTGATAATAAGGGGTTTAATGCAGTGTCTACTGTATTTCTGTTATTGTACGGATTTCCTGGATCTCATCAATACTACCCAATGCTTTGCCGCGTCTTGCCCAAAGACACTACACAGTAAAATGGTTACTTGTTCTATGGTATAATCAAAATATCTTATCAGAAATGCCAAGGAGTTTAAATACTGCTTGTTTTAAAGATGCTTGTTCACAGAATGATGAGAAAAGTGGAAAAACAGTTTTAGTTTTGTTGTATGAAATATGCATTAAAGTCATTGAAAGCAGTATCAATTCAGGAAAAACATCAATATATTTTAATATGTCAAGTGAAGTCTATATCGAGGAGTCAGTAAAATACTATATTAAGTGCTTCATGTTAGTCTTGTATTGAACCCTTGTCAGATATGCCGTAGATCCTTAAACCGTTGCAACGCTTTTTGGTTAAAATTCATATCAATGCACAGTATATTAATTTTGCTTCAAATATATTTTCTCCAGTGCATAATTCGAGGGTTCAATGCAAGACCAGTGATTCATTTTGCCGTGCGTCCCGCGTCCCAGACGCACGTTTTTTCCTGGGGACGCATCATTCTCAAACATGTGCGTCCTCGGGACGCATTGTTTAAAAACTCCCGATTTTTACGATCGTCTGTAAATACCGAGTTCGATTCGTACAGATAAGAGAAACACATGTCAAGTTCAACACCGGTTTGAAAAGTAGAGCGGAAGTTACATTACTACATTCAGAATGCAGTACGCGTATTTTGATTGGTTGAAATATATCCATTATCCAATTATTTACGGCGTTTTATTATCGTTCGTTGGACGGTTAATTTGAGGTCCCGGATGATAAACATTGAAAATGCCACCCAAAAAAGTTTTAAAAACTGATCCTCAACAATGTAAGTTGACATCTTTCTTGAAAAACACCAGTTCCTCGGCCGAAGAACCCAAAACTGACACTCCCAGCGTAGACTACAATGACAATGTCGTGAATGATGTTTCGAAAGAAGTTTCCGAAAAGAAAAAAGATCGAAAATTTCAGACGAAGTGGCTCGGGCTCTACTCTTGGCTGCGCTATGTCCCGAGTGAGAAAAACGCGGAAGACTACATGTTTTGTTCTGTGTGTACTGACCACAACAAGGTAAATGGTATGACGAAATTAGCCAAAAATCAAAACTTTCAGCACTCCACTCTTACAAGACATGTCAGTTTGTCAGAACATAAGATGTGCATGGAAGCCCCATTACTTAGAGGAAACATGGCTCAGTGTCAGCTCAAACATGAATCAAGGGAAGATAAAGCCATGAAGGTGCTGCTTAAATGCATCCACTGGATCTCGTCAGAGAATTTACCATTAACAAAATTCAAGTCTCTGATAAATCTGCTGCATGATCTTGAGGTTCCTGATATATCAATATTGAAGCAAAATTCAATGAATTATGACTCTGAATTCACTGCTAGTGAAATGTTAGACAGTCTAGCACAGGTTGCCGAGGATGATTTAAATGATCAATTGACGAAGTCACCGGTTGTGACTGTACTTTCGGATGAAAGCACCGATATTTCAAACACCAAGAGACTAGTAATTTACGCACAAGTAATATCCCAGGATATGAGGCCATTTACCCTCTATGTTAACAACATTGAATGCAATGATGCTTCAGGGAAGGGAATAGCTGCAGCACTCTTGTACATTTATTTCAGCTTTCCACAATTATTTGGAATCAGTCTTTATTAACAATCTGATTTTTTTTTTATGACAGTTATACTCACTCAGTGGTTTATTTACACTGTTTGAAAGGGCTAATTTTGACCAAAGAATTATAAACACTAGTCATCATGATCCAATTTATTAAAACTCTAGTCATTCCAAATTGTTAAAGATGTTAAATGTTCTCTGTTTAAGATGTTATATGCTTTTAAATTGTTTGTCATTAAAAGTAAAACAAATAAAGATTTTACTTGCTATAAAACTATTTCTGCTTTTAGCTGTACAATTGCATAAAAGAGCCCCTGGCTAAGACGTATCATGTTAAGTAGATTATCCATAACGAATTTACAAAGACACAATCTGGGACCCATTGTTTTCAGTTTGGACCCATTGTTTCAAAACATGTGAGTCCCAGGGACTCATTGATGTAGATTTCAAAATGAATCACTGCAAGACCATAGAAAGTAATTCATGTTTGTGAAGCACTTAATATAGTCTTGCATTGGAACACTTTATATCATGTTTACAACAGTAGAGTTATTGTACAGTTTTAAAGATATCTAAATTTACTCATATCTGTAAACAAGCAGCTTTAACTAAACAACCCACACATCCCACGGTTATAAAATGTCATTCATTAACATTATAAAAAATCTTTTATGAATTAATACATTACAAAGAGCCTAAGGCAAATGAAATATGTTAATTTTTTCATTCATGAGGTGTTTACTCCCATAGTTTGAGGGTTTAATGCAATACTATAGTAAGTGCTTCATGTATATGAAGCACTTACTTTAGTATTGCATTGAACCCTCAATTTGGAAGCTGTATAAGAAGGCCTTTAATAAATGAATGTCTACGCCATCTATCACCTTGAATCTTGATAAACGGTATATAGTATGAAACCCTTCTCTGCAAATGAAAATGTTTCTTAAGGCTTTCACAACAATCAACAATTTGGATATTCATCATTGAAAGTGCTATGTAAAATTATAGCAAGTGCTTAATTATCAAATTTGGTCGACTTACTTTAGTCTTGGGCTGAAATCTTAGTCTTGATTAGAAAAACTTTGCATAAAAATGCATCCTGTTTCTTTTTCAATCAGGTTATCTTCTTGTTATATAACAGGAACCTTTTAAAGGGCACCTTCTTATAGAAAATTACTTTAAAATCATGCAGTTTTTCCAAAAATTCTAAGCAACACCAGCTTTCTGGTTAACAAATTAATCAATCAGTGATAAATTTTTCCAATTCTAACAGACCTTGGCAACTTCCCATTTCATACAAGCAAGGCCCTGTCCTTAACTCTTATAGTACTGACACCGACTTCATTCTCATGCAAACTGGTTAAATCCAGGCCAGCTGCCAAGTACATTGGCGACTTGCCAGTGAAATCCTGTTTGCTACTCTGAATATTTTTCTTCCCCCAACAAACTTAGGCACCTATTTAAGGTTTTGGAAAGCAGACGGCACAAAAATCTATTTTTAGAAAAAAATAACCCAGCATTCTAAGCGTTAACCAAATTCTTTTCCCTCTGTTTTAAGTAAAAATTTCAATGTTGAAATAATTGGCTTGTCCTTCTATTTTCTTTAGATATTTATTTTTCAAAAGCATTCAGGTTCAGAAATTTATGACAATTTAAGAGAATCCTTTGATTCACTCTTGGCAGTAAGCATAAGAAAAGATTCCAAACCAGTTTCCTTGAAAACAATTTATTAATCATCTAATGCCAAAATGCATCTAATGCCAAAATGCATCTAATGCCAAAATGCATCTAATGCCAAAATGCATCTAATGCCAAAATGCATCTAATGCCAAAATGCATCTAATGCCAAAATACATCTAATGCCAAAATGGCAAATGATGGCAACCACTATCAATATCCAAATGTAACTCTTAACCTTTATTCCTCACTGTGTAGGGGAAACTATTCTTACAAAGGAATAAGTTGTCTATCATTGAACAATGTGGGAAAGTTTTTAACCTAATAACATATAAATAAGAAATTGAGAATGAAAAAGAGATAAACATATTTATCATGATAAAACAGTCAACAGTTTTTATTGATGATGAAGAGATCCTGGTGAATATTCTATTGCGACAAAAGATCGTTGCTTGTCAAGGAAACTTTTATTTTCCTCATTCTAAATTATTCAATGAGTTCATCATCATAACTGGGTTGCTATAAAATTTTTGAAACAGTTCTGGCTGTAGTTTTTTCATACTGCATACATATAGTCAATCTTATTTCGAGCAACCCCTCTTAAACAGTGAGTTAAAAGTAATTTAGTCTCAGGCTATCTTTATACAGAACACAAGCTCCTAGTGTAGCTTTCAGAATGACTCCTGTCCAAAATAACCTATTACAGTGAACCCTCGTTTATCCGGACACCGATTATCCGGATGTCTCGCAATCCGAACAAAATTGTAAGGGAACGGAATTATTGGACCAGTTTATTGCAGACGACTTTTGAAAACATTGTGGGTAAAGGAGAAATTGCTCGTGACGAGCAATTTCTCCTTTACCCACAACGTTTTCTGCCATATCAGAAGATTATCTTTGAATTTCATCACGCTTTGATATGTCTTCTGCAAACTCTTTCAATTTGGGACGGACGACAATTTGAACATGCTCTGCTTCGTTAGTCCGGATTATTCGGTAAACCGGACATTTTGTTGGGAACCGACGTGTTCGGATAAACGAGGGTTCACTGTAGTTGTCTTATATACCATGATTCTGTCCCCTTATCCTATAATCTCTTCAAACAAGGTTGGCTGTAATCAAATACATTAATTTACTAATTATGATTATAAATTCCATTAACTCTTAAGGCTTTGAGACGGGTTCAAATTGTAAATGACAGCATATGAGTCTTACGAAGTTAGACAAAAGAAATGAATTGTCTTTGTGAAATTGCCCGAGTAAAAATCTTTGTGTTAGATTCAGAAATTGTAAGTAATGAGCTTTTTTAGAGTTTATGATGCAGATGATTTAGAAATAATTCAGTAATATGAGGGAAAGACTTAAAGCTGCTTGTTCACAGATGTGGGAAATTTGATTGTTAAAATTTTTAATTTCTTATATAGAATTTCAAAGTTGCTATTGAGAGCATCGTTTATTCAGGAAGCATTGATTTAACGTTATACAGTCTATATACGGTAGATCTCAAAAGCAACATGACACTTGGAACTACCATACCAATACATACCAATTCAATGTATACACATTCTAAAAAGTCAAAAACAATCTCATTTTGATTTTAATTTCTATTCTCCAGGGAATATCATACAGTACAGCTTAAAAGAAAGTAAGTTCTAAATTTCAAATTTCCTGACATCTGTGAACAAGAAGCTCTAAGGGAATGTCATGTACACCTGAAAAGAATGGGTAACTTGGGGTTCATCCAATATTTACTAATTAACCTGTCATCCACAGAGACAGGCATCTTCTTAATGTGTCAAGATAAGGAAATCAATAGAAAACATAGGGGCAATATGACTAATTACTCCTTTAAAAGAACTGCTTCTTGTTCAACCAAATTCTGATTAGAAAACCTTAACCCTTAGAATGCTAGAAATTTTTCTAAAATTTTATTTTTGTGCTGTCTACTTTCCAAATCTTAATATCTGCTTAATTTCATTAAGGAAAGATACTAAGAGTAGCAAACAGGTTAGATAACAGGCCAGTCGGCAATTTACTTGGCTGCTGGCCTTGATCCAACTCGTTTGCATAAGCATGAAGTTAGTTCAAGCATTGTAAGGGTTAAAGATGTCATGATTTACACATATAATAAATAAACAGTTAAAATATAGTTTAAACATGCAACTTTCATAGGTCAAATGATATCAGATTTCCATACGTTTGACCCTTTCCCAAACAATGACGACATTTGACCACTTTGTTCCAGATGACTTTAGAAAACATTGTGGGGAAAGGAGAAATTGCTCGTAATGAGCAATTTCTCCTTTCCCAACAATGTTTTCTGCCCTATCAGAAGATTGTTTTTCAATTTCATCACATTTTGAAATGTCGTCTGCAAACTCTTTCAATTCGGGAGAGTCGAAAATTTGGTGTTTAGTAAAGGGTTAAAGAAAAATTAAAGAGATTTAAGATCTCTATTTTTTGCATCTTGAAGCAGAAAATACATCAAAAATTGATTTCTTTTTTATTATCAACAAATACCCCTTTTCATCACAATGCATCATGTAAGCATTCATCTAAACTTCCGTAGTTATGTTGAATTGTCTTGTGACTGATATGTGTCTTGGCAAAGTTCAGCAGGCACATTACTCATAGTCTTTTCTTTTAGTAAATAGGATGTGGCATTAATGGCTGCATCAACAAAGGGTTTGAAGACACTATGACTTTAATTCATCTTTTGACAAGAGTGACATTTTCCATTCAATCATAGCACACTTATACATCAATGTTTCACATTTTATTTCCAAATATGGTATTCTGCCATGCATTTCATAAGCTGGATAACATTATACTTCAATTGCACTTAGAAATAGAAAGAACAGAGCAAACAAATGATGCACAGAATTATTTTATTTCTGGAATCTAGCTATCTGTCATCTAGATATTTTTAGCTAATTAAATTTTCCTTGTGACAATAGAAAGATTGTGTCCATATCACCAAATTAATATTTCAATACAAATATTTTTAAAGTTACAAGTAGCAGTTTTAAAGGGAAAAATGTACAGTGAAAATCATATTGCATGGTATCTCACGACCAAGAATGTGTTAGTTTGATTTTGTTAGTCTTGGGTCGAGAAAAGAGGCATATCACCTATATTTTACTTCTTTATTTCCCCTTTCACCCTTTACCAAATGCCAAATTTTCGACTGTCCCAAATTCAAAGATTTTGCAGACGACATTTCAGAATGTGATGAAATTGAAAAATAATCTTCTGATAGGGCAGAAAGCGTTGTGGGAAAAGGAGGAATTGCTTGATAAGAGCAATTTCTCCTTTTCCCAAAATATTTTCCATAGACGTCTGCAATAAACTGGTCAAATGTTGTAATTGTTTGATAAAAGGTTAAGTCCTATAACATTGTTTGTATTCTTTAAATCTTTTGGTCTGAATCATTTCAATGAATGCCAACGGAATATAAACTATAAAAGTATATTGTCTACTTTTTTTAAACATTGCAACAAAATTGGCCAATACTCCTCTTTTTCTAGACTTCTGGTTAGTTCTAAGCAATCTTTTGTCTGGTTAATATCATTCTGTGTTTATTTCCTTCTTGTTTACCTGAGAACTTACCCAAACTTGTCACAATGCAATATTTCGTGCATGTTAATCTACATGTTTATACATTAAACACACGGCAAAGCTGCTCTATATACCTATGATATAGCCATTATCTCTAGGAACTGACTATACATATAACACAGTCAACCTGTAACAACATAAAATAGGGTAAAACAAAAGGATGGGAACATAATAATTAATATGATTGATTTATTATCTCAGTGTTGGAAATCTACTATAAACTTTGAAGTCATTTGGATGAAAAACATTTACCTTGTAACCCTCTGCCTATGAAAATGTAATTGTTCCTTGTCGAAAATAGCAGTACACAGGAACAACAATCATGAAATATATACATTTTAATCATTTTTTCTTAAGGAATCTTTATGTTATATTTTATGATACTGGGTGGAAACATTGTGACAAAAGGATGAGATGCTTTTCATGAGTAATTTCTCCTTTAGTAAAACAGGTTTCAGTAGAATTTTGCGGCAAGTATGTCAACATTAAGACCTTTATAATTGAGTATTAGCATCAAGTTTTTTCAATGCTACTATCTTTCATTTAATATAGAAGGCATAAAAGATGGTTACCTTTTTTAGTTATGAAATTAAATTTATACTTGCATCAATGCTTTATCAAGAAGTGTATATAAATGACTAAAAAGGGTGCAGAAAAGCAGATATAACTAAGGATGCAATATACAAACAGAATAAGAAAATGAAGAAAACAAGAAATAGAAACAATTGTTGTAAGTAGGTAGTATGGCAGTGTAAAAAGTTAATCTTTTTTGACACAATGATCCATTGGACCTGTAAAAGTTGTTGGATGAAAAGACTTCTGCTCTAGATTATAGAAGGAAATCATTTCTGACAAAATTCAGATAAACTCATAGGTTACAGATGAAAACAGTTTACACAGGTCAGCCTAATCAATCAATGTTAAAATGTTTTACAATGAATCATTCTGCATCATGCACGAATCATTTTGCATCATGCATTTAAGGGAAATCGAACCAAATTGAAGTTAATGGAAAATAAAATACATCAATTAACCATGCATTTTCAAGGTGGATCATGCAAACACTGTGTGGATATTTTTCTACAATATGCCCCTGGGATTTCGAAGTGCAATGCAAGATATGAGCATTTCACATTCAATCAGCCTCTTTTAAAAGGAATGAATACAATATGCTAATCATGGTATTCAGACACGCATTTCTTACGTGAGATAAAATCATACTTTAATTGCACTAAGTAGTCGAAAAACGAAAGAACAGAGTAAACAAAGGATGCAGAGAATTATAAAACTGATCGGGTCGATTAAAAACAAGTACGAAATGAGCTTAGCAATAGTTTAAATTGTTGTTTGCGGGCTCGATTTCGTCGGTGCCTGTAAAGCAACATCACCGAAGAATCATTCAAAGGGATACACTAACCTGTATCTACGAGCAAACAGCTTATCACAAACATTGAAAGAACGAGAGCTTGCATTTTCGGATATGTTGGTCTTGTCGGCTTGACCTCTATCAACAACTTTGTGGAGCGAAAATGGAGGATGCGTTGATCACGTGACGAGGATGGAGATCACGTGATATGGATGCTGAAGTAAGCTTTTCGAATTTCCTACTCGAATGATTTATCTTCTTTGATGATGGTGATAAAAGTATGTTTTTCTTCTACTAAAGAATTGATATATTTAACGGGCCAGTATGTAAAAAGTATTTGTGACGATAATTTTTTTTAATCTAATGAATGATGTGAACACACCCACCAAATACCTAGGTAGACGTTTATTAGGTCATTGATCCCACCCTAAAAACAACAACAGCACTGAAGTTAATTGTTTATTCATCATGTATTTTATTTAAGAAAAGCTAAGATTCTTTAATAAGAAAATTTAATGATGAAGAATTAAAGTGAAAAAAGAACAAAGGTAGACAACAACAACAACTACTATTACTACTACAACAACTACTATTTCTACTACTTCTACTACTCCTACTTCTACCATAACAAACCAATTAATCCATCAAATACACTGTAACATCCAATCAGTGAAAATCAGTGTTGTGTTGTCTATCTATATACTAACATGTTTTCCATAACAATGCATTATGTTCCCTAATTAGCATAAACGTTCCAAGAACGTTGCACTGCTAGCACTATATCTACAACTGTTTATGGTGGTGCTGCTGGAAATTTCGAAAATGATCAACGTCATACCGTTTCTATGTTACTACGTTCAACAATATTGGATCAATGGATCTTTTGCCAAGACATGCATCATATCTCACAATTTGTACTCAGATCATAGGTGACGGCAAACACAGGCACCAGTACAAAATTAATGGTGTACTCTGTTATATGAAGTATATACAATGCAATACACTTTTTTCTTTTTCATTTTTGTTTTTGTTACTGGTACCTGTGACGGAAATGTCATTGGCTTTTAAAAAAAACTGACAGTCTGCAAAATATGATTGAAGCAATTACTTATAAAAGTACACACATGCACAGTGAGAATCTGTATATGTATCTGTGTGTTGCAATGTGTAGACGCAATGGAAAATATCGGACAAGTAGGCTAGAATCAAACATGCGCATTTACGATTCCTGAAAAAGGAACATGCACCCGAAAACTAGTTAGTTTTGATGGTTCAAACAGTTATGTCCCTTGAACTCATGTAGTACTGTCAAATCTTAAATTTCTTGCAAAATCAAATCTTATAATGTTAAGTTTGACAACTATACCGTAACGTCAATGTGCTCAAGTATATGCCAACCTGCGAACCGAAATCACTCACGAAATCGTTTAATCTTACAGGCACATACCAATAGTGACTTAATCTAATACTTGTAAAAAAAAAAAAATAACGTAAATTGTTTCCAACACGGACAATGCAAATTGATTTTAAAGTGTTTCTATTTGTAGAATTGTTTAATGGCTATAGCTGTCAAAACATAAGCGAATGTACGTATTCGCGAGACCGCTATTGCGTCACTTCCGTTACAACCGTCACTCGAGCAATGACATATCATGGTTCCCGTCACAAATTGATCTTCGCAACCGGATGGAGTGTAATTCTCGATTGTCGTCTGGTTCCAGCACTTTCGGAAGACGTGTTGTTCGCCATTTCCTGAAGAAAAAAAAAGGAAAAAGAAAAAAAAAGCTTTAACTCTAAACACACAATTTTCGTTTCCTTAATATGAAGAACCTGTTTCAGAAGAATTCCTTTCTTTTAGAAATATTAAAAAGATCGTGATAAGATGAGACATTGGGTCATGATGGACTCCTTTCGCAAAATGAGTTCACCGTTTACTTGTCGGTTTTCTCAAGGCTATTTGCTGAGCCGGCCATCGCAATATCATTGAAAAGTAAAAACGCGACATACAGGTCATCTGATGAATGTATACGATATAAGACAGATTGCAAATGGCGGCGCCCATGAATGAGCAGGTATTCATGCGTTTTAAAGAAGATTTATTTTTAATTTTAAGTCATGGGATGTTCTTTGATCCACATAAACATCCCTCGATTCGTAACGCTCTGCAGGGTCTTGGAGCGAACGAACTGGCCCAAATAGAAACAACATTCACCGGAGGTTGCGTTAAATCAGCTTTCGGAACATGACGTATAAAATAGCGGAAAACAAAAGTAATCTGCTGAAAAAATGAAAAATACTTGCTCATTAATAGGCGCCGCCATTTGCAATCTGTTTTATATCGTAAACGTTGGTCACATTATCACCCGACCTGACATATATAACACAGTAAAACAAACTAGCATACAAAAATCGACGAACCTTGGAGTTCGCCAACGTATTTTTGGCAAGCGGTTGTCGGCGAGGGACATTTTTTAAGATAAGGCCTAGCTTCCTCTGCATCGCCGAAATTCCACTCGAGTCCGCAATTCTCATCTTCGAGGTTCGAACATTGGTAGCACATTAAGGCGGACACTGTAAAATAGTGAAAGCAACCTCATTCATATACATGTAGTTTGGTTCAAATTCTTTAATAAACAGCCCTTTGGATAAGCAGTCAGTATCTTAATCCATTAACAAACAATAACGGCATTTGATCATTTGTTGCAGACGACTCTTTAAAACATTGTGGGCAAAGGAGAAATTGCTCTTAACGAGCAATTTCTCCTTTTCCCACAAAGTTTTCTACCCTATCCGAAGACACCATCACATTTTGAAATGTCGCCTGTAAAATCTTTGAATTTGGGAAAGTCGGAAATAAAGTGTTTGGATAAAGGTTAACAAACAACCCTTTGGATAAGCAGTCAAAGTCTTGGGAAAAAAGGAGTGTGAACTTATGTTTATCCCTCAGTGTATAGTATCATTCTTTGTCAGATAAGCTTCAGAATATTTAGGAAACCACATTATCCACCCAACCATCCATCAATCCGTTCATATTCTTAGGATGCTGGGTAATTTTATCAAGGTAGATTTTTTTGTTGTCTGCGTTTTAAAACCTTACATATCTGCTTAATTTTGATGAGTAAAGTTACTCGGAGAAGCAAACAGATTAGATTACAGGCCAGCCGCTGACCTGTATCTAACCTGTTTGCATAAGCATGATGTCGGTTCCAACACTGTAAGGGTTAACCGATTAATGTGCATATTCCATTCTCTTAGTCTATCAATCTGAACTCATCGCGTTTGTAGCGATGATCGCGATATTTCTTACACGTGGATGACGGCCCCGTCAACCTTACGGTCGGTCATCGTCGGGAGCACCGTTAGGTGCTATCAATTTCAAGAATGTTTTTCTTGCTTTTACATGAAATAAACGTTTTTCTAATGCTGAACCGTTGTTGTTATAGCAACGGTTCCGCATTAGATAAACTTGGTGCTTACCGCCTATATAAGAAGGCTAGGATTTTTTTATTACCAGAGTTGGATATTGAATTCGAGTATTATGTTAAAAAATGTAAAGATTGTGTTTCATTAAAAGAATTGTTCATTTAATACTTCGAGTCAGTGTTTCAATTTCTCACGGAAATACGGAATTACGGAAATATCAGAGTAGTTCCGATTGTCAGTCAATGAGATATAACTTACCCGAATTAGCTGCTCCAAGTAATGTACACATTAATACCCCAACATGCATCATGATATGTTTTCGTGAAAACAGGCTGATTTTACGTGTCGGAAATCTCTCTGGTCATCACAATTAACCGATGGCCTTTCTTGTTTCTAGAGGTGGAAATGGTAAAATTCTTATTTTTTCTGTTTACTTGGTGTTTTTTTACATATCACGCGGCTATCTGGTCATTGGAAAATACAATTATAGAATTTAATGGATCTGTTACTTGTCAACGGTTGTGGTAATCATTGTCATTATATAATTATGTACATGTTTTCTTCTTCTTCTTATTATTATTATTTTTTTTTGGGGTCGGAAAAAAACCAAATTGCCTATGTATAGAGAGCAGGTCGCAATAAAACGAAAAGCTTCTACCTCAACTATTTTCTTTATATACTGCATGTTGTAGGATCTGAATCTGATTACAAAGATAGTTGTGTTTGTATTCACCACTTCCTAGAGATATATGAATTAAATAAATAAATAACAAAAGCGCTCTCCTTTCTAATGCAATTATTCTTAGACATGTATATTATAAGACAAACTAAAAAAACTTACTTAATTTAAACTTCATCAGTTTCAAGAGATATGGACGGAACAATAGAGCGACATCAGTTGTTTTACTTCCAACTCAATTATATTCTTCTTTATTTTCTTTAGATGTCAATTTTGACAACACATAACTTACCTTTTACTGCAGCTTTATCTATTTATATGAATTCTCAAAATAAATTGCCTCCGATTATTGCAAACTCCGATGATCCGAATTTTTTTAAGTCCGACCAAACCGATTATCCGAATTTTTATAAGTCCGAGCAAAACACGTGTTCAATAAGCCTGTATCTGAAGCGGAATACAAGCACGCTATATAAGACGTTTGATGGAAGTTGATGCCATGTCTGCTGAAATATGCATGCTTCTATCGATCAATTTGGTAATTTAATCATATATATATACAAGAGGAGCAAAGTTGAGCCATATCTGGCTTTATACGCTATGTCAAAAGTTAGGAACCATTCATTGTACATAATCTGACTTCCCATGTATAAGGATACATGTAAGTTTAATGAGCAAGTCATCTCTTTATCACAACTGCTTCTTTTAACTCTTTCCCAAACAACAAATTTTGGACTGTCCGAAATTGAAAGAGTTTGCAGACGACATTTCAAAATGTGCTGAAATTGAAAAATATTCTTCAGATAGAGCAGAAAAACTTGTGGTAAAAGAGAAATTGCTCGTTACGAGCAATTTCTCCTTTTCCCACAATGCTTTCTAAAGTCCTCTGCAACAAAGTAGTCAAATATCGTTATTGTTTTGGAAAGGGTTGAATATATTTAAAAAAAACGTAAAGCTATATATGTTGCAAATTTTGATAAATTCCTTTTATTCTATTTGGTTCTCGCTATTAATTGCCGTCTGCTTTTGCTTTCATTTTCGAACCGGTCACAAATTGTGGTATGGACGAACAGGTTGGTACTTCGTGTACAAGGTACACCTGGGGCTGGCATGGTTATTAACTATAAAGCCCTCTATAACAGACGGATATAGGAATCAATACGCGGAAATGTTTAATGCCTGTAGGTCTTACCGAATTCTTGGCAGAGGTACATCCTTAGGGATCCCACAGTGTAAACCCTTGGCATGAACGCATTTATTTGTAGCCGACTTCGCTTCAGACAATCATATTTGGTTGGAAAGTAGTTCACGTTTTTAAAGTATTATTGTGCGGGTCTTTTGAGTAAATTAATTCCTGGAAACGTAAATGTGTTTTGAACGTCGTCATTTATGAACTCGAGATACTGCTATAATCAACTTTATCATGCAATGACTTCGATTTTAAATTAAGTGAAACTTCATGGTAGTGCCAGTGAAATGTTTTCGCAATATTTCGAATCTAAAACGTTCACAAAAAAACAACACATTTGGTGCTCCTCTAACAACATCGTAAGTGATGATTTCTCCAAAATGATGCGGTGCTGTACAATCGCTCAGAACTACATTAAAGGCACTATTCCACCGATTGTGTTCTGCGAGTTCTCCAACTTGACTACGTTTATAGTGAAACGAATTGAGATTTTAATTTTTTTAGAATAAAACTTGTTTTCTATGTATGAAATGAATGTACATATCAGTAAAAATTTCACGAAACTTAAGTATTGATTCAATTTTCATATGCGTTCATAAGTTGGCGACAGTGGTGCATGGGTAGAGCGTCGTCCTCCTGTACTGAAGGTTTTAATCCCGGAACTAACCCACGAATCGGCGCGAGCACTGGTTTAGTATTCAGGAAGCAATCATCGGGAGTGGCTTTGAACAAGCTTTAAGCTTCTTTCACAATCGATGTAAAACAACTACGGTAAACGTATACAGTTTTGTAGAAAAGCATATGTGTCTCACAGTTTCGGTAAACTGTTTAAGCGGTTTATTTTGTAAACAGCCATATTATTCAACATGATAAAGAGCAAATGGGATTCAGACAATGGAATCATATCGACAATCTTATCACGTGACGCTTGCAAGCTGAGCCAGAGACAATCGGAACCAATCGGAACTACTCGGGTATTTCCGTGATCTGTGAAATACACCTCGGATATCATTCGGAACACCTCGGCCATTTCTTTAAGTGTGGGGTTACAATTTTTCGGGTAAATCGGCCTCCGGCAATTAACGCAATTTCTAAGCGTTCACGTTAAGTAGTTCAATGTGTATGGAAGTGTTCTTTTAAATCATTTTTTTTATCAGTAACTCATATCAAATGGCTAAATTGTTGTTGTGACACGTATAGTTGTTTCCTCAATCAATTTTAAATACTTTTTAGATTTCACATTTAAGATCTATTTTTAAAAAACGAAGGTAAATGGATGTCATTCTCGCGGGAAACAATATGGCGTCATCCCTATTATTTCAGAGGTGTTTCATTGGATAAACCCGATGTGTTCAGATTGAATCTGAACCCATCGGGTTTATCCAATGAAAACACAGCGCACGGAAATACCCGAGTAGTTCCGATTGAGCCCCAATCTGAAATCATCGGGTTTATCCACTGAAAATGTATTTCTAAGCTCACAGAAATACCCAACATGTTACGATTGAGTAAACCAACCTTGTGTCTTCAATCAAAGCACTCAAAGGTATGAATGCTCGACTCGTTTCATCCTTTATTTCAAATGAAAGAACAGGTTTCAGCATCTTTAAAAATGGTTATTTATCTAATGAAGATGTTTGTTTAAACCACCTTCTTATAACTTGTAGTGCTGGAACTGACTGCATGTTTATGCAGCAGGTAAGATCACAGGCCAGCTGCCAAGTCATTTGGCGGCTGGCCTGTAACCTAACCTGTTTGCTACTCTAAGTATGATTCATCTTTGAAAGTAAAGCAGATATTTATGGTTTTGGAAAGCAGACGACACAAAAATCTAGTTTTAAAAAATATCATCCACCATTCTAAGGGTTAAAGTTTGTTTCCCACTGAACGCAATTTGTGGTAGGTTATAGTCCGTTTTTGAACAGAGAATAATCAATAGTCTGGTTCTAAGAAAACAAAAGGCAAAACATGTGATAACAAAATATTAGTAATGCTTTGTTACAGCATTGGAATTATGTTAAACGTATCGAATATAGAGGGAAAAATTTCTAAACATTGAGACGATTTAAATTTCCGGTACACAAAAATTGACGGGTTTGCTCCTAGTCCTAACGCAAAACAGAAACACGTGTGGAGAGAAATGGACCTGCTACCAACAGAACTGCGTTTTGCCCAGCAACTAGCTTCAAACGAAAAGAGAATTCGAGATAAATCCCTCAAGAAACTGAGGAAGTTCTTGCAGGCAAAATCTGCGTCGAAAAAGAGTACGTGAAAATACCTTTTTGGTGTTTTTGGACCCACGTTTCCAACTTAGCAAAATCGGGTTTTCTGTTTCAACATTTTCCGTATCTGTTGCCTACAGGCCACTGTCCACGTTTCGATTTGTTATGTTTTAAAAGGGTTCAAGTAAGGTTGAGAAATTAGAAAACTCTAAACCAAGAAAGAACCTACTTTCTTCGTGGAATCTCAAAACTGTTATAGTATCCGGATATTAGTTAATTCGGATAAAGTACAAAACGTCCACATCAACGCAGAATTTGCTCTTACTTTGTTACATTTCATTGAATCCAGGTAAGTTGCCTTCTACAGGGTTGTCTAATGACAACCCTGTAGAAGGCCATATGCATTTACAGGCCGACTGGCACTTTTGGGGAAGACTGGGTTGTTATTTGACTGAAATGTTTCAGCTTTTCAAATTACTTTTTGGTCGTCTCAAATAACACAAGAAAATAAAAGATGGTCATAGGAAGTGGTTAAAACACCTTATTTTTGTTGGTTGTTTGCTTCATTGGCCTTCTCAAATCAACAGTTTGCCTCTTACTCCAAAAATTAATGACAACCATACTTCACAATAAGTTCCATGACACTTTTCAGGCGGACCAGCACTTTTGGGGAAGACTGGGTTGTTGTTATTTGACAAATGTTTCAGCTATTAAATGATGAGATATACTTGTATCAACATAATTTATTGTATGCTAATGACCCATAGCTGCTGGTGTGCAGTAAAACCCTTTCATTCGTTATAACTTACAATTAGACTTTTTCTATGTAATCATACTTGTCATTTTCAGCTGGTTTTGTTCATGAAGATTTCCAGAAGATATGGAAGGGACTGCATTACTGTATGTGGATGCAAGACAAGCCAGTTGTACAGGTAAGTAAGCTAGTCAGGATTCTACTCGAGTGAAGGAAAGTACAAGGATTTGTACATGATCACCATTTTCAAGGGAGATGTGAATTTATTGAAATAGTATTAGCATCTGTTTGTAAACATCGTAATTCATGTATGGAATGCCTTGACTTGCATGTAGACTTACAAAAACGAAAATAAAAAAGTAGGTTTTCAGAAATTGAAATATACTTAGGTAAGCAGGTATAAAATGGGATAGGTCGGTAAGGACAAAACAAACTTAATTTTGTTTTAGGCCTTATATAGTAAAATTAAGTAAAGAATCCCTTGTTTGTTAAAGCTTTTGCACAAGCTTGGAAGTACAGACAATTGATTTTTCCACCCCTGTATCTACACTTTTTTTAATTTCAAAGCATGACAATTTTACTTTTTTTTACAGGAAGACCTTGCAGAAAAGATTTCACAGCTTGTTCATGACCTTGGGAAGGCAGAGTCGAAACGTTTGTTTATCAAAGTGTTTATTCAGACGGAGGCGAGAGAATGGAATGGGATCGACGTTTGGAGAGTTGATAAATTCATGATGGTAGGAAGTGACTTCTGTATATTGATCATGTGGATATTGGTAATAATTTAATCCATTTTCTTACATATTGGCATTGTCTATTCTAGAAATCCAATAGAAGGGGGCCATTCCCCCTTCACTTTGAAAATTAGGGGAGAATTTAAAAATTAGGGGGGCAATTATTTAATGCAATTTTAAAACGCATCATGCTTTAATGTTGCATCATTTCCTATGGCAAACAATATGTAGACTACTTTTTTTGTCTTGAAGAAAAGTTTTTTGATAACTTTTTTTTGTATGATAGTTGTTCCGGTGCATGCTGACCCAGGCCTTTATGGTTGTGAAGAAACAGAACTGGAAGAAGAAGTCTGTGGAAGGCATGGTGGGTGTATTCGGGGAGACATTGCTGAACGCCAAGGAGGACGGAGTTCCATTCGGACTGAGGGCTCACTTCATTGATATCTATTTGGATGAGCTTTATAAAGTGGGCGGTAGCAAGGTATGATTTGACTGGCTGAAACTGTTTTCTCTTTATTTATATTTAAACTTATTGAGGCAGGCAGGCGAAAAATGTGATGTTATTGAAAATTGATCTTCTGATAGGGTAGAAAACATTGTGTTGAAAGGAGAAATTGCTCATTACGAGCTTTGTTGCAGACAACTCTGGAAATCTTTGTGGGAAAAGGAGAAATGGCTTATTAAGAGCAATTTCTCCTTTTCCCACAATGTTTTTCAAAGTTGTCTGCAGCAAACTGGTTGAATGCTGTTATTGTTTGGTAATGAGTTAAGACAAACTAGTCTAGACAACTCTGAGCAACCTTAAATGTCTTTACAAATTTCTAAATTGGATTTTCATGGGAGGCAGCCTTTCGACTGATTTATTTAATTTCGATGGTTCTACCTAATTCGACCAGCCCTTCAATCATTATTAGTCTGGTGTTGTAACATAACTGAAATATTGCTGTTATAATTACTGTTGCTCTCATTGAAGGCAAGTTGAAGAAACATGTTACGGTAGAAAATCCATAATCCCCC
This sequence comes from Cerastoderma edule, assembly GCA_947846245.1. NCBI lineage: Eukaryota > Metazoa > Mollusca > Bivalvia > Cardiida > Cardiidae > Cerastoderma > Cerastoderma edule. The sequence continues at coordinate 1,357,569 of OX401409.1, forward strand.
ATTTTGAATTTCTTTCCTTAGTCAGATTACTTTGGTTGTTCTTGCTATACTTTGGTTGTTCTTGCTATACTTCGGTTGTTCTTGCTATACATTTGTCATGACTGGAACTATTTGCTTTACACCAAATAGTTTTGGCCCTGACCAATGTAGACCGAGAAGCAATCTGACAAAAGAATGAGTTTCAAAATGGGGGATTATGGGTATTCTACTGGAAAAACAAGTAGGAAGAAATATTAATCCTGTTTATTTCAGATAAATTCTAAGCTGTTTTTACAACTGATAGATCCATTCTTCAAATTTCTACAGCAAACTAGAGAGTAAGTACATTTTTGAGCAGGGTTTGGGATAATGAGAATGATTCTTTTACATATATATCCATCACCGTTGCCTAGTAGTTATGGCGTGTTCCTCAGGACGGGAAGGTTGAAGGTTCGAGCCCCACAGAAGGTGTTTGTCTGGAAAATGTTTCTTGTTCCAAAATGGCCGTGAGCGTGAGCTAGTTAAATTTAATGGTTACTGATTTATATCCACTTGGCGCCTAGCATGGTGAAAGAAGTTGGGAGGTACTTGGTATAATCAGTGAAAAGTGTCTCAAAGGCCTAACTGGCTGGACCTTTCACTAGAGGGTGACACTATGATACACAAAATCTATAGAGGCTTAAATATAGACTTACGCACGGGGATGAATACTTTATTTAAAGATATAAGGTCCTTTTCCAATTACCCCCAATCTAGATTTTGAATTCGACCTTTGACTCCATAACACCATGCATTTGACACAATTATTAGAAAAACCTGAAGAAATAATTGTGGCAAAAGGAGAAATTTCTCCTTAACCCTTAGAATACTGGGTAAATTTCTAAAAATACATTTTTGTTGTGTTTGCTTTCCAAAACCTTAAATATCATAATTTTGCTGGGGAAAGATACTCAGATAAGCAAACAGGTTAGATCACAGGCCAGTCGCCAATTTACTTGGCGACTGGCCTGGATCTAACCTGTTTGTATAAGCATGAAGTAAATTCCAACATTATGATGGTTAAGTAAATCTTTCGTAAATGTTTACAGACATGAGATTCCACTCTCTGTTTTTACAGCCCAGATTCTGTCGGCAGGATTGTCAACCAAATATTTGAACCCATCATCGAGAGAACAGCCCTACTTTGTAACAATGAGAAGAATGAAGAATCTTCTGCTGGTGAAATCGTGTATCCAAATTTCAAGGTGAGTGTTGAACATAGCTTTAACTTATTTCAATGGGGAGAATCCTTGAGAACGACAAAAGTAATCCGACAAAAGAATTAGTTTCAAATGGCTGATTATGGGTATACTACCTTAATGCTGTTGAAAACTTTGTTAAACCACAAACACAGAAATGTTTTACATTTTGATTGTTATATACTTATATTTTTCCTAAGTATTAAGTCATGGTATGGGTTTGTCCTTGTTTTTTCAGATTGATGCTTCAGTGATAGCTGATTATATGTTTGAGCTAGGAAAAGATGAATCAACGCCCGCTAAACAAAGAGAAACATTTTACTCCATTGTTAAAAGGTAAGCTTTGATGTCCAGATGGGAAAAGGAATGTTGGGTAATATGATAGGTTATTAATCATAATCGGCAAATCCTTTGTTGTTGGTATATAACTTCAAATAGATACTCAATTTTGAATATCTTTATGCTTAACTTCATGAGCTTCATCTGTCTGACTTAAAACCAAAAGATTATCCAAACAACAAAATTCCCATTTAAGTTTATTACTAGAAATGAAATTCTGCTTTAAAGCAAGACCTGGTCAATGGAGAAAGGTCAGAATAATAGAATTCAAGATTTAACAGAACAAATGCTGTTTTCAAGTCAAGTTTCATATTATAAGAATCTTTCCTGGATTGGAATTTTTATTTGCCAACTTCATTCATGTAATTTTAGTTTCAATGTGAAAATTGAAAATTTAAAGGAGGTAATTAATATGAAATAAAGAACAAAATTGTTGATGTTCATTTTATAAATTTAAATTCAATATCAGACAGATTTTGAAAATTGGCTCGGTGAATGCCTTTGAAATGATAAATATTGTTCGAATTTCATTTCAACTTATTCTTTAACCAAAGCAATTGTCAGTTTTCCATTACCCAGGTCTTACCTTTACTCATAGAATGCTGGGTAATGTGTCTGCTTTCCAAAACCCTAAATACCTGCTTAATTCTACTGAGGAACGATACTCATAGTACCAAACAGGTAAGATCACAGGCCAGCTGCCAATTTACTTGGTGGTTGGCCTGGATCTAACCTGTTTGCATAAGCATGAAGTGGGTTCCAGCACTATAAGGGTTAACCCTTTCCCAAACAACAAATTCTCGACTGTCTCAAATTGAAAGAGTTTGCAGAAGACATTTCAAAATGTGATGAAATTGAACAATATTCTTCGGAAAGAGCAGAAAACATGGTGGGAAAAGGAGAAATTGCTCGTTAAGAGCAATTTCTCCTTTTCCCACAATGTTTTCTAAAGTCGTCTGCAACAAAGTCGCCAAATGTCGTTATTGTTTAGGAAAGGGTTATCCCAAAACATTTTATGTTCTAGGCTACAGAATGCATGTGAAGGGATACTTCCGAATCAACAAGCGATGCCTACCGGACACCCCATACCTAAAACGATGGTTGGAAGCGCTGTCAGTTCATTGGTCGATCTGGAGTTTGAGTTGAACGATAAGCCCTCCAAGAAGGAATTGAAGGATCTGAAAAAGAAACAGAAAGCTTTGCGTAAGTTAGCTGTGATACATGGTCAGAAATATTTAGAATATTTTGAATGGGATGAGGACATCTTGCAATATTGTAGTCGTTGCTTTTGATTTATTGATGTTTAATGTAAGTTATGGTCTTGTTAATCATTTGCTTTATTAAGTTTTGTCAGGTAGCAATAGTATAGAGTAAGTAGCATGAGATACATGGTCGGAAATATTTTGAATAGGACAAGGCTGTTATGCTATAGTGTAGTCCTTGGTTTTGATTTATTGCTGTTTTATTTGCAGTTATGTTCTTGTAAATTATTTGCTTTATAAAGTTTCGTTGGGTAGCAATAGCATAGAGTGTAAGTATGCTGTAATACATATCATGAAATATTTTGAATGGGATGAGGACATCTTGCAAAAATGTAGTCGTTGCTTTTGATTTATTAATGTTTAATGTAAGTTATGGTCTTGTTAATTATTTGCTTTATCAAGTTTTGTCAGGTATCAATAGAGCATTAGTACACTGTAATACATTTTAGGGGTGAATGCAAGACTTTAGTAAGTGCTTCATGTTTGTGAAGCACTTACTGTAGTCTTGCATTGATCTTTTGATATGCTTAAATTTTGAATAAGACAAGATTGTCTTGCAATTGTGAAGTCATTGCTTTTAATCTACTGATATTCTTCCTTTTTATCTATTGATATTTAATATCAGTTATGGTCTTGTTAAATATTTGCTTTATTTCAATTTGGCAGGTATCCCATACAGGCAAACATTCTCTGGTTAAGTTAAAACTTATTCTTTTATTATTAATTGTGAAATTAGTTCTTAGGAATAAGTTCCAATTATCTTAGTAAAGAAATAAGAAATGAAGGTTCTCTGAGTATTCAAAGTACTCAACTTTTCATAGAACACTTTATTTGTCTAAGTAATTTTTAGCAGGCACAATTATAAATTATCTTCAGGATAAAAAAATCTTTTCCAAGGAAATCCGGCTAAACTGATGTTTAATGTTTGGAATCATTTTTAAATGAAGTCAATTAGCAACAATTAATATGTAAGTTGATTTATCTGATGAAGTACAAACTTGTTAATTTTTTTTTCCATTACTTACAAAGGTATGTCTCTTATTACAGTAAAGATGAAGGGCAAAGAAAATTCGATTGACGTCCTAACTGGACCTGTAGATTCCACACCTGAAACCACTCCAGCCGTTGTCGGCAAAAAACGAAAACATACAGAGACGGACAGCAAGACTGAAGAACCTTTCACCAAGATGAAACGAAAATCTACCAACCAATCTGATGTCTCTAACGCTAAAAAGACACCAAAAGGACCTTTGAAATCGAAAGGATGGTGTGTAAGTGTGGACAATGAAAATGGTGGGCAGGCAACAAAGGTTGAAAGCCAGGAGAGTGAAGTTACTGATGAAAAGAAAACTTTGTCTGAAGATAATGTTACTGAGATTCAGACAGTGACAGGTTCTGCTGGTAAAAACAAGAAGAAGACGCCGAAAAGGAAATCGTTAAAGAGCAGCAGTCAGGCAGATAATGGGGGAAATGATATCGACAAAGGAACAATAGAGGATACACCAAATAAAGGTAATAAAAAAACTGCCCAAAAGCGTAAACTTGTTGACGTAGAATCTGGATCTGGTGAAAGCAACTGTGATAAGTCTGACCATACTGAAGAATCGACTAGTATTGAGACTGTGACAGACACTAGCAAACGGCCAAAAGTTGGATCAAAGCAATTGATAGTGGACGCTAAACCTGCTAAAATAGAAATACAACCAAGTGACGATTTGGAAGAAGGTGAAACCGAAATATTTGTACCGAGTAAAAAGTATAAAGGTATCGCCGAAATGGGTCCTGGAAAGTTTGCGGATTTTGAATCCTTAAAGACACCTGTGGCATATGTGAAAAGGATCATGGGAAAGACGGGACATGTAACACCGACATTTGTGAAGCAGATCAAGGGGACTCCATCGTCGACTGGATCAATGTCGGGAAGCGCAAAGAGAGTAAAGTTCAACATGAAGAAAAATCAGAGCCAATGTTAGCAGAATTTCTGTTTGTTTTGTTTAACCAAATTTTCGACTGTCCCAAATTGAAAGAGTTTGCAGACGGCATTTCAAAATGTGATGAAATTAAAAAATAAACTTCTCATATGACAGAAAACATTGTGGGAAAAGGAGAAGTTGCTCTTTAATAGCAATTTCTCCTTTTCCCATAATTTTTTCAAGAGTCGTCTGCAACAATGTGGTCAAATGTCCTAATTGTTTGGTAATGGGTTAATCGTTTTTAACACTTATAGTGCTGAAACCTCCTTCATGCTTATGCATAGGTTAGATCCAGTCCAGGTTTTGGAAAGCAGACGACACAAAAATCTATTTTTAGAAAATCACCCAGCATTCTAAGATTAATAGAGCTCTATGATGACTTTGTATTGGACTACTCTAGCTTAGATATAAATGAGTTACTTGGAAGAGAACAGAAGTTGTATTAAATACTTAAGACACTTAAGGTTTCTTGCATTTGGCAAAATATATGGTAATTGATCAAAGAAATACAGTCGAGCCTCGATTATCCGAACACTTTTGTTCCCAGGAGTAAGGTTCGTATAAACGAATAATCCGAAATAAACAATGGCGAGTTTCCAGTGAAATGTTTACCTTTACACCGTTTTTCATAATAATTACTATGAAGTTAAAAAAACGTAATACAGTGGACCCGCGATAATCCGAACGTCGTTTATCCGGAATATTCACCATCCGAACAAAATTTTGAGGGAACGGATCTTACCTTCATCAATTTAACTGTTTAATGCGGAAAATCCGCGTACCGGAACCGGACAAAAATATTCGGGAACCAACAGTCACTTTTCATAGTATATGCGTATGGCTAGTCCGGAAACCAGTAAAATCGTTTATTTTGCGGTTACAGTTGCGAATGAAGGGATCGGTCTTCTGTTGTAAACGGCATTCACACGTTTTGCAAACTGTCACATATGCTTGACCATAACATGTCACCTAGTGTAGTGTACTGGAAGGTGTTGATTGTTTGTTAATCGGTCATTCTGTCAGTTGATTGGTCTTACATTATTGTAATTACGGTCGCATGTCGATAGTTGAGTTTGTAAAAGGTGTTGATTGGCTGATTGGCTGCTTAGACAGCGATCGGGAGACAATGTCTGGCAATCATTTTCAATTATTACTCAATCGATATGCTCCTTTTCCCTATAAATAAACTCTCGACAATCCCTACCTATCTCATTTCTCGATATTGAAATAAGAAGATACAACTTGAAGATGTCTACACCCACAGCCAAACGAAGACAGTTCTTTTCAGAGCTATCTTAAGGAATTTTAACTTCTCGAAAGACATTGCTTCAAATTGTCATTTTTTTTTTTTAAAAATCCGTTTTGACCAAATAAACACTTCCTTAACACACTTTGTATTTCCCTTCAAAAAAAAAAATTTTGTATTTCTTACTTCATAGTAATGATCATGATACACCGACACCGTGTAAAGGTAAACATTTCGCCGTAACTCGCATATTCTTTATTCCGGAAAATTCGTTAATACGAACATTTCTCCTGGGAACGAAAGTGTTCGGATAAACGAGGGTCCACTGTAGTTGAAAATGATTGCCAGACATTGTCTCCTGATCGCTAACAATGCAGCGAGTTAACACCTTTTACAAACTTTCTGCACGCCACGATAATTACAATTAGGTTAGACCAGTTAACTGACTGACCGATTTACAAACAATCAACACCTTTCATTACACTACACTTAATGGCATTTTATGATCAAGCATATGTGCGAATTTGCCAAAGGTGTGAATGTTGGGTTACCGTATCGTCAATAAACAAAGGTAACCGCAAAAAAAAAAAATCATGCTGGTTTCCGGATTAGTCGTTCGCATATACTATTAGAAGTTAGGCTTGGTTCCCGACTTTTGTTATCTGGAGCCGGAATGCGGATTTTCCGGATTAAACAGTGGAATTAATGAAGAAAAGGACCGTTCCCTACAAATTCTGTTTGAATGGCGAATAATACGGATTAACGACGTTCGGACTATCGAGGCTCGACTGTATTGGCCAAAAAAATTTGGTCTTTATCACAATGTTCTTGTATGCTGCGGGTTGATTTGGTTTACTTGCTTCCATTATTTTTCAGACATTGAAAAAAAAATGTTAGAAATTAACATGTCCATTTGTTTAAGTGCATTTAAGCACAGTTTCAAAGAAAAAAAAACAGAATGTGATGAAAAACGATTCTTAACTGGCAGGTCGTCTTTGAATCACGCTACAATTAGAATAAGATCATTGAAAGGATAACCCCTATTTCACATTATACTTGTAAGGTTTTGATACAAGTAGTCTGTTTGAACCCCAAGTTATAGGGAGGAATCTCAACTCCTGAAAGATTTGGGTGATATGAAAATCCCAAAGATTTGGCTACTGGATTCATGTTCATGGAAATAATCGTTACATAGAGGGAATTTGCTCATGATGAGCAAATTGCTGTGTGTTACAATTATTTAAAATATATGGCCATTTCATTTTTCTTCACAATTTTCACAATGCTCCTTCAAAATAGACAAACTGAATGAGGACAGTGAAAATCGGTTCTCCCTTTAAAAGAACTGATCCTGAGCAGACGACTTCGGTTTCAAGATTTCTTTAACCCTTATACTGCTGGAACCAAAAGCATTGCTTATGCAAACAGGTTAGATCCAGGCCAGCTGCCAAGTAAATTGGCAGCTAGCCTGTGATCTAACATATTTACTACCCTGAGTATCTTTCCTCTCCTCATCAAAGTTCAGCATATATTTAAGGTTTTGGAAAGCAGACTACACACACACAAATCTATTTTTAAAAAATTACCCAGCATTCTTAGGGTTAAGAGTCATGTGCAACGGTTTTTATATGAAGGTCTGGCTTATCTTTTTGTTTTTCTTTTGTTTTTGATGATGGTCTCCTGACTGACTTACAAAATGCTGATGGTTCTACCTGGCTTAACCAGTTCTTATTGGCAATTCAGTATGGGGGGGGGGGGGATCTTCATCCATCATCAAGAGTTGGGCATTGCAACATAAATGAAACATTGTTAATGCGAGATAAAAAACCATAGGGATAGATAATTTTGTTATACTTGATGAAATCATTGGATCAGATGTACAGTGTGTGTTTGTGTTTGAGTCTTTTTTAATAGCAATGATGGGTACACATTAGAACCTTTTTTGTGCATGTTCTTTAGAAGCATCTCTTTGGGAGGGTTCTAATAAGTCCTCACTGTAAAGGAATTAGGAAAAAAGTTAACCAGTTAGCCAAAGTGTTAGGAAAAAAGTTAACCAGTAAGCCATGGAAAAAAGCCTCTTTCCTTGATCTATGTTAAGTGTTTAAAGCCACCCTTTCTGTTGCTTGTACAATATAATAATTACTTTTATTGGCCATCTTTAATTGGATTTTTGCCTTAAAATCTTTGTTGAAAATATCTTTTGTTCCAGCTTTTTGGTTCAAATCTCAGCAATTACGGTTCTTCCCCTCTTTGGAGATATCAAGAAAGAACCAAAAGAAATGGAAATCATGTCATTATGAAAAATACGTTTATGAAATTTTGACATATCCATATATGATTTTTTTGTCTTTTTCAGCGTTCAAAGACAGCTTAAAAAGCCCCATCGTCCCTTTTAATCCTGCAAAGACACCAGACCAGAGTATCCTTAAGCCCAAAACAGACAGCGTATCGAGCCAGGTGGCTCTACGCATGTCAACAAGGAAGGGATCCTCGGAAACACCCACCAGCACCGGGAACCTGAAGAGCTTAAAAACCACGAAAAAGACGCCGAAAGGAACTCCAAAAAGTACGCCTAAAGGAACCCAAACAGGTACTCCAAAAAGTGCTCAAAATGGGACTCCGAAAGGAACCCCAATTGGTCCAAAGGAAAGAACTCCAAAAGGAACCCCAAAGGCAGTGAAAATGGACACGCCAAAAATGTCGTTGAATGCCAAACTGAAACGGAAAGTGGCTGCCGATTTCTTTTCTCTTTAATCATATGATGCTTTGTTAGGTTAAGAAATGTATAACGTCTTATGCAAGTGAAGTCAGCTGTGCAACTATACATCATTATAGAATTACATATTATTAAATACATTTGATAGATGCAAGTTATAAACCCTTAGAATGCTGGGTAATTTCATAAAGATAGATTTTTGTGTCGTCTGCTTTCAAAAACCTCAAATATCTGCTTTTGTTGAGAAAAGATACTCAGAGTAGCAAACAGGTTAGATCACAGGCCAGCCGCCAATTAACTTGGCGGCTGGCCTGGATCTAACCTGCTTGCATATTGAGCATGAAGTCGGTTCCAGCACTATACAGGTTAATACAGAAACAGTGTGAAAAGTGAGAATCACACCTATGAATTTTTAAGCGAATCATAGATAACATTACTTTCATACTTGATTGTTTTTTGGTTTTGAACTCTCCTTTAATACTGAAGGGTCCTTCGTGGCCCAGTGGTTAAGATTGTTGTCTTAGAACTGGGGAATGCCAGATTTGAGACCTATCGGTACCTCTGGTTGCATGGGAGTGTTGTTTACTTAGACACTTCAGAGCCCTGACCTAGTACTGGTGAGTGCAGGAAAGAGGAAGCATAACTGAAAAGTTTTATGTACTAGTAGTTGTCCATTGTGAAACAAGTGCTTTTAACTTGTATCAATCACATTGGATCATGCTTCCTGGATTGAATACAATTATTTGTACTTGCACCGATTGAGGGTAAACGAAACGTCGTAAAGTCAATTTGCCTCTCATGGGATTCAAACTTGTGTCCCGAGGCTTATGCTCTACCCATTGTCATTAAGATGTGTAATAGTACTTTTAGGCCTTCAATTATATTTTTTTGACCACAATTGTTTTTGGGGTTCAACAGTTGTGGTCAAATATGTAGCTGGGTATGAAGAAAATGATTTTTTAATTGGCATACTTTGGATATCAGGTGTGTCAATCTTGCGAGCTCTAAAGTATGTTTGTTGAAAACTTCCTTAATGGATAAACTACAAATGTATTATTGTTTGTTTTAAATCATTAAAACAAGTTTATGTCAAACTGAACGGTCTTTCTTTTCTTTTAATCATATCCCTTATACAAGAAGTGATTACATGCCTTTTCGTGTCCCTTTGTGGCCTGGTGGTTAGAGTACTGGGTACCGTTTACTAAACAACTTACGGAAAATATTTGCGCAAGTCATAATTGATAAACATGGATAGTATCTTCAATAAAAGTACAATATTGCAATGTGACATGCATTGGAAGCGTCTTGGAGAGATGATTACGATGATGTGTTACTTTGCAATATTACTAGCCAAATATTGATAAAAGAGGAATTGTTGTTTTAGACTTACTGAAATCTTAAGCATAAACTGTTTAGTAAAACGGTACCCTTAACTTGAAATTACATGGCACTTCTCGGCATGGGTTCAAATACGTTGAAGGCATTTGTATTTCAATGCTGAAGGATCTACTGGGCTTGACTTGTTATGGACGGTCGAGTATGGGGTCTTTCTCCATCCTTTAGACTTAACATCGAAAAATAACTTTGATAATGAAGATGCCATGTTAAACAGATATGAATAACTGAATGAACGTAACATAGGCTTTAGTCTGTAGCCTAGTAGTCGGAGTACAGAACTAGAAATCTCAAGGTTCACTTCCAGGTAGAGCTATATTCAAACTTCAAGAGTGGTTGTCTCCAAGCTGACAGAATGCTGATGGTTCTTCCCGTCTTCACCTGCCATTATTGGAAGTTATTTTACCAAACAATAACAGTTGATCAGTTTGTTGCAGACGACCCTGGAAAACATAGAAAAGGGGAAATTTCTGTTTACTAGCAATTTCTCCTTTTCCCAATGTTATCTGTACTATCAGAAGATTATTTTTCAATATTATCTGATTTTAAAATGTCGCCTGCAACCTCTTTCAATTTTGGACAGTTGAAACTTTGGTAAAGGGTTGATAATGGATGACTGGTCTTCTTCCCTACATAATTATATTAGAAGACTTATTGAATTCAGCCTGCTAAAAGGAATCTTTTTTTTTTTGGGGGGGGGGGGGTGTCCTGCATTGCCCAGTTGCAGTATAAGAACTCGAGGTCCAGGGTTTAAGCCTCACCGGTTTCGTGGGAGTGACCTATGAAAAGTCACTTCAGCCCCTGGCCTAATACTGGTGGCTCTAGGAAAGCCATAACATAACAGAAAAATTGTTGATACTGTGTAAGACACCATACAAACAAAGGGAATTTTTGCATATTGTTGCAAGAAGTCTAGATAACAAGCCTTTATTTTACGTTGATCATGATTTCTTTTCTTAGTCCTATATTGTGGATAATCATTAACACTGTATTGCGTATAATAGTGATTGCCTTGTAACATTGATGTAATGAATTTGAATCCACACAGATCTAATAATGAATAAAAAAGTAAACGCAGACCTCTTCACAAAAAACTTTATTATCTCAATCAATTATTATAATAAATGTCAAATATCATTTAGAACGTCAGACATTTCATTCAAGTCCACTTTCTCTATATCAACAGCAGTATTCTTGTTTGCTGGTTTCTGGTTATGCCAGTGGTTCTTTGACTTGCCTCTGGGTCTCTGAAAACCTCTCCCAACTCCCTGGCCAAAGCATATATTTGCTGGAACCCTACAAAGATAGAAATCATTTAAACTTTCAATGAGTTTTTAACCCTTAGAATGCTGGGTAATTTTCCATCTCCCCAATCTGCATTTAAGTAATTGTTCACAGCACCTGATGCATCAAAATTTAACCCTTAGAATGCTTAATAATTTTCTAAAAATAGATTTTTGTGCCATCTGCTTTCTAAAACCTTAAATATCTGCTCAATTCTAACGAGGAAATATACTCAGAAAACCAACAGGTTAGATCACAGGCCTGCAGCCATTTTACTTGACGGCTAACCTGGATCCAACCTGTCTGCATATAAGCAAGAGACATTGCCAGTGAGTGTTGGTACATTGAAAGGTTGCAAGACAGATCCTGCTACTCACGGGATACAAACCTGCAACCCTTGTGTCCTGAGGCTGACACTCTTCCTCTCGACCACTATCCTCAAACATTTTCTGATGCAGTCTCATTAATGTTTCTATGATGTAATTGATTTCATAAGTCTTGAGAAGTTTCCTTTCCTCTGTCACAAAGGGCATAAATGCTTGACATAATCAAACTACCCATTAGCTCTGTTGGTTTCTTAACTTTTGATGTAATCATAGTTCGATACATTTGAAAAAAAGTTCAATATACTATACCTGGGTTTGAATTTAGGCTCTGCTAGCTTGATAGGTTGTGGATTAGAGGCTAACACAGGGGCTGTATCCATCGCTTCGCCATTAGCAGTACCAGTCTGAGGCGTATTTAATTTGGACTTCTTGGACTTCCTTTGAATGGACAAGGGAAACAATTCAAAAAATTGAGAAGACAAATAGAGACTTCTTCCTCAACAGGAAGTAACTCAAGGGTTCAGTGCAATACTAAAGTAAGTGCTTCATATCAATGAAGCACTTAACTACAGGGATAATTTTTGGCCCCAAAAATCTCATAAAATTTCCAAAAATCTCATTTCTTTCACTCAATTTAGTCATTTTTCTATATAAAAACCCATTGATTTTTTAGTTTTGGTAAAAAAAGCCAATTGATTTAATTTAGAAAAAAATCACTGTACTATAGTATTGCACTGAACCCTCAAACTTCATCTCAACAAAGGAAGGACAGAGGTAGGGTGTCGACCTTGAATGTGTTACTTAATTGGGGTTTTACATCACATCAACAATTCTCCTATTAAATTCAAGGATTCAGTGCAACACTGTAGTGTTTCATATTTGTGAAGCACTTACTATAGTCTTGCATTGAACCCTCGAATTGCATTGCCTTGTCAGTGCCTTTTTTGCTTCAATGCTTGGAAAAAGCCTTGGCCTATTGATTTCAGGAAATTAAATCTCTTACATTGCTGAACACAGAAAAGCTGGTGTGACATCGAATTTGTGGGAGAGCTGATTGATTTTAAAGAAATTTCCAATCAGAGAGCTGTCACTTTTAGGCCCTTTTTTCTTAATGTGAAAAGCCCAGGTAAGTGCTATTCAACAAGCAAATACAAACATTGATAGTTCAGTTGGTAGAATACCTTAACCCTTTACCGAACAATTACAACAGTTAACCAGTTCCCTCAATGATTTCTGCATTAACAGAATTTCTTTTTTCAATTTCATCACATTTTGAAAAGTCGTCTGCAAACTCTTTCAATATGGGACAGTCAATTTTTTTGTATTTGGTAAAGGGTTAAAGTGTACCATGCCAACAGTATTTCAGTTATGTTGTGATGCAAGGCTCCAAATGATTAAAGAAGACTCAAAGCTTGACTGTTTGTAAAGTCAGGTAGAATGAATGAATAAATGGTGTTTTAAGGCGCATCGACATCTATGGTAATCTAGCGGGCATTTAAAACAGAAAGAACCATCAGTAATTGAGTGATTAAATGGATAAGGGAACTTACGAGTTGTCCGAATGTCTGTATCTATAATTCGAAGGGTAATGATGAAACTTGATTAAATGGTGGTGTCTATCCTTAGCGTCTTTAAACTTTTCTTCACAGCCTTCTATCATACATTGATACTGAAAGTGTAACATGATAATACATAGATTAACCCTAAGAAATTGAATGCTGGGGAATTTTCTAAAAAAAAAAAATTTGTGTTGTCTGCTTTTCAAAACCTTAAATATCTGATGAAATGTTGAGGAAGAAACTCAGACTAGCAGACAGGTTAGAATCAGGCCAGCCGCCAAATTAGTTGGCAGCCTGCCTGGATCATATCTGTTTGCATAAGCATGAGTTTGGTTCCATCACTATAAGGGTTAAAGATCTTAATTGTGACAAGTGTTGAAATATAAAGAACATCCAGATGTAAATCTTAAAGAAAAATAAAACCCCCAGAAAATTACTAGCTCTGAACAATGTTGTTCAGTAAAAAGGAACCCTTTTTCTTTATTGTATAACAGCCATGTATACTAGGCTAATGAAAGATGAAAAGATCATAGAGAGCTATTACTCCTTTTCCCACAATGTTTTCCAGAGTCATCTTTGCAAACTGGTCAAATGTCGTTATCATTTGGATATGGGTTATGCAAAAGACAATTCCTAAGATACATCATATAGAAATTTCGGTAGCTAGGATATGTGTTAAATATTTACTATAAATGAGATTTTTGACCAACATATTTTAACGCCAAGTTCTTTTAACAACTCACCATTTTGATTCTTTTTGCTAACAGACTAAACATTGCATCATGTGACTCAAGGACGTGTATTTCCAGGAGATGCGTGGAGGGTAGGATTCTGTGACACGTTCCACAGACATGTCGATGTGCCAGGTTGTAATGGGCTTCATACCTGAAACAAAGGAGTGAATAGCAAACCATCTGGAAAAAACCTAAAACCATTTTGTTAATATTGTTTTATTGTATAATGTTAAACGCCGTATCCACAATTTTTCAGTTAAGTAACAGCTTTTCTATATCCACCAGTAAACTTAAGACTCCAAGTTCCAAGTCCCCCCCCCCCTCCTATCTTAACCTTTGGACCACACAGGACCTTTACACTGGGTTAAAGCTGTATCAACAATATTCAATTTATGTCGCTGCTTTCCTGGATTAGTCAGTACTAAGCTAGGGCTTTAGAGTGTCTTCCCAAAGGCCACTCCCAAGAAACCAGAGGTGTCCATGAGGCTCAAACTCCAGACTTCCAAGCTCACCACCTTAACCATTTGACCAGGCTGAACCCTTTTATTGAGTTTAAAGCTGTGTCAACAATATCTAATCTGTGTTACGGCTTTCCTGGATTCGGCAGTACTAAGCTATGGCTATAAGGTACAGCGTCTTGTGAAAGGATACTCCAACAAAACTAGAGGTTTCTTTGGGACCCAGGCTGTGACACACCTAATCGTCTTAGCTCTTTAAAAGCATCATATGAACATGTTACCATATCAGCTACTCTTTCAAAGGGAATTAAATGTATTTCTGTGTTGATTGTCAATTATTCTAGAACTTACACAATTTTACTGAAGCATTACCTTAACAAGGTCTATATAGGACATTTACAGTTCTTATCAATATTAAAAAAAAAAAAAAAAGCTAAACTACATGGAACCTTCTACATTATGTTTGTTCAAAGGGAGAGAACCTTTTAAGTAACATTTATCTACCAGCACTGGGACCTGTGCCAAGAGAGAAAAACTTTATTTCAAGAGGGAATCAAGTTTAGTTCTCTATCCATCAGGACATAATGATAGAATATTTCAACTCACTTGATTAAACTGTCAAATGTCTGGCTGCACCTCGCCTGTCCACACGGAAACTCCGTTTTACTGGAATAAATATAACATTAAAAATAAATGATCAGGACTTCCCCTGTAGATCGGATATGGAGCCTTTTGCTACAAAAGATGAAAGTGGCTCCAAAATATTAATATTGCCACAACTTGAATACTTTTTGAGAACTACCATGAAAAGCCCCTTCTTCCAATGATGATGTAAATCATTTTGGTTCATTAAATTAAAAGCTAATTAACAAGACCAATCAAAAATCAATAACCAATCCAGCACACATCTATCACATTGTTGAGTAATTTAAAAATGTGATTTTGCGACAGAAGCAAATTGCAAATGACAGTTATTGTAACCTTTATAGCGCCTGAACCGACGTCATGATTATGCAAACAGGTTAGATCCAGGCCAGCTGAAAATTATCCAGCATCGCAACCCTTAAAGTATAATGCATCAGAAGCTATGAACAATTACTTAAAAGCTGATTGGGGAGATGACTCCAGTACTTCGTCTTGGACATTCAATCCTAGAGAGAGACAGAAATGAAAAACAGTATATGGTTCACCTCTCTAGTTCAATTTCGTCTCGAGTTTCTTCCAGCGGCAGATATCTTGAGGCTAGCTTGAGGAACCGATCTCCGTCTTCAAAGAAAACATGATCCGGACTAAAATGTCTTTTAAGGACCTTCCAACACCATTCAACTATCTTCTTTTCCAGTCCATCTGTACTGCCAACATTCGTTAAGTTTCTGTCTATTTCATCTTCGTTTTCATCCATACCTCTTTCTGTCAGTTTGTTTGTAAGTCAAGCAGAATTCTTTCTACAGTGTATATGATTAAACTCACTGATAGTTACTATAATCCAGTATCAAGAACACTTTATGATAACAATTGTGATTCCTCTATTTGTATGAATCATTTGACACATAAATAAATGCAAGCATGAGACACACAGTCAAGATTAATTAACTGTTACTATTTTCGCACTACAAACATATGAGATTCATTCAAAACATCCATGAAAAGCATATGTTATCAATAATTAAGTCTTTTCAGGTCTTTCAACAACACTATGTTGTGTCTTTCAAAAAATCATAAATTTCCAATACTATCTTCTGTACAAGTTTTGATCAAAATTCTTTTTGATATAAAAAAAAAAAAATGTTTCTTTTACTTTAAAATCTCTTCAATGTGTAACTCTGCAATTTTCATCATTTACAAATCTGCAGAATCACTTTCACTCCTTTAACAGAACTTTCACTTTCACAAAAATATACCACTTATGGAAAACACGTAGAAAACGACAAACATTCAAAAGCACTTCAATTATAGTCACATTATTCCCAATCAGTGATCACACAAAAAAGTAACTTAGCAAAAAGTGTCACAGCAAAAGTTTAGACCTTATAACGATCTATCAGTTCCCACACACACAAAAATGTCTAACATCTACACCATTTTGATACAGCAAATGAATAACACTACAAACAGCTCACACAGTAATATCGCATTTCTTCTCTTCAATCTAGAAATCCTGAGTATCTCGGATACTCATACTTTAATATAATAATCTCGAAGAGACCCTTATATTCTAACACTACAAACAACTCACACAGTTAAATCAAATCTCTTCTCCTCACTTTCGAAATCTGAGTATCTCGGAGAGACCCTTATAGTTTACTTTTCCTGAAGTGGAAACGACAGCTTATCCATCAGACCATCAATACGATCCTGAAGTGTCGGAAGAATCTCCGCGGAAATAAACACATGCGTATCGTCGAGATCCTGAATTACAAATTTTCTGCCGAGAGCCTCGGTGTCGTCTAAATGGATCAGGAATTGTTTCATGGCCGGATCGCACTCCACAAGGATTCCTTTCATTACATTCACCATTGTTATTATTATATTTGTGTAAATTTTCTAATTCATAAAATGTATAGTTTCAATTAAATATTGGAAGTAGTCTTTCTTTTATTGATCGTTTATTGTTAGTATTGTTCCTTCAAAAACTTTCCGCACAGTGGAGTCAACCTGAAAAAAAAAATGAACACTTACAGTTTTATCTTGAGTGATTAAATGGGGTTTAATGTGTCAACAGTTCCTGAACTATGTTGCAGCTTAAGAACATGATCTCTTTTTATTTGCCCCTTACAAACATATTCCTGATTCTTGTCAATTGAGTTTTAGTAAACTCTTTGAATATTCTTAATGCCTCTATCTGCAGGGTACCCTTATCTGCATGGGTTTTCAAGGTGAGCTGTTGACTAATTTGACGCAAATTCAAGAATTTTAGATCAATGCCCGTAAGAAACTATAAAAGCAATCTTTACATCAAACAACAAGAAATAACAAGAAAGAGCCCTGTCTAGAGTCAACAATTCTGTATGTTATACCTTGAGTAGTTCCAATGTCATCATAATTTGTGGCTGGCATCAACAGTGAGCGCTGTACATGAACCAAATAGATATCTTCAACTCTTTGGCC
This sequence comes from Cerastoderma edule, assembly GCA_947846245.1. NCBI lineage: Eukaryota > Metazoa > Mollusca > Bivalvia > Cardiida > Cardiidae > Cerastoderma > Cerastoderma edule. Next base: position 1,375,186 of record OX401409.1, read on the forward strand.
ACTATTTAGGCAAGGATTTATTTGGCATAAAAAAAGCTTCTATACGTACCGTTACAGCTTCTTCTTGCTATCTTCAATACATTTCTTGAAGTCGTTTACGGTCTCTTGACATTTCCTCCAGTCTTTATGGTCAAACATACATTCCTGTACAGCATAATGTTTCTCTAGACAGCCGGCTTTCTTCAGCATTTTTTCAACTGGGTCATCTTCATCGAGCGGTGTGGATCGGTTGTGAGCGTTATTCGACATTTTAAGATTGTGAAAACCTTATGTATTTAAACTGTTAAGTATTGTGTCAATGGTAAATTTTCTCTCATGCGTATTTTTCTTAGGTAAAGGTTACTTAACCGCCGACTTTCATTTCATAACTTTGTTGTTTCCTTATCCACGAGCTAGAGAGGAAGTGCGCTCGGTTTGTTCTCTAGATATTTTCAATAAGAATTTGTTCACTAAAATGAACCGAATATTATTTATTGATTGACTACGTGTCTATGTTTATCCTGTTACATGGTGCAAAAGGTGACTTGAAAAGGGGTGCCGTAAAAACTAAGTGATTCACGGTTAGTTGACACGTGACCTGCTTCATTTGCATATGGTCAAGCGACGCAAAAACTAGAACATCGGAGTTAAAATCTATGAAGTGAAACGATACTGTTTGGTCCATCTTATGTTTCAAGTTACAAATCATCATTAGATGATCACTAAATTTGAAGAAATCGAAGGTATTACTCGGAACTATTTGCTGCCTCTTTGCACTTAAGAACAATTCTATATTTAGATTAGTTAGGGAAATATACGTTACAGAGACAAATCTCCGGTTTCATTACTTCTTTACACCAAATAAACACAAGTCATATCCTCCACAATTAATACTCTCAGGACATATATTATATAAACCACCGTACCTTTTCGATCACCCCTATCTATATGCCTTATCAAGATTTATCCAATCTACCATAGACAGAGAATACCGTGTGACGTCATTTTTCATCGTGTGACGTCACACTATGACATCACGATTTGTCTCGTGACTACTCATGCTTGTTACTCATTTGTGTTTAATAAAAACTGTTTTCTCTGTTGTTTTGTTGAAATTGGGTATTCGAAAGGTATGTAACGGGTAAAAACAGAATAATAGGTTAGTGACGTTAATGGGTTAAGTTTTTCGGGCTCGGCTTCGGTATTTATTGGGTGAGCCTTCGGCGAACCCAATAAATTCCTACGCCTTGCCGGAAAAACTTAACCCATTAACGTCACTAACCTATTATTCTCTATATGTGTCTATAGGTTCCATTTAATGTGATTTAAAGCTGGTTTACATTTGCTGTTTCAACTTTTAAGATAAAAGCACAACTTTGGAAATATTTGAATATTACAAAAGTTTGTTGGAAAATTCAATGGAATAACAGTTATAAATTAACCATTGTAAAACATTACATTGATTTTTTTCTTAAATTTGCATACACATATATGTACTTAAGTCAAAATCCCTCTGCATGCTTAATATTTCAGTTGTATATTTATTTCATTTGAGTTGTTATTCATGTGGTATTTTCAAATATTTGAAGATATGCTTGATAGATCTATTAGCTTAGCTTAGAGTCATTACCCGACACAGGTCCCATATGGGTCCTCTTCGTCAGGGCCGTTCCTACATTTTTCAGTTCTGAAACGGCTTTCCTGGATACACCAGTACTAGGCTAGGGCTCTGAAGTGACTTGCCAAAGGCCACTCCCACGAAACTAAATGGCCTCTGTGGGGCTCGAACCCGGGACCCCAGTGTTCTGAGTCCTCCACCTTAACCACTGAGCCACGCAGGACCCTATTAGGACAATTATTATGTTAATAAAAGTAGGTTCAATGTACTAATGTTTTGAGTTATTATGAATGAAAAGAGACATGTACATACAAAGGTTATAAACTTATGAATAATCTCGCAGCTAAGCCATTGATTGAAATGTGTTTCAAGAGATTCATCTTTCAAAAATTGTTTTTTTCATTGGTGGTAGGAGTAATTTTTAAAGAATTAACTTTGTTCAGTGCTGCTTAAGTAAAGAAATCAAATGAGAGGTAAAATCACTGTTTACCTATGCTGTTCTTATACTTAGAATAGTACAATATCAAATGATACACACCAATCGATCCATTCGGAAATTCTCTGGTATTTCCGTGAGCTGAGAAATACAGCTTGGATATAAATGTAGGGTTACAACATTTCGTGTAAATCGTCCCCGATGTGTAACACATTTCCTCTAAACGTCCATGTTAAGTAGTTCAATGTATATGGTCGTGTTTGCCATACTTTAAAAAAAATATGCTTTTATCAGTAAATCGTATGAAATGGCGAAATTATAAGTTGTAATATTTTAACTGTTTCCTTAATCTAATTAAACAAATCTTTAGATTTCAGGTTTAAAATCTTTAAGATCAATTTGTCCGAATCCCTATTATCTCAGAAGTTTTTTCATAGGATATAATGTGTCAAGATTGCAATTGATCCAACAAGCATGTGTACACAAAGAATATTGTTCATGAACTAAGACATACGTCCAACAAAATAATCAATAAAGCGGCATGTGCTTGCGGTCAAAAAAACTTGTTGAAATTTCAAGACTACTTTGGGTTCGAGTTAAAATTAAACTATACTGACCAGGGTATGTCTTACTTGTTATATATCGTAATTAAGATTATAGAACAGAAGTCCGCCATGTATCATAGGAGAAACTACAGTCCATTCTTACCTTTCTCTCTTCAGCCGGCGACCGGCCTCGTTTTGAAACGAAAGTAGAATCAGCGCATCTTCCGGTGTAAATATAACGTGGACAAACAGGATATACCTGTATGTTGACCCCTACTTATCTTTAGAGCCCAAATAGCACGTTCTTTGGTTTGACAGCGTGGCTAGTGACAGCCTGAGATTTAGTGACAAACATGTCTGAAGATAAGAAACTCATCAAGGTCGGATCTAGGAAAAGTCAGGTATGTTTTTTTTAATTAAACATTGTGTCCTAAATAGATGATATATATGTAATGATGTATCATGTAAACATTCTTGTTTGTATATTTTATTACCCCTTTAAAATTATGTGCCTTCAACATAGTATTGATAGTCTTAGCATATTGCGCTATATAGCATACTCCAAAAATTCATTTGGTATCAAGTTTTTGTAAGATTATTTATGTGCGAGTGCATTGATTTATATTTATCAAATTTGTGTGGACATGTACTTAATCTCTCTGCAGTATTGGTTGAACAGGTCACTTCGAGGGGGAGGTCAATGAATGTTCTTAACATCTCCACAAATTTGAACCGGCCAAAATACAATCTGAAGCGACCAAAACATAATTTGAAGCCGGTCATTTTGGCCTGCGGCCTGTTCTTATTGAGAACACTTCTTCTGCACCTGTATTGATGCACGGCAGTGTCATAAACATTAAGTTTAAACAAGGATTATCTACATACAAAATGACAATGGTTCTACACCGCTTGACCAAGTATTACGGATAATGTGTCTGTTTCAATTGATTATGAGCCGGGCATCGCACTATAAATACTTTAAAAAGGGTTGGCATGAGGTTAAAAGCATAACAAAGAATAAAACAAGATTTCACATGTAAGACTTTTCCTTATTACATTTCAGGGAAATTGAAAAACGTCTTTCCAATAGAAAAAATCTGGCTTCATGATGTTAAATATTGATCCTTATTATGTTTCTTATTTCGTTTAATATACTGGATACTGATTCGTTTTTGGGTGTACAACCTTCTGTAATAAAAGTTCAAAACAGGTTATGCGTTTGGTTGATTAAATCTACCTGATAGTAGACTATGTTAAAGTTCCCCTAATACCTAATCATTCATTAAGACATGTAAATAAAGTTCCTTCATAAACCTAAGTCCTTTATATCTAAAATGTAACATATGCCAATGATTCTTACTCAGACATCATTTGGACAAACATCCTACTAATGTACAATTACTTTCCTACATTTCTGACAGCTTGCTTTGATTCAGACCAACACCATTATAGACAAGTTAAAAGAGTTGAAGCCAGACCATGACTTTGAAGTGGGTGAGTAAAACAATAACCTCAAAATGAAATGTCATTAGCCCTTTTCTTCATGAAGGGCCTTTTGGGTTAACATAACAGTCAGGGGCGTGTCAAAGGCACCTTCCCAATTGGAAATTTCTTTAAAATCATGCAGTTTTCCCCAAAACTCAGTCATACCAGCTTTTGGGCCTTCAAATTCCGCAATTTCAGCCATAAAATTTCCCATATTCAACTGGCTTTGGCCTCTTCCCAATTCAAGAAAAAAAAAATCCTGTCATGTTAACCTTGAGAATGCCGGGCAATTTTCAAAAAATAGATTTTTGTGTCGTCTGCTTTCCAAAACCCAATCGTATCTACTCGGCAATCCCCGTAACAAGTCGGTAGATATACCTCGTAGGCAGTACATGAATACACCAGAAATCCTGGGGTAATTCGCCTTATTTCCGGCGGCTAACGCAAAATGCACACAGGCACTAAATATGTATTTAAATACACACAAATTGGTTATTTATCACAATTGAATGTTTTTTTTAACCCTTTTCATTAAAGATGATCATATAAACACATCTTTGTTTCATATTTTGTCAATCGGCTCTTTTCGACAATCCCCGACTAGTGACGGGGATTGCCGACTTGATGCGATTGGCCCTTCGTTGCTGACGTACTTTCAAAAATGGCTCCCCATTACCTCCGAGGTTATTTTAAGAAATGGCCGAATGGTGTTCCGAATGTCCAAAACCTTAAATTTCTGCTTTATTTTGTTTAGAAAAGATCCTCAGAGTAGCATACAGATTAGATCACTAGTCAGCCACCAATTTACTTGGCGGCTGGCCTGTGATCCTACCTGTTTGCATAAGCATGAAGTCGTCACCAGCACCATAAGGGTTGATCCAATAACAAGGTGCCATTATGGTCTTGTGGTTAGAATCAGAACTTGAAATCACATGGGGCCCGTTTTACTAAACAACTTACGGAAAATGTTTGCGTAAGTCATAATTGATAAACATGGATAGTATCTTCAATGAAAGTACAATGTTGCAATGTGGCACTTCATTGGAAGCGTCTCGGAGAGACGATTCCAATGATGTGTCACTTTGCAATATTGCTTCGTCCAATATTGAAATAAGAGGAATCGTTGTTTTAGACTTACGCAAATCTTAAGCGTAAACTGTTTAGTAAAACGGTACCAAGGTCCCTTTCCATGCAGGTCCATATCCCCGTGACGGCATTTGGATATTCATAAGAGGTAGTCTCCAGACTGCTAACTGAATGCCAATGATTCTATCCAGCTTGATTGTATGTGCAATTAAATAGTTGGCATGGATCTTATCAAATTGACAAAGTTTCATTGGACACAAATTTTAATCATATTAAGTGGATATGTTCGTCTGGTAATGAAAATGCAATCTTATGACAAAAGAAGTTGAAATTATGAAGATGAAAATCAAAATGTGTGCTACCCAGTACGTGAAAATGGCACTTTTAAACATTACAAATTGTGTGCTACCCAGTACGTGAAAATGGCACTTTTAAACATTGCAAATTGTGTGCTACCCAGTACGTGAAAATGGCACTTTTAAACATTGCTCATTCATAGAACAGGCATGACACTGTCATGATAATGTGGTGTTTCGCTATGTTTAAACATATTCTTTCATAATTTATTTGTCATTTTACCCAGTTTTTTAGCAGTTTTTGGGGCAACATTCTGGCTTTGAAATTAAGAGTATTAAATTCTTCTATTATGGCATAAATTAAAAATGAAGTTGCATACAAGAAAATGATAATGAAAATATCAAAGAATGAAATTGAATTATTGGTAACTTAAAGAAAATCTTGGTTGAGTTTGTTTTTTATGCATGATATATTTGTTCTCTTTATAGTTTCCATGACAACAACCGGAGATAATATTCTTGATTCTGCTCTTTCAAAGGTAAGGAGAGAAGCTACATTGTAATTGTTTTTGTATTATTTGGAATGCATTGACATTATGACATATTGTTAATATATGATACGTAGATCGATATTATTCAGTAAAATAAACTTAACAGAGGTTTCATGAGGGTTTCATTAAGAGTAATTTTATACTTTTCCCAAAATGTTTTCTAAAGTCGTCTGCAACAAACTTGTGAAATGTCATTATTGTTTGGTAAAGGTTTATAAACAAAGTACTGCTGGTTTCAGATTGGTGCTAAAGACTTGTTTACCAGAGAACTAGAGCTGGCCTTAGAGAGGGGAGATGTTGACTTTGTGGTACATTCACTTAAAGACCTTCCCACTCGGATAGCCGAAAATCTGGTGATTGGCTGTGTGTACAAGTAAGTCCTCATTTCTCATGTTTTAAAGGCTCATGAAAGGAGACTAATGCTAAATCAAACTATATAATTTGGTAAACTTTTGGTCAGATTTAAAAAGTTGTCACTAAAAATTCCATCAGCGCAATTTAAATGGAAAACCGTCGTCACATTGGTTTTTGGAAAGAGAAAACTGTCTTTGGTTTAGTGACAAGGATTGTAAACGTCCAATTTTTAATATTTATTACTCGAAGCGCACAAATCTCTGAGAGAGTTCCTTTAAAGATTGGTAGCAAATCATATAAAAGCATGTCATTGCTAAAGTTTATAAGTTGGTTTGTTCACAATGGTAAAATCACAAAACCCCTCTGTTCGAATCAGGTACATTTGTATTTTTGCTGACTCATGGAATGCTGCTGGTTTAACCCTTTTTGACCAGTCCAAATGGTTAAGGGTCCTGCCCATTCCATGACGACAGGGGCCTCGCAATGTAACTACAAAACTGTTGATGCGATGTAAAAAACAGTAAAACAAACAAGCACAATAAAGTTTACCTTGAATTGTCATTTGGTATTGCAGAAGAGACAGTGCCTTAGATGCAGTTGTTATGCACCCCAAAAACAAAGGAAAGAAATTAGATGATCTTCCAGAAAAGAGGTAAGTTGGTTTTCTGAAAAAATGTATCATATGATTAAATCTACAACCTTCCATGGTTCCATGGATTTTTTTTTAAATAGCTCAGCAAGTAAAGCTTTTCTTTTTTGTTGTGGTGGGGTGTATAACTTTGTCAAAAGAAATATTTCAAATTTGTAGAGGGATTTTGTTGAAACTTGGTACATTGATCACTGCAAGGTGACCAGGTATAAGGTACAAATTTTACATTCATCATGGGTTAAATGGGGGCCTCCAAGGTCAATAGGTTAGAGTTGAGAACTTCAAACAATATAACACGATTTCGCACAGGTTTAAATCCTGCTGATCCCATTTGGATTTCCAGGAGAGACAGTCTCCTCACTGACTGCCGATGGTTCTTCTCTTCTTGACCAGCTCTTATGGATAGTTGAGTATGGGGTCAACCTTCACCATTTAGAGTTGGGCATGGTTACATAAACAAAATAAATCTCTAGTTATATTTGTTACTAGTTCAAAGTTACTAGTAATTTCTTCTTTTCCCACGTTTTCCAGAGTTGTCAGCTAGAAAGTGGTTAAATGTCATTATTATTTGGTAATGGGTTATCAGTCTGATAGAAATATGACCAAAAAAAATCAAGAGGAAAAGAAAAAGTATCCATGGGATAGTCCTTTATTTTCTTTTAACTCTATTTTCAAGGGTTAAGCCAATTGTGTAAGGTAAAAGGCTTAATTAATGCTATTTATTAGGGATGGGAACGAATATTCGAATATTCGAATAGCGGGTCGAATATTCGAATAGCAAAATAGTATTCGAATATTCGATTTTAATGAACCCATATTACTGTATGTTTACCATAAATTTTATTAAAAAATAATGTTGTTTTATTTTCATTTTCTTCCTCTAAACCGATCCCAAATATCGAAGAACGCGCCTAGCTCCCAGGTGCAGTTACGATGTTTTTACAACGTATGTCACACAGTAAAACACCTGTGACAAACTACCACATCTTTTGACAGTTTGCAAAACGATTTATTCCTAAGTGTGAAAATAGTCAATTTTAAGCCGCTAAATCTAACACCTTAATGATCTGCACTTGCTCCTTATTATCCAAAACAAGTCAATCACGCTAATTGACAATTGTCAGTGTCAACCAATCACTTAACTTGTTTGTCGTGAAATTAAACAATTACTCTTTCAATAACCAATCGTAATCATGATTGCATATGCACGAAGACTAATCAAATAATGTGTTAGAAAGTATATTTTTCTACAGAATAATTTGTCAAACGCATTCTAATTTCTACATCTATTCGAAAAACATCACAATGTCTCCATCACGTGTCTGGAATTACTTTACTCGTTCTGCCGACAAGTCGAAGGCGACCTGTAACCTGTGTAACCAGGACTTTGTATTCTATAACTATATAACTATAACTCATAACTATTCAAGAATACAACATCCAACCTACTGAATAACGTACATGTATATACAGATATCGGCTATACACAAAAGGTTTGAACAGAGGACTAGTGTACTAGTATTCGGACATGCAGACATTCGGACTTCAAAACGTATTCTAAAATCGAATATTCGAATATATTCGAATAGTTCTAGTCGAATATTCGAATAGTGATTTCACTATTCGTTCCCATCCCTACTATTTATAGAGCTATTTATTGTTTCTCTGTGTATTATTTATTGTTTCTCTGTGTATTATTTATTGTTTCTCTGTGTATATTTCAGTGTGATAGGCACAAGTTCGTTGCGGAGGGCGGCTCAGTTACAGAGGAAGTTCCCGACATTCACATTTGAAAATATTGTATCCTTTAGTTGAATGTAACATTTAGACCTTTACATACTAGTACAGCTAAGGGTCTTCCCCAGTATATTTTTTTTAGGCCCTTGGGTGGGGGAGTGATGTTCGGCTTGATAGTGAATACCTCCTTCCCCTGTCATATTCTTTTTGAATATCCATCACATATTAGCCATTCACAATGGTTAATTTTTTAATTAAAAGACAATATTTACTCTTTTTAAACCAAATCAAATGTATCAAACATTGTCAGAAGTAAATAGACTGTATTGGGACAAATTAAACATGCTGTGGTCAAATTTTAGCACAATGGAATCAATTAAGGCACTGAGGGATTGCTTGTTTTGAAATCCAGGCGCTGCGACCCCACACAGAATAAAAGACCTTGGGAAGACCCTGCAGTTTTGGGGACTATAGAAGAAGACATGTCCATTTCTGTCCCATTAATAGGGCTCTGTGTGGCCCAGTGGTTATAGTGTGGCTCTTATGACATGGGGATGGAGGGTCCAGGGTTCAATCCCCACCAAAGGCACTGGGAATTTTTTGCGGAAGTGTTCTTGGGCAAGACATTTCAGATCCATGCCTCATCCTGGTGAAATTCAGGAAAGCTGTAAGTAACTAAGATACTGTTGAATTGGTGTTAAACCCTACATAAACAAACCCACAAACTGTCCCATATTTGCTTGAAAATAATTGCTATTTTTTTTTTGAGTGATGCAAAAATGTGATAAGCCAACAAAGCGAACTTGATAAATCATTTACCAACAACGCTCGATTCTCTACTAAAGGAATTTCTTTAAGTTCCAAAATTATTTCTTTCGTTTTATGCATTCTCTTCCTTTTGAGGTCAACCTGAGGAAAGTTGGGTTACAACATCTTTGCCAAAGTTCTTATATTGATGTGTTTTGGACTGATATTATTCTAGCTTTTAAAAAGAACAGCAGTTATTAAAAGTTGATTTTTCAACTCCTCTTTGTCTAGCTTTAACTTGCATGCATTTTGAAACAGTATTTCTCTAAATTTATCTTATGGCTAACCAGGCATGTTCACCATTCTTCTATAATTTCCATGATTAATGAATGAATGAATAATGTTTTAAGGCACATCAACAGCTAAGGTCATTTAGCAGTCATTATGATGAGGAATTCATTTATTTAATAGCCTTAACCTTAGAACAGCGCGGAAATTTGAACACCCGTTTAAAAAAGCTGGATGATGACACAAAATATGATGCAATAATACTCGCCGAAGCTGGTCTCGTGAGAATGGGCTGGCAAGAACGGGTTTCTCAGGTAAAACTTAGTTCAGATTAACCCTTAGATGGCTAGGTCATTTTCTAAAAATAGATTTTTATGTCGTCTGCTTTTCAAAACTGTAAATATCAGCCTAATTTTGATGAGGAAAGATACTCAGAGTAGAAAACAGGTTTGATCACAGGCCAGCCGCCAATTTACTTGGCTTGGTCAAACTTGTTTGCATTAGCATGAAGTTGGTTCCAGCACTATAAGGGTTAAACGGTACCTTTTTTCACTTCATCAGGCTTTCCTTTGAAAGAACTAGTCTTCATTTCATTGAAGTATTCTCCTCATTAGGAAAAGAAGTTATCTCCCTTTGACTGATAAATATAGGGTTTGGGAAACCATGAGCAAATTTGAAATTATCATTTATCTTGATAAAACTTGTATAAACAAGCTGATAAATCAGAGTAGCAATTTTAAATGTTTTGGTTTGTAACCCTTTACCAAATGCCAAATTCTTTACTCTTCCAAATTGAAAAGAGTTTGCAGACGACATTTTAAAACGTGTTGGAATTGAAAAATAATCTTCTGATAGGGCAGAAAACTTTGTGGGAAAATGAGAAATTGCTCATCATGAGCAATTTCTCCTTTTCCCACAACGTTTTCCACAGTTGTCTGAAACAAACTGGTCCAATGTCGTTATTGTTTGGTAATGGGTTAAATGGTTTGAATTGAAGGTTGTCATTCCTCTAGTTCTAGTTTATACCAGGTAGTTATTGTCGAGCTTTAATCAGACTTTATTTTAAAACTTAAATAATCAGTTTTCTCTGTATGTAGCACACCAATGTAACTTTGTAACCTACATACTATACAAACCTGTGAACTATTTCTCAAAATTTGTTACCCATATCAACACATGCGTGACCTGCGTTTACCAAGTTGTCACCCACAATAACATGTATTTTGACATTCTTATACAAATTGGTCAACAACATTAATCCATAAGTGAACTTCATATAAAAATTTGTCACCCACATAAACACACATGTGACCTGCATATACAAATTGGTCACCCACATAAACACATGTGTGAATGCATATACAAATTTGTCACCTACAATAACACATATGTGACCTGCAAATACAAATTTGTTACCCACATAAACACATATGTGAATGCATATACAGATTTGTCACCTACAATAACACATGTGACCTGCAAATACAAATTTGTTACCCACATAAACACATATGTGAATGTATATACAAATTTGTCACCCACAATAACACATGTGACCTGCATATACAAATTTGTCACCTAAATTTCCTTATGTTCTTTTCAAAGGTTCTCAGCCCCTCCGAGTGTATGTATGCAGTCAGTCAGGGCGCCATGGCAGTGGAATGTAGGGCAGGGGACCAAAAAACTCTCGATTTATTATCCACCATTCACGATCAGGACACAGCAGTTGCGTGCATTGCTGAGCGAGCCTTCCTGAAGAAATTGGTGAGTGTTTTTATCAATTTTAGTCAAAAGTACAATGTATGTATAGATTACATGATAACAGAAGAAGGAAATTATATTGACGTAAGCGTATAAAGCTTCTAGTTATATACATGTACATATAAATAAATATCAACAATAATACATGACAATTATTTAACATGCTTGAGAAAGAGTCATTGTTTATAATTGTAATGGTATCAAACTCTTTTCAGTAGGTCATATTAATTACCCGTTAGGTTATTTCTAACATATATATAATTCCTCTCAAGGCCTCTGTGGCTATATATCTTGGGTACCCATATATCTTGACCAAATGATGATAAACAGGTTGAGAAGCATATTAGTGTTATAGTTTCATGTAATAGATCTGTGTTGTCAATAAATAACTAGAGGACATCTTGTTTTGAAAAAAAAAAAGATTAAAACTCAATCTGTGAGTTACTTTAATGGGATACATTAATGCAGTTCTGAAGCCTCTGATCTTTTCCATACAGTTTTTATTGGGGTTGTGTTCAAGTAGCGAATTACTTGACTTTCCTACATCAAGTAATTTCCTAATCCATAGTTTTCTCTTTATCCCTCATATTCGAGTTCAAGAAATAAACAAACTCCTCTCAAGCCATTTCCTAATCCACTGTTTTCTCTTTATCCCTCAGGAAGGAGGCTGTAGTGTTCCGGTTTCTGTACAAACAACCCTTTCCGATACACAGGTTGGTATATATGTTACAAATAATGAATAATACTCTTTTATATGTTAGAAGAGGATAGCGCATATCAATTGTTAACAATTCTTTCACTAATTTATAAGTAAATTGGTTAATTTGTATGAATAATTATATTTGTCAAACCTGAGGAAGACGGAAGGGAGGAGGGAGTTAATTGTTAGCAATTAATATGCGTTATCCTCTTCCAAGATATTAGAAAGCAATGACTGAGAAACGATTTGATTGGCCTATGCAAAGTGTGCAAGTTCTTTTTTTGGCAAGAGATGGTAATGTGTTAAATTTAGTATTTCTGTTTTTACATAGGCTTCTTGGCGCAGAACAGATCCATTAAAAATTTAACGTTTGCAAAAAATGACATCTATGTTTGGTGCGGGTACTTACCAGTATACTATGAAAGACAAAAAGGGGGACAGGAGGCGGTTGGACTTGTATGTCACAGGAAAGAAGAGACAAGCTATGATGAAAGAGGGCATTTATTAATGCCAGAAAGTGATTACATATAAATTTATATTCAGGCCAGTCACTAATTTACTTGCCTGTGATCTGGCCTGTTTGCTACTTCACAAGTTTCTTTTCTCATCAAAATTAAGCAGATATTTAAGGTCTTGGAAAACAGATGACACAAAAATCTATTTTTAGAAAGCTACCCAGCATTCTAAGGGTGAAAGAACTTTCACATGTATTTGTTAAAATTATATTTCTTTTGCCTGATGAAATAAGATTGTTTTGTGTGAATGTGTTAATGACAAGTTTCTTATTTTCCTCTCACTAGTTGACCTTGAAGGGTGGTGTGTTCAGTATAGACGGTAAACAAGCCGTGGTAGACACGGTAACGGTCGATATTCCTGTAGAACCTGCGGTCAAAAAGGTAAGTCAAGCTTCTGAAGGGTCTCTCTAAGGTGTTACTTAATGTAGACACAACTTGCTTTATATAACCCATTATTAAACAATAGTGACATTTGCCGAGTTTGTTGCAGACAACTCTGGAAAACAGTGCGGGAAAAGGAGAATTTGCTCTTAATGAGCAATTTCTCCTTTTCCTACAATGTTTTCTGCCCTATCAGAAGATTATTTTTCAATTTCATCGCATTTTGAAGCTTCGTCCACAAACTCTTTCAATTTGACGTTGAAAAATTTGGCATTTGGTATAGAGGGTTAAATTTGTCCCCTGCTGTCTATATGGCTTGACTATGTTCCGCAAGATAGACAACAGGAAGCCTACAAATTCTGAGCAATTTGATTGGTCAGAATGGAGTGTTCTAAAATATGACAACAACAACAAGAAGGACAGGGTTCTTTTTCCTGAATGATTGCTTTTCAATTTTCAAAGCAGACTTTAATTATCTACTGTTTTTTCTCAAATGTTTGTCAAAATTTCAATTTCAAATCATTTTGACCAATATTTCTGTGAAGGAAACTTCGTTTCATGGCAAACCATTCTTTCATCACTAAGGACAGTATGTTCTCTTCGTTCCTTCCATTACCTGCCATAATACTGCCTGGTGGATTTGTACCGCAGGGGTCTCTACATTTGATAGAGACTGGATCCCAGTTTAGGGTTTACTCGGCCTTGGTTTAACTTGATCAGGTCAACTCATCCTGCTGTTGGAAATAGATTTATCCCTGTACTTGGGGAAGTTAGGTTGAAAGGACTATCTCACAGATTGAGATTTAAATCTTTCTGATATAAAATTAAGTTTAATTAATTAAGTTAAGAGTTATAACTTATACAACTACAACCATCTATCGACTCATATTTTATCTCATTTACATTTCAGATGCAACTCACCAATGGCCACACATTTTCATCGATCGTCCACGGCAACATAGATCTGGCACTGTGCCAATGTGCCGACTCAGCTGGGAACCAATTGGCAGAAGCCCTGCTTAAGACGGAGGCAGCGGAGATTTTGAGAGTTGCTAAGGAACAGACAGCGAAAGCAGTTATTGAAGAGAAAGCGCGAAAGGAAAAGTTGAAGACCACAGTTTAGATATTCTTTTAATAATCTTTTTCAATATATTTATGGAGACATAGTCATTAAGTTTGATGGTGATGTTATCTTAAAGCCATACTTGCGCTCAGTTACACAAAAATTGTGAAAGTTCTAGAATAATTGAAAATTAACTAAAATAGTGAAAGTTCTAGAATAATTGAAAATTAACTTAAACATACTTTAAATTCTGTTTTACAGAGGAATTTCGACAGTAATATGTTCACATAATGACTCAAAAAGAGTCAATACTATATGGTTTGTTTGCAATATGCTATAAAACAAGGTCAGCCGAGAAATGTTGGGAACCAATAAAACCCAAGAAATTCTCCTTTTTGAATGTTCATGTTGTTAATATTGGATAAATGACAGTGTTTTTATGTGTTTCACATGCTTTTTCAAACCAGGTGATCGTCACTTGTTAATCCGAGTGCTTCTTGCTATTTTAGTTGTAACTCAAATGTAAACAATGAAGTTAAATTGGTGGGCACCAAATTTGTGAAAATAGCACTTTCAAAAATAGTTGATAAATAGTGCAGGCGTGATATTGTCATTATGCTGTGGTTTTTCGCTATGTTTATAACTCATATTGCCCAGTTTTGCAGTTTTTCTGAGCGCTAGTATGCTTTTAAGCAATGGTTGAAGTCATACTCAAGTTAACTGTGTGTTTGACTTGTTGCAATATTAGGCTTTGAAAAACAATTGAGACAACCAAAGAAATTGCTCAAATTTAGCAATTTCTTGTTTAGTCACAATGCTTTCTACCATATTGGCAGAGAACATTTTATTTCATATACTTAAGACTTGCCTTGTTACTAAATCAGATGTGAGGAAATGTTTTAACGGGGGAAAGGCATGAGTTAAATCAAGTTTGTATGTGAGAAAGATGTATCAGTGTTACACCATAAAAATATCATAAAAGTATCATAAAAATCAAAACCTTTTTTTGTATAGTAAATAACACTTCGTAAACTCATTTACTCATATGGTATTTTGCGACTGGTCCAAATTAAATTTAAAAGTAGAGGACAATTATAAACTAAAAAGAATAGTATTCTATTTTCCCAAAATCAGAATGAAAATGTAGTTTTTCATACTTTATTGTTGTCATCTTCTGTTGCTAATCATTTTGGCCTAGTCACAAGTGCAAGGGCCTCTGTGGCCTAGTGGTTAGAGTAAAGAACTTTAAATCACATGGCCCCTCTCCGTGTGGGTTCATATTTTGGTGAGGGATATGGATTTTCGTGAGAGGTAGTCTCCCAACTGACTTACAGAATGCTGATGGTTTTATGTGGCTTGACCAGCCCTAATGGGCAGTTTAGTATGGGATCTTCCTAAAACATTTAGAGTCGGCTATTGCAACATAATTGAAATAATGTTGATGTATTGTAAAACCATTTATGAATAAAAAGAAAAGTCACTCACTCACAAAAGAGGGAAAGGATGAAGAATGTAGTAAACAAGTTGGGCATTAATGTTTGGTATGAGTGAAGTCATTATTTAATTTGACAGTTTGAAACATGACAATTTTCTATCACAAAATTATATTTTGATGCAGCTGATATGTTAATATTTTTTTTACATTTATTATTTTTTGTCTGACATAAAGACCATATTTTCAATATATATTCATTATGTTTTTGTTAAGCTTTGGTAGATTTCTATACTTGAAGTGTTCTTTTAAAGCTACATGCAGCTAAGAAATCAAAAGTCCACTGTGGCACAAGGAGAAATTACTCAGATTAGTTTCTCCTTTTGTTTAAATATTTGATCTAGAACATGTTGGTGCGTGTAAACCTGAGTGTTCCTGTGTAACCCTTATGGACAGGTGAACTGGTTGCCATGGTTTGCTTGAAATACTGTTAAAAATGGGAGAAAAATAAACCTGAGTATTCCAGTTTTCTTGTAGAAATACTTGGTTGTTAACTTTATAAGTTTTAAGCTATAGTATATCTATAGGACAACCTCTTATTTATTAAAGTCAGTTTTTCCTGAACCCTTTACCAAACAATAACGACATTTGACCAGTTTGTTCCAGACGCCTCTGGAAAACATTGTGGGAAAAGGAAAAATTGCTCTTAATGAGCATTTTCTACTTTTTACACTATGTTTTCTGCCCTATTAGAAGGTTATTCTTTTTTATTTTATCAAATTTTAACATGTTGTCTGCATACTCTTTCAATTTTGGACAGTCCAAAATTTGGTGTTTGGTAAAGAGTTAATTATGCCATGTAAACAGATACATGTACTAGTTTAGTTGACACAAAGCCATATTTAAGCAGTACCGATTCTTTGTTAGATCTAGTTTCTTGTTTACATTTAATTCAGAAATAAACACTTTTATATTATTTAGTTTTTATATTTTATTTGTTTTGTGTTACAATTTTGATTTGGAAACATTTAAAATGCCCTGTACATCATGGTATATTCAAGTTGGTTCAAGCAACAGCATGAAAGGAATCATAACATATACATTGTATATCAGTTTTTGATGGATTGGAAACCTCAGTGACAAAATGAGATAGTCTTCATTGTATGTAATGCTAGGGCTGGTGCCAAGTTGAAAAATGCTTTAACAGTGTCTGAATATGCCCAAAACTTCAGATAATGAATCATGGCCTAACAGGCCCTATAAATTGCTTAATGGACAGTGTCTGATTAGGCCCCAAAATGTCAGTAAATGTACAGTGTCTAAACTGGCCGCAAAAGTCAGTTAATGTACAGTGTCTGAACAGGCCCCAAAAGACAGTTAATGTACAGTGTCTGAACAGGCCCCAAAAGTCAGTTAATGGACAGTGTCTGATAAGGTCCCAAAAGGTCAGTTAATGGACAGTGTCTGAACAGGCCCCAATAGTCAGTTAATGTACAGTGTCTGAACAGGCCCCAAAAGTCAGTTTAATGTACAGTGTCTGAACAGGCCCCAAAAGTCAGTTAATGGACAGTGTCTGATTAGGGCCCCAAAAGGTCAGTTAATGGACAGTGTCTGAACTGGGCCCAAAAGTCAGTTTAATGTACAGTGTCTGAACAGGCCCCAAAAGTCAGTTAATGGACAGTGTCTGATTAGGCCCCAAAAGGCCATTTAATGGACAGTGTCAGAACTGGCTCCAAAAGTCAGTTGATGTACAGTGTCTGAACAGGGCCCAAAAGTCAGTTAATGTACAGTATCTGAACAGGTCCCAAAAGGTCAGTTAATGTACAGTGTCAGAACAGGCCCCAAACGTCAGTTAATGTACAGTGTCTGAACAGGGCCCAAAAGTCAGTTAATGTACAGTGTCTGAACAGGTCCCAAAAGGTCAGCTAATGTACAGTGTTTGAACAGGGCCCAAAAGACAGTAAATGTACAGTGTCTGAACAGGACCCAAATGTCAGTTTATGTGCACAGTGTCTGAACAGGGCCCAAAAGCCAGTTAGTGTACATGGTCTGAACAGGCCCCAAAAGTCAGTTAATGTACAGCTTCAGAACAGGCCACCGACGTCGGTTAATATACAGTGTCAGAACAGGCCCTAAAAGTCAGTTAATGAACAGTGTCTTAACATGACCTAAAAGTCAGTTAATGTACTGTGTCTGAACAGGCCACACATGTCAGTTAATAAACAGTGTCTGAACAGGTCCCAAAAGTCACTTAGCGTACATGGTCTGAACAGGGCCCAAAAGTCAGTTAATGTACAGTGTCAGAACAGGCCACCGACGTCGGTTAATATACAGTGTTAGAACAGGCCCTAAAAGTCAGTTAATGAACAGTGTCTTAACATGACCTTAAAGTCAGTTAATGTACTGTGTCTGAACCTGACCTTAAAGTCAGTTAATGTACAGTGTCTGAACAGGCCCTAGAAGTCAGTTAATGTACATTATCTGAACAGGAACCAAAAAACAGTAAATGAACAGTGTCTAAACAGGCCCCAGAAGTCAGTTAATGTACAGTGTTTGAACAGAGCCCAAATGTCAGTTTATGTACAGTGTCTGAACAGGCCCCAAAAGTCAGTAAATGAACAGTTTCTGAACAGGTCCCAAAAGTAACTTAATGTACAGTGTCTGAACAGGCCTCAAAAGTCAGTTAATATACAGTGTCTGAACAGGCCCTAAAAGGTCAGTTAATGTACTGTGTCTGAACAGGTCCCAAAAGTCAGTTAATGTACAGTGTCTGAACCTGACCTAAAAGTCGGTAAATGTACAGTGTCTGAACAGGCCCTTAAAGTCAGTTAATGTACAGTGTCTGAACAGGCCCCAAAAGTCAGTTAATGTACAGTGTTTGAACAGGGCCCAAATGTCAGTTTATGTACAGTGTCTGAACAGGCCACAAAAGTCAGTAAATGAATAGTTTCTGAACAGGCCCCAAAGGTATCTTAATGTACAGTGTCTGAACAGGCCCCAAAAGTCAGTTGATGTACAGTGTCTGAACAGGCCCTAAAAGGTCAGTTAATGTACTGTGTCTGAATAGGTCCCAAAAGTCAGTTTATGTACAGTGTCTGAACAGGCCATAAAAGTCGGTAAATGTACAGTGTCTGAACAGGCCCTTAAAGCCAGTTGATGTACAGTGTCTGAACAAGACCCAAAAGTCAGGTAATGTAGTGTCTGAACAGGCCCCAAAAGTCAGTTAATGTACAGTGTCTGAACAGGCCCCAAAAGTCAGTAAATGAACAGTGTCTTAACAGGCCCTAAAATAAGGTTAATAACACAGTGTTTGAACAGGTCCTAAAAGTCAGTTAATGTAGAGTGTCTGAACAGGTCCCAAAAGTCAGTTTATGGTTAGTGTCTGAACAGGGCCCAAAAGTCTGTAAATGTACAGTGTCTGAACAGACCCCAAAAGTTAGTCAATGTACAGTGTCTGAACAGGTCCCAAAAGTCAATAAATGTATACTGTCTGAACAGGCCCCAAAAGGTCAGTTTATGATGTGTCTGAACAGTCCAAAAAGACAGTTAATGTACAGTGTCAGAACAGGCCCCAAAAGTCAGTTAATGTACAGTGTCTGAACAGGCCCAAAGATTCAGTTCTTGAACAGTGTTTTTACAGATCCCAAAATTTAATAAAATGAACATTGTTATTTAAAAAACTGTTTAAAAAGTCAGTTAAAGAATAATGTCTTAACCGGCCCCAAATCATAAAATGAACAAAAGTGGTCAAATGTCATTATTGTTAGAGAAAGGGTTAAAGGACAATGGTTCCTGTGAGTAGAGTAGAGTAGAGTATTAGAGTATTTGTTTAACCCATTACCAAACAATAGACATTTGACCTTTTTGCTGCAGATGACTCTGGAAAACATTTTGGCAAAAGGAAAAATTGCTCATAAAGAGCAATTCCTCCTTTTCCCACAATGCTTTCTGCAATATCAAAACATTTTTTCTTAATTTCATCACATTTTGAAATGTTAAAGAGCAATTCCTCCTTTTCCCACAATGTTTTCTGCAATATCAACATTTTTTTAAATTTCATCACATTTTGAAATGTCGTCTGCAAACTCTTTCAATTTAGGACAGTCGAATATTGAACGTTTGGTAAAGGGTTAAGGACACAAGTGTTGTAGGTACGAGTTATGTTAGTAAGAAAGTTTTCAATTTCTTCACTGGAGGGCTTTATATTTCAATACATGTATGAAGCTGCTCAATAAGATATCTAATTGTAGAAACACTCTACTATGAAGAAAGGGGAACTAATTCATGACAAAACACATTTTTGATAAATGTCACATGTTTAATTTAAATAATTTCTTGAAATATAAAAACAACATCACCTTCTCCCTGTTTTTCTTTCATGAATATCAACACGAATTGGGAAACAGCATGACTTATCATAATCTCGTACAAGATAATTTTCTTGCATTAATTTTCAAATGTCAATAACAACTCAAAAAGGCAATCTTTTTACCAAATAAGCAGTATTCTCTTGTACCTACCGTTGGTTATAATGATGACAGAATTGTTGAAAAGAGGTGAAAAAGGTCAGATAAGCAAGTTAATAAATGATTTCAATTGACTATTGAACAAGGACATAAGATTCCATTGTGTGGCAAAAATTTTACTAGAAAATTGATTTCAAATACACCATTAGACAGAGTGAACAGAAAGCAAGTTTTAACCCCTAGAATGCAGGGTAATTTTCTAAAAATGGATTTTTATGTCGTCTGCTTTCCAAAATTTCTTCTCAATTCTGTTTAGTAGTTGAGGAAAGAAACCCAGAGAAGCAAAAAGGTTAGATCACAGGCCAGGTACCAATTCACTTGGGGGGTGGCCTGGATCTAACCTGTTTGTATAAGCATGAAGTCGATTCCAGCACTATAAAGGTGACACATTGAATCATACAAAAACAATTGAGAATTGGAAAAAATGATCATCAGGGATAAATTCCTTTTGTCAATTTTCTTTTCTAAGTCATCAAGTAGCATTATGACAAATGAAAAATTTATTATCGTCAACAATATCTTACTTTTGTCATAACTTGTTTCTGAGTCATCAAAAAGCATTTTGTCAAATGAAAAAAGTTGCTCATCAATTTGTTTTTTGTCATAATAATTTCTTAATCATGAAAAAAATGTGACGTATGAAAAAAAAAATGATAACGAGCAATTTCTATTTGTGTTACAATGGTTTCAAAACTCTTATGCTGATGAGTTACAATGAAATGGACTTGGAATAATGAGTAACTATAAAAACAATTAATACCTTATTCATGATAATTATTTACAGCACCACGAAACAATGAACAAAGATGTATTGGTGCAAAATGAAAAGCAGTCGGAGGGTTGGTAAATAGGTCGTCTAACTCTTAAAATGCTGGGTAATTTCTTAAAATAGATTATTTTGACGTCTGCTTTCCAAACCCATAAATGACTGCTTAATTTTGTTGAGAAGATTCACAGAGTAGCAAACAGATTAGATCACAGGCCAGCCGCCAATTAATTGGCGGCTGGCCTGGATCTAATCTGTTTGCATAAGCATGAAGTCTGTTCCAGCACTACAAAGGTTAAGTTTAAACTAAGCACCTTTACTACTTGTTTTACCTCAAATATCCAGTTCCAATTAATAAATGATCCGCTTTGTTTATCTTCAAAAGATCACTCTAATTTACAAGATCAAACAACATAGGTTTGAGAAGTATTTACCCAGTCATTAACTGGAAAAGGTTCTAAATATCAACACCATCCAACCCCAAAAGGCTAACATGGACCTCTTATTAACACTAACAAGGTCTTGGAGGAATGTTTATGGATGAATTGGAAAAAACAATTAAACTACCTCATTTACAAATTCAACAATTGCATCTTCAAGGAATGAATGATAATAATCCGAAAGTGAATGGTACTACTGCTCAAAACGGAAGCAACCTTAAAACCAAAACATGTGTAGTGAGGTGTGTAGTGTGAAACTAACATGTAATCTATTTTTAGATTAAGCCATCAATCACATTTCTTATATAGTCTGTCTCATATATCCAATGCTGCTCTAGTTAAGCGCATAGCCCATCCAATCCCTGTCTCTTCTTTTTACATATTTCTGTTTCCTTACAACTTATATTATACATTACTATTGTTTATGTGAATAAATGTAATATCATTGTATTATTATACTCATATGTCTGATAAATTCAGACGTGAGCGAATAAAAGTTGTTTGAATTGAATTGAAACAAGAGAGATTTAAGGAAGGTTTATGTGATTGTTTGTTTGTACATTATTAACTTCAATTTCAAAGGGAGGAGCTTTCTTCATGACTTGCATCCAGTATCTCATTGAAAAAAGGGAGGATGTAATGATGGGGACAAGAAAGCCCTGGGTATGGTTTCCGTCAACCCTCAACAGAGGGGAGAATGGAGAGGTAGACTAAAATCACGATTGGACAGTCAGGCCCAAACCTCGGCAGAGAATTAATTACTGGCCATATCAACAAATAAACTGGATAGTGAGTGAGTTTGTAAATTATTAGCGTCAATTTCAAGAAATGTCATTTTTATGATGGCAACAGTAGATCAATGTTACTATTATAAGAAACGGTTTTCCGGTCATATTGTATAAATGGGGTTAAAAAATGGCTTAATTCATCAAATAATTTCAACAATTTTCTTAAATCATGAGCAAAGATGAAACATTCATACAAACATTAGTGAACCAGACGTGATGATTTAAAAAAAATGAACAAGGGATAAATCAATTTAAAACCATAAATACATATTTATTCATCACAATATAAAACAATTCGACACATCACTGATTCTAAATGAAAAGTAAATATGCCCCTTTTCAGTAAGCAATTACCCTCTTAATTCAGAATGAGGTACGTCTCTGGTACAATATAATGAAATTGACCATAAATGCAATGTTATCTATGACAAGGGTCACTCCATTGGCTTTTTAGTAATAGGATGGCAACATGATTAAATTTTGAATACAATACATAAGTTACGACTAGTTTACTACAACTCTAGGGTCTGTACAAAGAGTTGTTCCAACCTCACTAACCAAACAAGGGTAATAGATTTTCCATTAATCAACAAAACTTGAATGTGCTGAAATTTGTATACGATCCAAAAGGAAAGCATCAGAAGCCAAAGATAGAAAAGTAACAAAAATGAATTGATATTAAAAAAAGGCATATTTCATTCTGCTGATATGATAAAACGCTCACAAAAACCTTATTTTCAT
Organism: Cerastoderma edule; assembly: GCA_947846245.1. Taxonomy (NCBI): domain Eukaryota; kingdom Metazoa; phylum Mollusca; class Bivalvia; order Cardiida; family Cardiidae; genus Cerastoderma; species Cerastoderma edule. Next base: position 1,398,070 of record OX401409.1, read on the forward strand.
CTTATTTCCATATTATTTACTGCAGATATACAAACATGAGTTTACATTGAGAAATGAGCAACATCATTTATTTGTCTTTGCTGACATTTTTTGACTTTGTCTAAATCATTTTCTGTCATGTGATGCATTTTTGTTATCACATGTACATACATGTATGACATGAATCATTAAAACTTGTTTATCTTGTTTCATGTTTGTGAAGCACTTACTACAGTCATACATCAAATCCTTTATTTCTAATAACATGTATATTTCCACAAGCATTAAATATAAATGACTTCAATTAACAACCTTTAACATTTTGAACCTTAAAACAGCAATAACACAAGAACACAAGAAAATATGAGGATTTTAAAGTTGTTAGTCTTGTTTGGTCAAATAAGTTACTAATTTCCATTTGAAGCAACTCATTTACACATTTCTAAAAAGCAGCAAATGCTGAAAAATTAATGCTGTATCAACAATTTATCAATTATTTTCAGGCTTTTCTGGATTCACCAGTACTAGGCTAGGGCTCTGAAATGTCTTGCCAAAGCAACCAGATGTACAGCGGAGGTTTGAACCCCAGACTTCTAAGACTGCCTTATTGACTAGACAATGCAGAACCCTGATGATGGATTAAGGAGCAAATTAAGGAACAAATACAAATGCATCTACAGAGGGACTGCTCTGGTGCATGAACCTTAAGATACAAAATATTAATAATTATGCTACCCCATTCAATCTTGACTGCACCAAATAATATGTATATCTTTTTCAGAAAATCATGCCACTCCCATTTCATCTTGCCAGCGGCAAAATGTTAACATATATCTATTTCAGAAGAGCATTGACGACAGATTTGGCATTCAGGTTCCTCAAATCGGTGTAGGTCTGTCCTGTCCCTACAAACACAATTGGTTGTCCAGTTGTATACGTCATAGAAATCGCAGCACCAACCTGTAAACAGATAAAAGAGGTTATAATTGGTATTTTCACTTATATCATTAACAAATTTTTCAGACTATCTTTTTTCATCAAATTTAAGCAGATTAAGGCTTTTGAAAACTGACGACACAAAAATATATTTTCAGAAAAATACCCAGTATTCTAAGGGCTAAGCTAGGGCTTTGAATGAATGAATGGTGTTTTAAGGCGCATCGGCAGCTAAGTTCATTTAGTGCACTTTATGATGATGTGGATAAATGTATATCGAATGATTTAAAGGCTAAAATATTTGATTAAGAAAAATAAATAAGACTTTGTAATAAATAAATGATAATAAATAGAAAATTTGTAATGAGTTAACGATAGTAAATTGATAATTTGTAATTAATGTATGATATTCGGTAAATAGAGCTTTGAAGTATCATGCCAAAGGACTCATAGCGAAACCAGAGGTACCAGTTGGGCTCAAACCCCGGACCTTCAAGTTCACACACCACCACCTTAACCACTAGGCCACACACGACCCTCACACAAACCTTACCTTGTCGTCTATTGCATCAAACTTGGTGAGAATAATCCCGTCGATCAGGCGAGGATTCTCCACGTTTGAATGATCCGCCATCGATTGGTTGAACTTGGTCAGCTGATCAACAGCCTCATTCCCAACTAGTGCCTCGCCCACAAACAGTACCAGGTCCGGCTGGTTTACTTTAATAAGCTGAAATAAAAAAGAATTATCATTGATCAACAGTAATACATTTATCTTTTAATTTACAGTTGAGTCACGTTTATCCATACAGGTACTGAAGCTGCAATCAGTATTAAGAAAAATTTGTTTACTGGTAGGAAACCATGGAACATGTACAATAATACTCAAAAATGAGTCCTGTATATTAATAGGAAGAAGAAGTATCATAAGATTTACTTTGCCGTTAAATAAACCCATTTTATAAACTATGAAGGTGAATTTTATGTTTATTGGTTTTGAAAATAAGTTAAGGATTAATCAATAGTGTGGTAATTAATTAAAATTCAGAATGCTCTTGATATTTTGTTATATTTGTTTCTTTACAAGAATACTACATTACGTGACATGGTCTTATTTAGCATATCATTGAACCATTTCAAATTTCTGCTGTCTATTTTTACTTTGAATTTGGGCCATATGGGAGAATGGGTTTGGTTGAAGCAGTAGATTTAAGAGGCTCACCTTGGCTAAAGCCCTCATCAATGGCTCATTGTCTTGCATCCGTCCAGCGGTATCGACTAACACAACATTTATCCGACTGTCGCGCGCTGAAATGTGCAAAAATATAGATAATATTTTATTCTGTAACATAAACTTAACAATGTTTCTTGGTACATACTTATCATAATTAGAAGGGCTAAATATAAAAGAGAAAACATGAACCTCATTAAGAATAAACCTAAATACAGTATCAAGAACGTTCTTTGAAAGTTTATCATTTGTAAAGTTTGTTCTGAGTGAAGATTACTAAAATATATCCATGAATAAAAGACTTTTTCACATCTTATTTTAATTTCTTAAGAAGTCAATTAGCGGCCATTAATGACTATGGTAACTTCCTCTATTTCAGTAACATCTTTTCACGTACAGTCTAGGATAAAAATTATCAATTGCAAAGGTCTTGAATAAGTACAAACCGAATAGGTGTGGTCTAGTTATAAGATTTTGATTAACACATATTTCCTATATATTTTGAAAAAGTACAAACTGAATAGGTGCAGTTTAGTTATAAGATATTGATTGACACATAAATCCTATCTCAATATCTCACTAAGACACTTTTACGTGGTAAGCTTTTGTGACAAAAGAATGAATTGCTCCTTATAAACAAATACTTTTTTTTTCTAGAATGGCTTCTTCCAAACACTATAAACCAAATTTGTGTCATTTTATTTCTCATCATCAACTGCAGCTTTCAATTTGGATTGGCAACAAGTTCCCATATGACAAAGGAATGTTATAATAAGGGAATGGTTTGACTCACCAAAATTAATGGCCTCCATCGCGATTCCTGCCGCATCCTTCCCGTATCCCTTCTCATATAGCTGTACCATCTGATTCCCGCCGTGTTTCGACGGAGGATGGAGGGCGTTTAGTTTACGGGTGTGAGTTCGGAGTTGTTCCACCGCCCCTGCCCTAAACGTATCGCAGGCCGCAATCAGCACACTAAACCCATTCTCAATCAGCCAAAAGCAGATCTAAAAACAAAAAGGTCATGATTTTAATTACTTATAAAGGATTATTAATTCGCCATCTTAACCACGGGGCCACACTTCAAGAAATATAGACTCCAAGTTGACTTACACAATACCAATAAAACAAAGTAAATCAAGTTAAGTCTTATAGCGTATGTCCTCTTGGTTCTCACCTTTGCCAAATTTGTGCTCAAGCCCACTGCTTGATCAGCCGTTATGGGCAATTCAGTGAAGAGGCCTCCTCCATTATTAAGAGCCAAGCATCGCAACATAACTGAACTTATGTTTAAACGTTGTAAAAACCGATATGAATAAAAAAAAAAACAACAACAATATTTCAGTTATACAGTGATGCATGGCTTATAGTCCATGGAGGTGGACCCTTAGCTTGACTGTCCAAAAGGGCTAGTCAACTTGGAGTCTTCCTTTCTTGAAGGGGCCTGCATGGCCAAATGGATTTACTTTGTTTCTTTGTAAGGATATTTCAGTTACATTGGGACCTCTGTTGCCTAGTGGTTGGAGTAAAGAACTTGAAATCACATGGCCCCTCTCTGTGTGGGTTCAAATTCCGGTGAGGGATATGGATTTGCATGAGAGGTAGTCTCCCTATTAACCTATGGTATGCCAATGGTTTAGACCTGGTGTATGTTCCTCTGGGGCCCGTTTTACTAAACAACTTACAGAAAATGTTTGCGTAAGTCATAATTGATTAACATGGAAAACATCTTCAATGAAAGTACAATGTTGCAATGTGACACGTCATTGGAAGCGTCTCGAAGAGACGATTCCAATGATGTGTTACTTTGTAATATTGCTTAGCCCAATATTGAAATAAAAGGACTTATTGTTTTAGACTTACGCAAATCTTAAGCGTAAACTGTTTAGTAAAATGGGCCCCTGGTTTTTTACCTTTGCCAAGTTGGTACTCTTGCCCACTCCGTTAACCCCACAAAAGGTAATGCAGTATGGCCGATTTTGTTGCTTGCAATCCATGGCATCACGGAGAATGTCCACTCGGCGTTTAGGCGATAGGATCTGAACACATGACTCCTGCAGTGTGGACTTCACGGTGTTAGAAATACCTGGTAAAAAAGAAACACAACATTGAGGGTTTTATTTGATCTTTTTTTATTAATACATTATCGATATAGCATACTTTAGGCTGAAGACCTCCAATAATAAATGTGACAAAGATTATTTCCAAAATAACAATTGATTTCAATTTGGAAAGGTCACAGAATTTCAATTGAGCAAATCTTTTTAACTTCCATCAATTGACATTTATGTCGTTTTTAACAATATTTTTGTCTCATGTAAGTCTTAAATGTATTCATTCTTGTTCATGGTTAAGGTATGTTCTCACAAATATTCAAAGATTTTCCACACACTGTTTAAAAAAATGATGCCCTGATATACTTCTTGGTTTGGGAATGGGTTAGAAAAAATAACGGACTTACTCGTGAAAGTTCCCAGCACTTTTCCATTGAGTTTTGCTCCAACAGAGTCACACAATTTCTCCGCAATGTCAGCAGCAACATTTTTACCTATTAAATAAAAATAAAAAAAAATCAGTGAAAGGCAGAATTCATGGGATGGATCTATGGTCAAGAGACATGACCTTTCAATTGAATAGCAGGATCCAGCTCGAAACTTTTCATTAATCCACTTTTGTCATAGGTTATATGTATCCAAGAAGACGAAACAAGAATGATCTATCTCAATAATAAGAATGTGTTTCAAAATTATATTATTTAAACAAGTTTAAACTATACAAAGAATTAAGGGAGAAATAATTTGGAGTACTCTCCAATGACTTTTAACTTATATTTGAATCACCTACCAAATGCCTTATAACCCTTTACCAAACGCCAAATTTTCGACTGTCCCAAATTGAATTAGTTTGCAGACAACATTTCAAAATGTGATGAAATTGGAATATAATCTTCTGATAGGGCAGAGAACATTGTGGGAAAAGGAGAATTTGCTCATCAAGTGCATCTTTATCAACAATGTTTTCCAGAGTTGTCTGCAACAAAGTGGTTAAATGTCGTTATTGTGTGGTAATTGGTTAATCTTACCAATGACTGCATTACGAACAACATTGAGCTATAATTTATTTTTATCCCCAACAGTTGTTTCAACTATCACAAACTCTAACACACCTATTAAATGCCCTTTTATCTTACCCATGAGCTTTGAGCACCAAAAACAAAGTTTGGGGATTAACTATTTAATCAATCTTTTCCATTATCATGACTTTTGACATACCTATCAAATGTTCTTTCATTTTATCCAAGACTGGACTCAAGTCCTCATCTGACAGCATCTTAGAGCCGACCAAGTTCTTGAACATCGAGAACATTCCTCCAGACTTCTTCTTTGTGCTGTAGAGAAAATAAACAATCCATTCATTCATTTGTTTACCTATTTCGGAAATTTCATGCACTATCTAGAAGTATTTCGCATGTCAGAAGCAAATACAGAAATTGTAGTGATTGGTTAGTGGGGAGTTTCTAAGATTTTCTAATACTTTCTAATGCAGACACCTCAATAAATGCTTTTATCATCATTAATACAAGGGTTTTACCAAACTCCTCACAGTAATCTCCCTTTATGGGGATGATCACTGCCATCACAAATGTCACATGACCATCTACTTAGAAACGAAAATGGCATAACAAGATGGCGGCAATACTAAAACATTGTAATCCATTAGTGTTTTATTTATACAAATTTCCACAAAACCAAATTTCTTTTCAACTTAACTGGTTAGAAATCAATACAACAAGATATTGTAACTAAATTAACTAAGATATCCAGTAATCTCTAAACAAAACAGCATCATTTGAATTTCATCCAAATCTGGATGAAAAATCTTGTGGTGGCAGTGATCGATGCAGCGTAGCAAGGGGAGATTACTGTGAGGAGTTTGGGGTTTTACATTGACAATAGCATTAAGTTATGTTGCAATGCCATGCTCATATGAATGGAGGAAGACCCTAACCAGGACCACCATCAGGGCTGGTCAATCGAGATTCCTTAACTCTTTCCCAAACAACAAATTTTGGACTATCCCAAATTGAAAGAGTTTGCAGACGCCATTTCAAAATGTGATGAAATTGGAGAATAATCTTCAGATAGGGCAGAAAACATTGTGGGAAAAGGAGAAATTGCTCGTTACGAGCAATTTCTCCTTTTCCCACAATGATTTCTTAAATCGTCTGCAACAAAGTGGTCAAATATCGTTATTGTTTGGGAAAGGGTTAAGTTGATCAGGAGACTACCTCTCATGAAAACCCGAATCCTGTCACAGGGATTTGAACCCACATAGACGGCAGCCATATGACTTCAAGCTCTGTACTTTACCCGCTAGACCATGGAGCGTCTTCTAAATCTGGTCATATGTGTAGACCTTACCCTTCCCAAAGGAATAATAAATGGCATGCCAAATCAAAAATGGCCAATCATAATGACAATGGCCATGTATATACTGAAATGGGTTGACTTACTCATAAGTTTTTATTTCTGTCTCTTCCTCATCACTCTCCCCTTCAGAATCAGTCTCGATATTGCGCAATTCTCCACCCATAGTTCCAACAAACTCCATCTAAAATAAACCAAGCAGTCATAAGAAAGGCTTTAAACCTTATAACAAAAATCATCTTTACAGTAACATGCTTTAAAGTATGAGTTATTTTAATGAAGTAAGTTGTTAAGAAACTTAATTGAAAGCATAAGTTGATGAAGTTTATAAAATATGAAAAACCAAAATGTCATATTTTTGGCAGATTTAACTGACTTGTGGCTATCAACCGATGTGTTAGTCAAAAATCAAATCCTTTACAAATTCAATTACCTAGGTTAATGGAAACAATAGCTGTATAAGAATCAACATCTTTCCTGAATGGATCAAAGGTTTGAAGAGCACAAAGCTACTTTAATGTTTTGACTTATCGTAAAGGTAAAAAGGTAAAGGTTTTGTTTATAAAAGTGTCACCCCTATTGAAAGGGCCAGCCAGTTTGGCTTATGAGACATGTTTCACTGATTATACCAAGTACCTCCCAACATCTATCACTATACCATGAGCCAAGCGGTATTTAGTCGATAACCATTAAATTTAACTAGCTGGTGGCTCACAAACCGGCCATTTTGGAACAAGCCCCACATGAAACATTCTCTGGACAAACGTCTCTCGTGGGGCTCAAACCTTACACCTTCCCGCACTGAGACGGACACCTTAACCACTAGACCACAGTGACAGATGTGTGATCTTATGTAAGCACATAAAAAAAGAAGACAATGCTGAATTCAATTTATCTCCTTAATCATATGTAACATGTATTTACTTTATTCAGGCAGAGGGAAAATCAATTAAATCCCTGCTAGGAATATAATAAAACATTGTCAACAAGGGCTACACACCTCATTCTCGCCTAGTGTAACATTATCCCCATTCACACCGGGGTCGTCTCCCTTCCCTTCCGTGTAATCCAGGGAAACAAAGTCCTTAGTGGTGCCCGCCAGTTCCCATTTAGTCATTTTCTTTCCTTTCTTCTTTGTGTCTGGGGTAGTTCTGTAATAGGGATTATTTTTTTATATTTATTTCAGTCTTTCCCAAAGTGCTGGTTCACCGGTCCTGACCGGCAAATTTAATTTCGGACCGCTGTAAAATCGCATTCTGCCGGTCCATGTGTATGGTATTTTGTTTGTCACACTTGAATATGAAAACCATTAAAACATTGCAAAAGGTAACCAAAAGACGATGTTACTGTTGGTAATGTAGAGTATTTTTTAATCTTTAGCATTTTAATATGTTAGATAAGTCTCCCTTGCAATGTGCATTGTTATTGTCAATTTGATTGGCATATCTGCTTTATGAGTTATCATTGCAGCCAATGAACTATCTTTTAACAAGCACTGATGACCGTTACCATACAATCATTTAACAAAGCTTGAAAATTCGGACAAGCACTTTTGGTTTCATATTTTCTATTGTAAACATCACATATCAATCTATTATCATTTACTCATATTTTCTATTATTAACATCACATATCTATCTTTTGTCATTTAATCATTACAATCAATTTTATCTCTATTCTAATGATATCAAACCAGGTCGCTTGGTGTACTTACTATTCAAGGAATCAGAATCCCGTACATATACTGAAGTCAACCTAAGACAACTGTCCTCCATAAAAAATATATCTTAGGAATCAGAATCAATTAATGATAAGACTTGATTCACAATCCATTAAAATTTGTTTATAAACTAATTTACTTTTCAACGGCCGGTGACTTCTTCTTTTTAGCACCAAACAGCCTCTCCCTGTTCATCCTGATGGTTTCTTCATCTAGTTCACCGTTGCTTGTAGTCAACGGCGACGCCGCAGCCTTGGCAACTACAGGCTCTTGTACAGAAACATCTAAAACGAGATAAAATAAATAACTCAATACTCGAGAATACCTCATTTTGTTGCCTTAAAAACCACAGGCTCTTGCAACATAACAACTTAAACAAAATAAAAACAATAAACCATAACTCTTTACTCAACAATACCTCGATTTGTTGTATCTGTTGCAGAAACTTTAGCAAAAACTGAGATATAAGGAATAAAAACTTCTTCATACATTAAGAGTAAAGGACAGTAATATCCTGTAAAACTCTAATTTCATGGCGTGTATGCCCTTAATCTAAGAACAAGCACCTTTAATTAACCCTTATGGTGCTGGAACTGACTTCATGTCTATGTAAACAGGTAAGATCCAGACCAGCCGCCAATTTACTTGGCAGCTGGCCTGTAATCTAACCTGTTGGCTACTCTGAGCATCTTTCCTCAACAAAATTAAGCAGAAAAGGTTTTGGAAAGCAGATGACACAAAAATCTATTTTTAGAAAATCACCCAGCATTCTAAGAGTGAAATACTGAATAACAGGTTTGATGAACCATCCACCAATGGAAGAGTAAATAAAACACTCACTTTTGGTTGGTTTGTTCTCCTTTCCTTTTCCAGTTTTCTTCGGGTCTTCCTTCTTGTTTTCTATCATTGACTTGACAGATTTCTTTGACTTCTCTGATTGATCAAACATCTTCATTTCCCTAAAAGATTATTCCTGAGAGGTGATTGATGTTATCATTTTGCTTCATTGTTTTGTTAAAAGGCTTCTTCATCCTCTCAAAAACAAAATTTTGAGATGCCAGGTTCACCATGAAAGGGGGAAAAAGCAAGAGTGCATTGACACAAGTTTGTTATATGCAAGTATGGAAGGGAGAAAGACCAAGAACACATTAACACAAGTTTGCTATACGCAAGTATGGAAGGGAGAAAAAGCAAGGGTGCATTTGCACAAGTTTGTTATATGCAGGTTATCTTCACCAGTGGGATTTTCAAAACAACTGTTGATTAAATTATATATTACATGAACTATCAAAAGGTCAACATGTACAATGAAAAGTTTTTTGTGTAAATGCTCCATCGCTAGTCAATTGCAATACAGTGATCAATGTACGCATTGGAATAAAATCTGTTTACATTCATTTTCATTAGACAGGGAGTTCTAAATTGTTGGGTCAAAAAAGGTAGATCTAAAAACATGCTCTACTTTGCTTAGGGGCGAAAAACAGGAAACAAGACATTTTCATAATTCTCACTGCGAATTATCACACTGTGAGAATTATGAGATGTTTCCCCCGTTAAAACCGTATAAGCCCTTGCCAAAAATGTAATATGAGAATACACTCATCAATACGAAACAAATGAAATATGATGATTCATATTTAAAAAAAACTGACATTAATACATAAAAAAGTATCTCGGATCAGCACACATAATTTTTAAAGAATCTTTTGACCAGGGCTTTTTTGCCTTGGATTGGGAAGAGGCACAAGACTGATGAAATTTTATTGATGAAATTGCTGAAATGGGAAGCCAAAAAGCAGGTTTGACTTTGAATTTTTGGGAAAACTGCATGGTTTTAAAGAAATTTCCAATTGGAAAGGTGCCTTTTATGGGCCCCTGTTATATAAGGTAAAAAAGCCCTGTTAACTGATCATATCTTTGTGAAATATTTATTATACATACCTTCCTTTCAGAGCCTCCTTTTTAGTGATCTTCTCTATGTCAAACAGGATCCGATCAAAGTCTTGTCTAAAATCAAAATTTCCCGTAACAGCCCCATTTCTCAGATCATCCTTGTACTTGTTGCGGAATTCGAGTTGAATCGCACTCAAAAACTTGTCTATATATGACAGCTGAAGAATCTTTTGATAAGCAACCTGAAAACGTCATCAAAATATATTATTTCCTTCATATTTACTTTAAACTTATTTATTTTACATTGATTGTAAAACAAGTTCTTACAAATTAGATAATCACGCTCGATTCTGCTCACTGATTACATAACCAGTCCTGTGCCGAATGTGGATTAATGAAAGTTCGCAAGGCAGATCCCGCTAATATGAAATGAAAATAATAAAAAGTTGAACTTTCTAAATATTTTAACAACACTTATTTTATTTTTTGGCAGTACTAATTAATTTTCTTTATATATAAGTTACACAAGTTGACGTTCTATGTCATCACAATGATTAAATATATTATTTTCTCCATATTTACTTATAAATGAAAGACTTGATAATAGTTTTTGATTCAAAGTTGAACTTTCTATATCTTTTAAATTTACACTTTTTTTTACAGTATTATATAATGTATGATATATACGTTATACAAGTTGGCATTCAAGTCGTGGCATTAAGTATTGACAAACCCAAAATCAAGTTTCTAAATATATATCTATATTAAATTCTTAATACAAAATCTCATCATATTTTAAAACTGCAAATAACTGCAAGCTGGACTACATCATTTTCCAAGGCAAAACTTAATAACAAAATTTGGTTCTAAATGAAATGAAAAAATCAGAAGAGAGCCCTATGTAGAAGATAAGTCTAACTATACCTACCACAAACACTAATTCAAACTCATTGTCAAGTTTGTACTTGAGAGTCAAAGCTTCATGGGTGAACTGGTTGGAACCACTTCTCTCCTGCAAAGAAAGATCACAGAATTAAGCAATGCTAAATGTGAATGAGCTCAAAATTCATTTTGAGCATCACAATGTTGTTTATATGATTTTTCTCTGACCTACAACCTTGAAAAATATCTTCTAAGTGTATAAGATTTTCAATTAAGAGCGCATTTAATATCAGGCGCTCCAATTGAGAAGAAAGTATCTTGAAAACCAGGAGCACTGACATTGTCTCAAAAAGGTAAACAGATCTTTACTTTTCTGTAAGTTTGATAATGTAATGGTTCATGATTAAAAGAATTGTTGGAGGTTAATTATTAGCCATTGTTATTAACCGATGTGCATGCCCCAAATTAGCAGCTTAAGGGGTCCAAACCACAGCAAGACAGACTATTACTGAATCCTGGCACAACATGATTCTGACCAAAATGACCGCTTCAAATTATGTTTCGGCCAGTTTAAAATCGCAGAGATGTTGTCCCCATTTGGCCACATAAAATACTACTTTTAACATGGCCGTCATTGTCATCAAATATAAGTCTTTGTTTTAATAAATTCCGCAGAATTCTCAACTGGTTATCCACTTGTAATGTGGTCAGGGAACCGCTCTCTGCCTTTCACAATCAGTGAGCTAACTTTAGGCAGAGACATAGATAACAGAGATTGGCAACTCCGGAATTATCGCCAATCTCTCGCGTGCCGCGAGGTTCAGCGAGATAAGGAAAGTGTGTACCTGTTTATCCGTTGCCACGGGAGATGTCAAGCGAAAATGATACTTCTTTATTACAGTAAAATAGCTATGTTTGGTTATCTGATTGGTTATCTGAAACAACTTCTGGACATTTTGTTTTATTTTCATTTTATTAAATTGATTTTATGTTAAAAACAAAACAAAAAGTTCCAGTAGGCCTTCTTTTTCAATGACAGGCTTGATTACCATGCAATTCAGAATTGTACTCATAACGACAATGTCTTTCAAGCAAAGGTTTGAATAATATTTTGTAATAAATCAAGTGACTCTATTTAGTTGCAGTTATATACCAAAGCATGAACTTTCCACTAAGACATGATAGTTTTTGTCAATATTAAAAGATTGCTTTCTTGCTGACCGAAATGATTTTAGAAAAAAGAAATCTGAGCTTTTTGAATGTTAAGCTAAAGCAAATAGTGTGTCTTGCACCTTCGTTTTTATTATCATTTCTCAACAAGAAATTAAGGCAAAGCACACTACTTTTAAAACCAGACAGGTGCTTTAAACAGAACAAATCCTCCCTATTTTGTTTTCGGGACCTTTAGGTCATTAAATTTGAATGAGGTGTCAGAGAGTGGACACAGGGTTAGCGCCACACGCTCCTTGTGTAATCGCCCTAGCATCAAAAGGTTTTATGACATCAAACTACATATTTTATTGGGTGGCAATTTACAATCATAGCCTGTATTGTCCACTACCGTGATTGACTCTATCACCCTTCGTTCTTCAAATGACACATTTCACTTGACATATTTGCAAGCGATCGGAATTAAGAAGAAGTATGATGAGTAAGGAAATATCGTGGTGTTTCTGATTAAGAAGATCTATCCATTCCTTTTGTCCATTAATTGAAAGGATTTTCTTCTTCTTATATAGGAATATCACTTTGAAAATACGGGAAACTATAGAACTTAGTCAGCATTTAATACGGGATCAATTCAAACTCATTCAGACGTTTTCAGTAATAACACGTTTGATAAAATCCAAGTCACACAATTTAAGTTTTAATTGATGCAAAAATGAAAGATTTTGATTGAAAATAAAATGCCTGAAATCATGATTATGCTTGTGTGGTAAAGTAAACCTGGTATAACTTCGTTATAAACTCGACAATCACCATAAAAAAGCGGGTAACCATAAAACAAAAATAACACTTCAGGAAAATGTTAAGTATGATATGATCCAGTGCATAGTTTTTTAGTTTTACTTGCTACAACTTTGGTATATTTTGGTTGGAAATCAAGATGGCTGGACTCATTAAGGTAGTAAATGGGACATATTTAGTACGCCATAACTTCTAAATGACAAAGAATATCAGACTGAAAATTTGGAAATACACAAAATCATATTATTCCATTAAAATGGACATAAATTAGAAATGTTTGAATAAATCCTCTCTTAAAACATTTTACTTTGTACAAGTATGAAATATTTTGGTTGAAAATAAAATGGCCGAAATCACGATCATGCTTGTGTGGTTAAGTAAACCTGGTATAACTTCGTTATGGAAGCGAAGATTACTTTAAAAATGCGGGCAACCATAAAACAAAAATAACACTTCAGGAAAATGTCAAGTATGATATGATCCAGTGCATAGTTTTTTAGTTTTACTGTGCACAACTTTGCTAATTTTTGGTTGGAAATCAAGATGGCTGATCTCATTAAGGTAGTAAATGGGATATATTTAGTACGCAATAACTTCTAAATGACAAAGAATATCAGACTGAAATTTTGGAAATCGACAAAATCATATTAACCCATTAAAATGGACATAAATTAGAAATGTTTGAATAAAACTCCATTAAAACATTTTACTTTGTACAAGTATGAAATATTTTGGTTGAAAATAAAATGGCCGAAATCATGATCATGCTTGTGTGGTTAAGTAAACCTGGCATAACTTCGTTATGGAAGCGAAGATTACTATAAAAATGCGGGCAACCATAAAACAAAAATAACACTTCAGGAAAATGTCAAGTATGATATGATCCAGTGCATAGTTTTTTAGTTTTACTGTGCACAACTTTGTTAATTTTTGCTTGTAAATCAAGATGGTTAAACTCATTAGGGTCGTAAAAGGGACATATTCAGTACGGAATAACTTCTAAATGACAAGGAATATCAAACTGAAAATTTAGAAATGTAGAAAAACAAACCCTTTCTTTAAAATGGATTTGAATTGGAAATGTTTGAAAACCCCTCCTTTAGAACAGTTTGAATCTAAAACTACTCAATTATCACGTTCATCGTACCCAACCAAGAAAATGCGAACAATTCAATCAAGTTTGTCGCAGTTTGCCATGTTTATTTCTTTGATAATCGCTTGCTGATCGGTCTTGTTGGATGAGGAAACTTTCTAACAATAACAATTTAGTAAATTCGGTAAGAAAATAATTTAATTATGACTTAAAACACGCTTAAATGTGTGTTGCCTATTTCGCGTTTAGTTGAAAATTGCGTCGATAGACAGATCTCGCAAGGTCTCGCTAAATAACGCGTCATGCGAGATATCGCAGAAACCGGCTATAGGCAAAGAAGGAGTTGCCAATCTCTGTTATCTATGTCTCTGCTTTAGGTAAATTGCTTATAAAACACAAAATAAGCATTCTTATGTTTACATTTGTGATTGTATATCATTGTTTGTTCAGTTTTGGCGTTTGTTGCATGCTGGTTATTTTTTTATTACATTCATCACTTTGCTAGTTATAGACGAATTATGGTTGGTCGTTTTGTAAAACTTGACTTTCTGGAAAAAATACTCTCAGGATGGCTGAGAATGCTAGAAACGAGAATAAAAATTTCAAAATCTTCCAGGTGAGACCCCCGATCCCCTCCAAGTGACCTGTTCAAATTTTGTTTTGGTCTGTTTAACCAATTCTTATTGAGAACACTCAGAACCAAGAATAACGAATGTGCCATATGTCCCCTACTCGTTACGCCATACTTTAGGATCGATTATATAGTTAACAGTACCTGAAGAATGACTGTCTTGATGAGGGAATTCACCGAGGGAGTAAACAGTTGAGATGTTCCCTGGAAATACCAAAGAACGATTCCCCCTTTGCTGAAAATCGTGAAAAAATCCAACATCTTGTGAAATTTCGTAAACGTTGACAAAGCCGGAAGTTGCAATAATGGGTTATAATGAACCCAATGAAGTTAAGTAACCGAACGAGAAAATAAAAACGCAAGGAATAGAAATATCAACAAGGAAAGTAATAAACAGGAAGGAAAGAATCTTTTTTTTTCTTATTTAAAAACCCATCTTATAATTTTGTGAACTTTTTGTTTAGTCTTTGAATAGGTCTCTAAGTGGATTGTGTGACCGATACATGTATTGAAAGTATATGAAAACAAGTATACAAACAAACGATACAAAAAGCAACTTTAGGTACCAATTAAAGCTAAATTAAAAATTACAAAATGCGACTAGTGTAAGAATGATCTAAACCTTTGTGTAATAGAATCACAGCTTGGATCATCCGAGTTAATTATTGAATAGAGTCAAGCAAATACAGGGCAACAACATACTTGATGGATTGTAAAGTCACAAAGTGGATCTCGCTACTCACAGCATTTGAACCCACGACCAAAATATTATAAAGCTCAAGCAATTTCCCACAGGAAATGATGTCTCGCGAAAGATGTATAGGGGCGATGTTAAGCCATTCAGCGGTATTTGGGAAAACCGAAAACAAGATTTTATCCGCAAACAATGTTTCAGTTTTGTAACGGTTTTCCTGGAGCCCCCAATACTTAGAAGGGCTCTGAAGTGACTTTCCAAAAACCCGCTCCCACGAAAGCAGAGGTATCAATGGGGCTCGAACCACATTTTGAAATGTAGTCTGCAAACTCTTTCATTCTGGGACAGTTGTCGAATGTTTGGCGTTTGGTAAAACAATTTACTTGGTCTTTTTCATTCAAACAACACGGAAGAAAGTCTCGTAAACTTATTCCCCCATACGGGAATGTGTGAGTGGTTCCAAATTGAAAGCAACAGCAGACGGCAATTCAAAAAATGAAAAAAAAAACCCAATGCTTCTGTATCTTCTTTCAGATTTTGAGTTGAAATGAAGGTGACAAAAGGATAAAGTGTTGATTATGAGCAAATTATCCTTTAGTGTAATATGGTTTCAGAAGCCCTCAGGAGATGCGTCAATATGTGAGATATTGTCGAATTTGAGGTGAGGGCGGAGTTATTTTGACAGACGAGCTGACACGTGACTGAGATAACAATCCCCGGATGTATATATATTCATAGCCTGGGGTCCTGGCCCGTTCGTATACCGCGAACTAGGGTTAGCATGGGCCAGGACCCCAGGCTAATATATTCATGAAACGTCAATCGGAACTACTCGGGTATTTCCGTGAGCTGAGAAATAACTTCATTGGATAAACCCGATGATTTCAGATTGATGTAACGTGTTGAAGTTCATTCTTCCTGGGGGGATTTAAGGGACTATCTCAAAAAATGAGGCTTTAATCTTTAAAAAAAATGTTTTTGTTCTATCAATAAAGCGACATTACATAACTTCAAAGTTAAATCGAGAGTGACACGATGGGCTTTATCAAGCCTCCTTCACAATCGATATAAAACAAATAATGCAAACAAAAAAACAACAAAATAAAACTATATTATCAGTATCCAGATCATTCTTAAATTTCTCACCCTTTCACAGATGTGTGCTTAACACATTACCAAACAATAACGAAATTTAACTACTTTGTTGCAGATGACTCTGGAAAACATTGTGGGAAAAGGAGAAATTGCTCGAGACGAGCAATTTCTCCTTTTCTCACATTGTTTTCTCAACTATCAGAAGATTATTTTTCAATTGCATCGCATTTTGAAATGTTGTCTGCAAACTCTCTCAATTTGAGACAGTCGAAAAGTTGGCGTTTGGTAAAGGGTTGTCAAAAAATAGAACAGCTATGCTGCAGATAAAGTAATTCATTTCAAGATCACCAAACAAACTTTGATGATCGTTCTTATACAATACAATACAACATCTTTATTTGCAATTCTTTACAAAATCATTTGCATATTACAAAACAATAGAATTATATCAAAATAGAACTGATGTTATAAAAGGACAATATATAAATACTCTAAGTTGAGCAATAACAATGAGTTCAAGCATGATATCAGACTTAAATACGTATCAGAACCAAGGCCTATGGCTCAATATTCCCTTACATGTGCTTGCACATAGAAATGAGGATATTTAGAAGTTGAAATTAATCTCGTTAAATTAATTCTAATTAAATCAAAATTAATTAAATATCTTTCACAGCAGCTGTACTGTTATATGATATGCCCTGAAGAAAAGTCATTTGAATCAGAATGATATTGTTTTTAATTCTTTAAATTGTGCATATAGTGAATTAATATAAATTTAATCCTAACGCACGAAATCCTTTCTGAGATCTACGACAAATAAACTGTACAGACTTAGATTAATTGACGTTTCCTGAATTAATTACGGTTTCAAGAGCTGCTTCTAATTGTATATCAAACGACAATACAAAACTTGAATTGTTTCAACATGTAATTGTCTTTTGGATGTCCTCTTCCGAGGTCAAGGATCTTTAACCTTTTCCCAAACGATAAAGACATTTGACCACTTTGTTGCAGACGACTTTAGAAAACTCGAGACGAGCAATTTCTCCTTTTCCTACAATGTTTTCTGCCCTATAAGAAGATTATTTCTCAATTTCGTCACACTTTGAAAAGTCGTCTGCAAACTCTTTCAATTTGGGACAGTCGAAAATTTGGTGTTTGGGAAAGGGTTAAGAAGTGTCCTCTGATAAAGCTTATTCCTTAGCATAGTCTATGGTTGATTATAGATGGCGAATACTCCATATCAAACGAATCTACTTATATACATCCATGCATTGTGCATAATCTACCATTGCTGTGCCTTACCTTTCGAACGCTGGATACTTTCTAAAAATATTCTTGTGTTGTTTGATGAGGAAATATAATCCATATCAGATGAACCTACTTATATACATCCATGCATTGTGCATAATCTACCATTGCTGTGCCTTACCTTTCGAATGCTGGATACTTTTCTAAAAAAATATTTTTGTGTTGTCTGATGAGGAAAGATAATCTATATCAAATGAACCTACTTATATACATCCATGCATTGTGCATAATCTACCATTGCTGTGCCTTACCTTTCGAATGCTGGATACTTTTCTAAAAAAATATTTTTGTGTTGTCTGATGAGGAAAGATAATCTATATCAAATGAACCTACTTATATACATCCATGCATTGTGCGTATTCTACCATTGCTGTGCCTTACCTTTCGAATGCTGGATACTTTTCTAAAAATTTATTTTTGTGTTGTCTGATGAGGAAAGATAATCTATATCAAATGAACCTACTTATATACATCCATGCATTGTGCATAATCTACCATTGCTGTGCCTTACCTTTCGAATGCTGGATACTTTTCTAAAAATTTATTTTTGTGTTGTCTGATGAGGAAAGATAATCTATATCAAATGAACCTACTTATATACATCCATGCATTGTGCGTAATCTACCATTGCTGTGCCTTATCTTACAAATATATTTTTGTGTCGTCTGATGAGGAAAGATACTCAAAGCAGCAAGCAGGCAAGATCACAGGCCATCCGTCAATTTACTTGGCCGCTGGCCTGGCACCAGCCTCTTTGCGAAAGAATGAATTCGGTTCCAGCACTATAAGGGTTTAACCCTTTCCCAAACAACATAATTTCGACTGTCCCACATTAAAAGAGTTTGCAGACGACATTTCAAAATGTGATGAAATTGAAAAATATTCTTCAGAGAGAGGAGAAAACCTTGTGGGAAAAGGAGTAATTGCTCGTTACGAGCAATTTCTCCTTTTCCCACAATGTTTTCTAAAGTCGTCTGCAACAAAGTAGTCAAATGTCGTTATTGTTTGGGAAAGGGTTAAGAACGATGCCATAATCATAAGTTCCTACAACTAGTAGGCCCCCCCCCCCATTTATGACATTTATAAAGTAAGGCACAAAACCATTTTCGTTGCGATATTTTGTTAAAGGCACATCAAAGGAGAGGAGTACAAATAAATTACTGACAAAATATATGGAGTTCTTTTATTATGTTCATAAAAGCCATGATAATTAGCTTAGGAATGCAATGAGACCCTATTAAATAGACTCTTTAAAAATAAGTAACTTTGTGCTTGAAATATAGTTGTCTCCAATTCAATCATGTTTATCAACAAACTGTTTGTTGGCATATTCATAATAACGAATTCTGATTGGTCGGTTCAAAAATGTGTGTATCAACTGTCAAGGTCAGAGGTGAAGAATCAAGAAATCTGAATTATAAAACTTGCTTATCTGGGTTATTTCTGGTTTACTTTCACATTTAAGTTGTTCTGAAGGTGTTTTCGGGTGATAACTATTTCAATCTGTCCAAAAGTTTACCAATTAATATAGTTTGGTATAGCATTAATCTCCTTTATGGGCTTTTAAAACAAACTTTGTTCTTTTTGTCGCGATGATTTCTAATGTATCCTTCTACATTCTATATTGAAATGCTTGGACATGAGGTAAAGAGTCTTTCGTAAGTGTCCCGTGATTGTTTACCCTTATAGTGCTGGAGCCGACTTCGTGTATATGCAAACATGTTGGATCCAGACCAGCCGCCAATTTACTTGGCGGCTGGCCTGTAATCTAACCTGTTTGCTACTGACTGTTTCTTTTCATGAAAATTAAGCAGATATTCATGATTTTGGAGAGCACACGACATAAGAATTCTATTTCTAGAAAATTACCCAGCATTAAAAGGGTTAATAAAACATGACACATGTTAAGTAATGTGCGATTAGTAACAATTACGGAAAATAAATGTAAATGGGCTTTATTACGTGAATCATAACTGTTTTCTAAGACATAGTTGTTCAAAATGATTTGGATTTTTTTTATCGTTTTTGCAGTTTTGGATAGTCTCAATCTAGCAAGTATGTCTTTCTTTTTTTATGTTGTTCAATCAGAAACATAGATCTATGTCTCTGGTTCAATGTTGTTGTTTTTTGACAGATGAAGAGGCAGAGTCTGAATCCGCTGTTTGAGTTTGTATCCCTTATTCACGTTGGAAAATATCGAGTTATTTTTATCCTGTCACTAGTGCCATTATGGGACCGATAACTCGGTGCCGTATAACATTTGTGATATCCGGCACTAACCATGTAACACATGCACGTGATGAATCATGACGTCATAATCTTCTTGAGCGCAATGACGTCATGTTTACACCATTCTCTACTTATTTTTTCATTTTTTCCTGTGTTTTATTTACATCCTGTTTTTTTGTAAGAATACATAAAGGTAACAAGATAAATAGAATAGATGGTTGGTGTCTTCGAATTGGAAAAGTTATCGGGCTCGGCTTCGGATTATTATCCGTTTCGCCTTCGGCTCACCGGATAATATTCCCAAGCCTTGCCCGATAACATTTCTGATTCACGACACCAACCATCTATTCTCTTTTTATAAACCTATATAAAAAACATAAAGCGAGTATAAATATCTTCGGTGTAGAGCAGTTTAAAAACAAACATTGATCCTTAAACAACACATTCTGAATTTCTGATCTCTAACTGAACGGAAATCAACTTTCACGAACATTGACCAATCAGATTAAAGCATTTTTGAGTTTGTAACCAGAGTTGAGTATGCTTAGAAACGTGTGGAGTCCAGCGAGTTCTTATAGGGTGCGTAGAAATGTAGGTTCTATCATTCGGAACACCTCGGCCATTTCTTAAAATAACCTCGGAGGTAATGGAGAGCCATTTTTGAAAGTAGGTCCGCAACGAAGGGCCAATCATATCAACTCGGCAATCCCCGTCACAAGCCGGGGATTGCCGGAAAGAGCTGATTGACAAAATATGAAACAAAGATGTGTTCATATGATCATCTTTCAAGAAAAGGGTAAAAAAACCCATTCAATTGTGATATATAACTAATTCGTGTGTATTTAAATACATATTTAGTGCCTGTGTGCATTTTGCGTTATCCGCCGGAAATAAGGCGAATTACCCCAGGATTTCTGGTGTATTCATGTACTGCCTACGAGGTATATCTACCGACTTGTTACGGGGATTGCCGAGTAGATACGATTGAGGTTCTATAAATAAATCTTTTTTGAAGTCTCATTATGGTGACAA
Organism: Cerastoderma edule; assembly: GCA_947846245.1. Taxonomy (NCBI): domain Eukaryota; kingdom Metazoa; phylum Mollusca; class Bivalvia; order Cardiida; family Cardiidae; genus Cerastoderma; species Cerastoderma edule. The sequence goes on from OX401409.1 coordinate 1,419,194, forward strand.
CAGACAGTATGTACCTATAAAATGTTAAAAAGACACAATAAAATCATGTCATTCAAATTCAAATTATAGGAGACTATTTGTCCGCATTGAGAACACCAACTCAGGAATATATGTGGTTTATATGCAAATACAGTGATGTCTCGTTAATCCGAGCATGTCCGTTCCCAACAAAATGTCCGGTTTACCGAATAATCCGGACTAATGAAGCAGAGCATGTTCTCATACACATTAAGGCATAAACGGTCTGTATGGACGTGCATACTTATAACCCTATAGCAAACGCCAAATTGTCAACCGTCCCAAATTGAAAGAGTTTGCAGACGACATATCAAAACGTGATGAAATTCAAAGATAATCTTCTGATATGGCAGAAAACATTGTGGGAAAAGGAGAAATTGCTCGTCACGAGCAATTTCTCCTTTACCCACAATGTTTTCAAAAGTCGTCTGCAACAAACTGGTCAAATAATTCCGTTCCCTTTCAATTTTGTTCGAATTGCTTGACATCCGGATAATCGGGGTCCGGATAAACGAGGCTTCACTGTACATGTAGCTGTATATACATGTGATTATTCTGTATAATTCGATACATGGATTGTTAGTATGCAAGCGTATGCAAGCGTATGCAAGCGTATGCTCGATACTAGTGCATTCATATACAGTCTAACTTGTGTTAAGCAGCCACCCTTTTAAACAGCCAACCTGCCTTAAACAGCCACTACAGAAAGTCCCATTGTTAGATTTATAGTGTAAATCAATTTGTGTTAACGAGCCAACCTGTCTTAAACAGCCAATTTACTCTGTCCCATAGGCTGGCCTCTTAACACAAGTTTGACTGTAGATAGAACATAAACGCATTCATTCTATTGGCATCGGCAAAAAATGATTGCCATCAGCCATTTACCATTCAGACATGGCAAAGACATGAGTACAACAGAAGAAACGTAATACAACACAACCGGAATGCAATAAAAACAGGAAACAGTAAGTCAACAAAAAACAACGTTAGAAATAAAGGCTTCTGAACCCTAAATACTGTCCAGTCATACTATATTACGATAGTAATTTTTAAATCGTATCAATAGTAAGTATAAAATCGGTCAAAACCAATTTGATATCATGTCAAATAGCCATTTTCTCCTATCTATTACTTCTATAATCATCACCATCCTCCTTCCTCCTTCCTCTTCTCCTCCTCGCCCCTCCTCCCCTCCTCCTCGTCCCCTTCTCCCCCTCCTCCTCACCCTTCGCCCATCCTCCTCCTCCCCTCCTCCCCCTCCTCCTTCTCCTCATCACCATTCTCCTCCCCTCTTCCTCCTAACCCTCCTCCTCTCCCCTCCTCACACTCCTCCTCCTCATGACCATTCTCTTCCCCTCCTCCTCATTTTCCTCCTCACCTCTTCCTCTCCCCCTTCTCCTCCTCCTCCTCCCCCTCTCCTCGTCCTCCCCTCCTCACCCCTCCTCATTGTCCTCTTCCTCCTCCTGTTCCATCTCCTCATCATCATTCTTCTCATCCTCCCTTCCTCTTCCTCCTACTCACCCTTCTCCTCCTCCTCCTCACCCTCCTCCTCCTCACCCTTCCCCTCCCCCTCTTCCTCCCCCCTCCTCATAATCATTACCACCAGCAGCACCATCCTCATCAACATCATCAGCAGCCTCAGCATCATCATCACAATAAGCATCATTCTATTTTCAGGTTCCCAAGTTATCATCGAAGTCAGTCCGGCCCGGATCCAGGACAGTACACCCGTCACACGAAATCTGAGCATCACTTGCCGCGTATATCAGAAGGCATCACTGAATCATGTGTACCATTTACAGTTATTACGTCATACGGCGAAGGACACCGCGTTTCAACCCATCGCTCAAATTACACCTACTTCGGATGACAAAGAGCCCGGATTTGTGCCGAATGCTCCAGACGATCTCCAACAAAGGGCTTATATCTTCGGAGAAACGAGCAGACAAGACGTGCTCAATAATTCGTTTACCCTTACGATGAACAGTACGATGATAGAACCCGGTGACCAAGGGACCTACCAGTGCAAGTTGACGTTTCAGAAGTTGGATTCCATGGTTGACACAGTGACGACTTCGACGAATCTAACAGTGGTTTTACCGGGTAGGTGATATAGGTTTGAGCTCGGTGTTCGATAGCAAATTCAATTCAATTCAAAATACATTTTATTACTCAAATTGTGATACAATGCATGGGTAAATATGATATATATGTATATAACAGTGTACATTTAAATGTCTATTTAAATGTTTATCGCTCTATATAGAAAACAGTCATACATTTTCACGAAAAGATTCATCATTAATAACTATTTGCCTATTAATGCCATTTATCCTGTCACTAGTGTCATTTTGGGACCGATAACTAAGTGCCGTATATCATTTATGATATCCGCACTAACCATGTAACACATGCACGTGACGATTCATGACGTCATAAGAACGACATGACGTCATGTTTACATCATTCTCTACTTCTTTTTTTCTTTTTTTCTCGTGTTTTATTTACATTTTGTTTGTTTGAAAGAATACATAAATGTAACAGGATAAATAGAATAGATGGTTGGTGTCTTTGAATGGGGAAATTAATCGGGCTCGGCTTCGGATTATTATCCGTTTCGCCTTCGGCTCACCGGATAATATTCCTACGCCTTGCCCAATAACATTTCCGATTCACGACACCAACCATCTATTCTCTATATTCATGGACAGTCATTAAATACTTTTATCGGCCATAATCTGTTACACCACCGTCTACTTGTACACAACAACATGTAAAGATCGTCTCAGTCAGCCGCCATCTTTGATTCATCCGCTACGGCAAGTAGTTCTGAAATAACCAACAAAGGAATGGTTCGAAATAATGGCGTACATCCCAATGTCAAAATCAATGAACAGGGCATTCTTATGTGTCTTATGGGCCAATGGTTAGCATACAATGCAGCATTTCAGTTTTTCAAGAACTACTTGTTTTATGGTACAAAGACCTTAGGAAGTAATTAAATTGTTGTGTTGCACTTGTATTATGTTGAACATTTGTTTAGACGTTTTGATTCGGTGAAATTGGATCTCTAGAAGATAACATAGACCTGTATTACTGTATTATTTTTAAACTGTCTGCTTGAATGGTAATTACCAGCCAAATAAGGGAGAGCTTGCGAGTAACGACCTTCTTAAACGAAAAAGTAAACTTGGCAGTATTAAATAGAGTGTAAACAAAGCAAGTAAATACGGACTATTTTCTTGCCTAGTTTCCACGATCGTGTTATTCCGCACAGTGAGGTGGATGAATAATGAGTAATTGGGGTTTTGTGCAAGTTTATTTATAGATGAACTCGCAGGCCTCAAAATATGGTGTATAGATTCAATGGACTAAGGATGTTCCACACCCTAAGCCCAAAAACCTGTTTGCAACAAAAACTCATCTACATGCTGCTTTAGCAAACCATTGAGACTTCCGCCCAATATCACAAAAAAGTTTTCCTTGTCATACACGTTTATGAATTGGAGGTTGCTATATACAGTAATTGGCGCACATATTCATATGAGAAAAAGCGCCCGGACGGCTAGCATATCATAATACCATATCTTTTTATACAATGTTATTTATGAATATGGCACATGTGTGAATGTGTGTATATGATTTATTTCTCTTATTTTCCAGGAAAATCGTCCAGGGCCCTTTCTCTTTGTGCCGGAGGTAAAGTTTATTTTCAAATCATGTTTAATAATCAGACAAAGTAGTTTATCTATATATCGAATTCCTGATTGTCGACCTCCTCTTTATGTCGAAGTAAATACTATTTTCAACTTATGTTTAATAATTAGATATAGTAGATATTTATACCTCTGATTGTCGAACTCCTCCATACGACAAAGTAAACACTATTTTCAATTAATGTTTAATAATCAGATACAGCAGCCTATCTGTACCTCGAACTTCTAATTGTCGAACTTAATACGGGGTCCCAAACTATATGTTCTCTTTTTCTGTGGCTTGATTAACACTTAAAATATTTAACGAGGCGTCAATGCTATTTTAAGTATTTGGCAAAATTAATTAACAAACCTTGAAGAGAAATCGGTAGTTCGTTTGCTGACCCTAAGCAAGTTTTTAAAAATTCTCAATCACAATGTTTTCTTTAACGCCCCTATCTGTTTGCCTTAACCCTTTACCAAACGCCGACTTTTTGACTGACCCAAAATGAAGGATTTTCAGACGATATTCCAAAATGTGATGAAATTGTAAAATAATATCCTTATAGAGTAGAAAACGTTGTGGGAAAAGGAGAAATTGCTCGTTAAGAGCAATTTCTCCTTTTCCAACAATGTTTTGCAGAGTCGTCTGCAACAAAGTGGTCAAATGCAATTATTGTTTGGTAAAGGGTTAAGGAGAAGGCTATATATGAGGTAAATCATTTTTGTTTTTAAATCTATTCCAGGTACTCAGCTGGCGATAATTACTACGTTGTTGCTGGTTTTGACAGCAAGGCGCTTTGTCTGTTGATGGGTTTATACACAGAAGGCATCCGCGAATTATCATCATCATCAGTGAACATTAGAATTTAGTCTGTTACTTCTTTGAAAGATGAAGATGTATTTTTTTTCAAGTTACCTTCGTCATCTTTATGCTGCTTTCATTCTTAACCCTTAGAATGCTGGGTAATTTTCTTAAAACAGATTCTTATGTCGCCTGCTTTCCAAAACATTGAATATGTACTCTGAATAGCAAACAGGTAAGATTACATGCCACTCGCCAATTAACTTGATGGCTGGCCTGGATCCAACCTGTTTGCATAAGCATGACGTCGGTTTCAGCACTATAAGGGTTAAACACTAAAAGTTGTTATAAGTCTTTCAAATAATGCTAGCGACCTTCAAATCATTTAAAGGGACTATTTCGCAGATTGTGATCTGTAGATAACACGTGTTTAGATGGTGAATTAATAAATCATCGAAAATAAATAAAGTGCTATTATTATTTTCTTCATTCTTAAGTTTCTGTTTATGAGTTTGAAACGATCTTCCGTGCCTTTCAAGGCTTTTATAACAATCTCAATCCATGTCGATGAGTGAGGGTGTGAGGTGAGGGAGGGACGGTCACTCTGCATAGGAGATTGTAAGAGGGGTACAAATAGGGGGAAGAGAAGTGAAGAAGGGAAGATACTTACGTGGGTGGGATGAAAAATACATTTATTGGAGTTACTTCCCTTTAACAATGGCGGGTATTGTTGTTGTATTCGACAAATATGGAAATAGAGATTTCAGCAAACTTGGCATTTATGCAAAAGTCTGACGGATGCTAAAAAATTAGAGAGTTGAGGTAAACTGTTAACATTTTTATGAAGAATTTCATGGCATCGTCACTTACGCTGCATATGACGAAGTCGAAGCTCTACAACATTCATTTGAACTGTCATCTGGAAACAGCCGATCTATGAAAACATGTTATTTGAGGTACGTACCTATGTAACACAAGTTGAATACACCATAACTGTAAACTGCTTTTGACTTATTTTTTTATGACATGTCGCTGTACTAGATTCAATAGATATAAATTTAGGGCTCTTTACTCGTTAAACTTCAGCATACGAATCCTTTCTCCTGTTATTTTCCAACCAGTCAGAGACAGTGTACATTGGTAGAGCGTCGGACTACTGTACCGAGGGTCCCGGGTTCGAATCCCCGTTAGGCGAGGTGAGAATTGCCGGGACTAGCCCTCAAACCGGCGCGATTACTGGTGTATTCTCCAGGAAGCAGTCATCGAGAGTGACTCGATGGGCTATTAAG